>BSBK01005980.1:0-400000 GCA_027943335.1 Chamaecyparis obtusa | reverse complement strand
AAGTTCCAACCACATAGATGAAATTGATGACCAAGGTAATCAAAGCCTTAAAAATAACTCCACTTTACTAGTTTTGGATAATATTTTGACTTATTCAAATAATGAAAATAAATATTTTCATCATTTATGTCATGTTATGAAAAGTCTTAAAAACATAAGTTGTTTCAAAAATGAGCCAAACATGTGCCCCTTGAACGTGTATTAGACTCAAAGTCTAAAAATTATTTCCTACCATGCAAAAGTGCACTGTAAATGCTCAAGGTCAACCAATTTTCATATAAAATTTCAACTTTAATTAAGCGATTTATAACTCCATCACTTAATTAAAGTTGATTACAATGTATACATCATGCAATTTTTTCTTTTATTATATAATTTATTAATAATAACATATTTAATATATATTAAATAATAGATTTCATTATTTAATAAATATTAAACATATTATAAAATAAAAATATTAATAAATGAAATAATATCCAAATTTTATGGAAAAACTCTTTATATTATTACTATTTGATTTGATATATTTAGTAATTAATAATAATGAAAATATTAGATAATAAATATTAAATATATCAGTGAGATGTAATAATAATAATTTGATTTTATTTTATTATTAATTAATTTACATATATATTTGTGTGACATATGTGGGTTTCATTTCAACATTTTATTATGAGTTTCTACTTTTGCAAATGGATATGTCTATGCATGGACTCTCTGTGATTCTTTTACTTCCTTAGGTGTTGTGCTCCATGAGGATATCTTTATAAAATGGCATGAATGTTGAATCTTTTGCTAAAAAACATAGAGGGTTTTGAATCTACAACTTTATCGTGACTTTCCTTTGCATTTTTCTTATATTGTTTTATTAGGAAAATTGGAGATATTTCTTATAGGGAGCACAAATTGATTCATGTAAATCAACACCAAAATATCGAACTTGGTTACTTGGGGAGGCACTTATAATTTAATGTCATATAAAGTTGTGTTGGGAACATTAGGGACCTAACACTACTACATAGGAGGGCATTTGAAGACATTATTTTAAGACAAAATTAACATTTTGTCTTAAGTAATTAAATTATTATTTTAATATTTTAAATTAGAAATTAAAATTGTTTTAAATGTCTTAAATCAAAAGTTAAGACAAAAAGACATGCAACGTGGTAGAGGAATAGCGCGAATTGTTTTTAGAATTTGCTAAATATTGTTATTCAATACTTTGCAGTATCGTGTCTTCCTTCTATTAGCTTTTTGGTCTAGATTGCACGCAACTTCTGTATTGGATCCCATTTTCTCTTTGAAGGACACATAATTTTTATGAGCTGCTCTTCTTTCTGGATCTAGTGGACAGGGGCGACTAGTCCAAAGAATTGCACCAATAGGTTCCTATTACAACACTGAGGTGGGTACCCAATGCATTCCTTAAATGTATGTCCATTCAAGACCGTAAAATTGAAACAATAGATTGATGCGTTTGAAGACAAGGTTTACCATTATTAAGGAATTCATGCAAAGTTACATATGATATCAAAAGCCCTAATGACATTTTCTTTTCAAATTGTATAAGTTCAGTTAGAAAAATGATAAAAAGATAAACCCTAAGTAAAACCAATTTTAATGGTGGTTGTTTTAATATTTATTATTGTTTTCGTGGTTTAATTTCTAGCCTATGGCATATAGGGTTTTTCGTGTATGATGTTGCAAAAGATACGCTTTGAACAGATTGAGACTTTTTTTTGGCTCTTAGAAGGGATAGCGGATGACTTTTTTTAGTTGGGTTTTCTATAGGATGCTTGAAAAACTAAATATAAATTTTAGTAAATTTTTTATAAGACAGGATCCGATGAATCCTGCGGCTCCTAGTACACACTCATTTCTTCATATCATCATGTTTTTCTATCTTCTTCCCATTGGCATTCTAAGATGCTCAAGAAGTTCCTATTTATAATTTCATAGGTAAATGTAGTAAAAAATAAGGAATTTAGCATTATTTTTTTTCAACCAAACTATATACAATTTGATGAGAAGTTACAGAATGGGCGACAGAGGATACATGGAAAAGAAGCAACCAAGAGTTTCATCTACCTTGTATCGATCCTTATTTTCTCATGTTCTCATCCCTACATGACGGTGATGGTGTCTATTAAGTGTGGCATGCATGGAGAACTTCAAGTAAAATGATACCGAAACTGTATGTATCTGATTTTGTGTTTGGCTTCTTCAGCTTGAGGAGTTCAAGTGCTAGGTAACCTTGACAAGCAGAGCCTTCTAGCATTGCATTCTTTGAACTTTGGTTCATGAGTTCATGAAACCCAAAGTCAGAAAGATGGGCTTCAAAGTTTTCATATTTTTCATCAATACAAACTTAATTTATCATTTGGGCATCATAAATAAAATCTTACCACTAACAAAATCGTTCAAATCTTTCAGAGCAAAGAAGTTGATCTTTTGGTTGATTCTCATCTAATCCAATGAGGGAGAGAGTTAACATGGAAGAAAGAGCACCCAACGAGGATCAAGCTCACAACCTTTCTCTTACAAAGAAATCACACCTACCTCTATTCTATGGAGGCAACACAACTTTGGGTGTTAAAATTGTACGCTCTTCAAATATTCACTACTCACATTTTCCAAAATTTCTTTTGTAATGGAAAACAACGGAATTAAATTCTAGGAGGGCTTTAACCTCTGACGTTCTGGTTAACAACCACATGCTCTAACCAACTGAGTGTGTAGTTTTTGAGTCAAAGTCATTGACCTATGATTCATGAGTAGTGATTCACAAGAACCCATCTCTCATTAGAATGAATGTAACACTTAGCACTCATTGCATCTAGGTGATAATGTGAAGCACCAAAAATTTCTTAGAGATCACCCATCCAAGTAGTACTCCAATTCAAACGTGCCTAAACTATACAAAAACTTGTAATAAAATCTGTACATAGGCTTGTGTTCTCAAAGCGATTCTATTGTAGAAAATTTCATAAGCTATTGTAAACTTAGAAATTTCAATGTCTGAAAAAATTTATGCACGTGAGGGCATTTGGTCTAGTGGTATGATCCTCGCTTAGGGTGCGAGGGGTCCCGAGTTCAATTCTTAGAATGCCACTCCTCTTCGTCAAACAGTGTTCTGTAATTTTAGTTTTTGTCTTCAAATCCGCAAACTAACTTCTACTAATTGTTATCTTTTGGTCCTCTGTTAATCCTATTTGCTTTACCAAAATCATGTTGCAACACTTATTTACAAGAGACTACAACAAAAATTTATTTTCCATTAAACTAGGGGTTTTGTTCCAATTGATATAAATAAGAATAGGAATTAGAATCCCAAACAAACTCCCTGCAATTTATAGTGAAGCACTCTACTATAATAGTTTGAGGCATGAAAGCATGCTTTAGATGCTTTTCTAATGGTATTGTTCATGTTTTTGTCAACTATACAATTTATTTCTGCAACACATTTCACATTTCCAAGATTTTACAAAACTTTTGCCAGTCAAACTTCATTATATCTTTTGAATTAGATTAGAAGTGAATCTATTATATAGGTCATTGAAATGTGATGAAATATACAAGTCCTTGAATTAATTAACCTAACTGTCACTTCCTACCCACTGCCATATTTTTGTCTTGACAGGCAGACTCTTTATCTTCAGGAGAAAAGAACGAACTTAATTATGTTAGTTGTTGCCTAATATGTTCCTTAGAATGGAGCTACTTAAGGGAAAGTGTTGCAAATAATTGTAAGCAAATTACCAAAAATAGATGGAAAAACACAGCTTAGGCATAAAAAATGATTTACCCTGGAAAACCTAGTGAAATAAGATTTCATTAGACTACAGACTATGCCATCTCTGGCCTCTATATCCTTGCAAATTGACAAGCCAAATGCCTCCTTGACGACTTGAATAATATCAACAACACAACAACAATAATCTCCTACCTTGTCTTGCTTTACGACTTATTCCAACCCATTTTCAAGCATCACACTTAAAACTCCAAAACCTCTCAATCCAGAAGAATTACATTATCCTCTAATAATGGTGTATATAATGACATACACAAATTCAACAAATGGAACAAAAAGAGAGACAAACAGGCATTAGCTTTTGAAAAAATAGAATTGCAATCAATGTGAAGTACAATTATGTAACTTCTATTATAGTGGATCTTATAAGAACTCTTTTGTTAAGATTATTTAGTCTGAAGTATTACTAGGATGGGTGACCTCTCGAGGAGTTCTAGTGTCGCACATATTTTTGTCCCATACTTTTCCACTTAGATGCATTGGGGCTACATCAGAACTTGATCTTGGGGACATGGGGAATGCACCCCAAGCAAAATTGGGCCACACTGGGGATGCACCTTAGATGCATTAGGGGCTGCACCTTTGGTGCGCCTTAAATGCACCCGGGGTGCACCAGAGCCAATAAACCCCAGTAGCACTTGGACAAAAGAAGGTAGCCAAATAAAGCCACCAATAAACATGGGAGAATGTGGTCGGAGCTAAAACTTGAAACCCCAATAAACCCGACTCAGTACTAGACAAAAATCTGGGCCAAGGGTCACACTAGAAACCCCACTCAGCACTTGGGAAGCCCCATCTACAAAACCCCACTCATAACTTGGACAAAAATCCCATTTAGCAATTAGAAAAAAGAATGTGGCCAAAGGGGTGCACCAAAACCTCACTTTCCTGTTGGACAAAAGAATGTGGTCAAAGGGGGGCTAGAAACCCCTCAACACTTTAAAAAAAATATGGGCCAAGGGTCGCACTAGAAACCTGAGTCATCATTTGTGAAGCTCCACCTGCAAAACAACACAACACGGAGAGAAAAACCTCTCTTAGCACTTGGAGAAAATAATGTGGACAAAAGAGCCCACCGAAAACTTCACTTCGAACTTGAGAGAATGTGACCCCACCAATATGTCAATTGATCAACAAGAATATGATTAGAAACCCCACCTATAATAGAACCAAAGAGGTTTTTGCAAATCATAGCATGCATCATAAGCTGCTCAACATGGGAATCAACTCGACATGCCAAAACTTTCAACTTTGTATTTTGAATTCTACACACATATAAATAGTTGAAGCTTTGTGTATGCTAATGTTGTAAAAATGTTCTTCCGAGTAAAATGATATAATGCATATTATTCCAACAGTAGCTGAATTTTGTTTTGTGGCAAGTTTAATAACAAAGGGGAAGAGCATCAACTGACAACTGCAAAATTCCAATCAAAGATGAATATACTAGTAAAAGTTAAGCTGGGGTGAGAGAGGCTCGAACTCTTGACCTTAGGATTACTCAACTTCTGCTATGAGACCTACTTCTGAACTCCAATTGCCTTTGCTTAAAAGTTTCTTAAGCCCTTTTCAACAAATTCAGTCTCTGAATGCCCTGCAATCAGCGCATTAGATGAGGACACATTTGTTCGAAGCATTTTGTTAAACAATTTAGTTTGCATACATTTCACTATTTGGGGAAAAAAAATGGATAGCAAAATGCAATAGGTGAAGCGTATGATTTAACTCCAGTGAAATACTACAGATCACATATTTGATTCTTTATTTACTTCACGTTCTATACAACCAAACTCTTTTTTCTACATTTCTCAAGTTCGAGCAAAATAAAGAGGTGTGATATAAAATTCATAAGACAAATTGCAGGATCATAGCTGAATACTTGATAAAGCCTCACTCTTGGGAACTATATTAAAACATAGACACATATTCCTTTCTTTTTCTATTTAATAGAAAGATGTAACTAGAGTTTGAGGCAACATTGAGAAAGTATCAAAGCTTTACTATTGTACCCAGCCTTATAATACACACAATTCTTATTATTGAACTAAACTTAAGTGGCTTGAGGTTCTGTTGTATTAAATTATTACCCGCTCTTAACATGATCAACATGGTAAGTTTGAGAATAAGTAAAGTATAATGTAAAGAAAATCCTTTTTTTTAGGAGTATAATTTGCTTTTCTTTACAGTAAACTATATTCAATTAGCTCCCAATCGTTTCTTTAAATGTAGCCTTGTGCGAACCCAGTAAGATGTCGAAATAGGTGTGGTCGCAGAGTAGCTCTCTGAGTTAACATTTCTGTCTGTATAATATTTGTGAAATCAAATGGGTAACACAATCGCAAGTACATCAATGTCTGTAGTGGAGTGTTTAATCTATTAGGTTATCTTACCATATGGAACACGTTTTTTAAGATGAACTATTGCCAATTTGTGATACAAACATTAAAAATGTAAATAGTGAGCAGCTTCTTGTTGAGCTTTGGAAATCGTATGGTCCATATCTAATAGGGTGATGGAATTTATGCATTTACAATAAGAGGACAGCATGCATAAAGCCCACACCATGGAGAAAATTAGCAAACCAACTCTCAGAAATTTGTTACCTCAAGGTAAGAACAGCTTTATAACATAAAAATGCCCTATTCTATGGAGGCAAAGTAGAAAATTTCAAACCACAAACAGCACATCATGTAAAAACGTGAGCAGCTATGGACGTCAAAATAGAGAATTTCTTTTAAAATCTGCATACATGGTGGATAAAAAGGAGCAAAAATCAATAAAAACAGCATTAAAAGGCTTATTTGCATCCATAGACAGCATTATAAGGAAAAAATGTCACCTCCTATGGATCCAAAATAGACATTGCAAGGCAAAAGGTAATGCCATAGTTACCATGTTTTTCAGTAAACCAGCAAATAAAGACATAAACAAGCAATGTTTTTAATTGTAAAGAGTATGAAATGTGCTGTAGGAGCTTATTTTTGTATCCATAGACAATAAAACAATACAAAACGTTCACTTATGGGGATTCAAATCACACATTTCTATGAAAAATAGTGGTGCCCTAGCTACCACATTTTCTAGCCGGCAAGTAAGGATTTAGAACAGAATTCAAAGCAGTAAAAGATGTATTCGAAACCAAGATCAAAGTATGAGTTCATCAAATCCATCCAAAGATATATTCTGTCCATCTTGATATTATCAAACCGCAATTGGATCTTGAACTTGCAAATCCATCTCAATTTTGTTAACTAAAATAATTAATTGAGTACCTTTTGAAGCCCTGCTATACCATTTTAACATGGAATCTCAAGATCATCTTGCCTCTGCCATTGCTGGTTCTATTTGGAGAAGCCTTCCTCATCTTTATTTCTACCATGATCCACCCATAAGAATTATGGCATGTGTTACATAATTTGAGGTTACCTAAGGAGAATGAGTCATATTGATTTTGGGAGAAGAAACTACAATCTTTGATGGAGAATTAGATACCTTACCTACAACAATTGGAGGGACACTAGGTTGAAGAGTAGGAGCCCTCGGAGAATTGGAAGACTCAAAGGAGGCCCTACTAGCATGATTTGGAGGGAATCAACTGATCTAGATGAGGAAATGTTTGTGGAGGCCCCAGGGACTATACTCATCACTGCCAACCACCCACTGCCAATGTTCAGTCCTAGCTCATTAAGTAGCTCAGTCGTCTTTGCCTATAAGAGTAGACTAAGAAGATTTAAGGAACTTCATAGCCAAATAGTCTATAGCAAGACATGATCTGCATTTGAAGGCAATATATTCATAATCAATTCATTGTTTCCAAAGCTTTCCTCTAGCTTTTAAACGTGTTCCTTTTGGCAATTTCTTAGATAAATTGAACCTAAGAAGAATTTGAGTGAAGGTAAAATTCATGTATGTCTTCTCAAGTTTTTGAAAAAAATAAGCTTTCCAAGCATATTGCCAATGGAGGAAAGACACTTCACAGACCATATGTTTAGAAGTAAGTTTGGGAGCCCTTTGGGAACCTCAGCCATATAAGATTTGTACTAGAACCAAGTTCCACCCTTTATTACAACTGATTTATCATAAGTAAATTTGCAGGCATCCAAGAACCAACTTTTAGTACACTGGCAATGACATATCCTTCTTTAGCCAAGGGCTTCCAATGTTGAGACAACTACTGTTGAAGCCACTCTACTCTCATCCACCAAATTCCCAAAACCTGTAGGGTTTTCTCCAAAGTCAGAACACCATTGGTGTAAGATTTGTACTAGAACCAAGTTCCACCCTTTATTAAAACTTATTTATCATAAGTAAATTTGAAGGCATCCAAGAACCAACTTTTAGTACACTGGCAATGACATATCCTTCTTTAGCCAAGGGCTTCCAGTGTTGAGACAACTACTATTGAAGCCACTCTACTCTCATCCACCAAATTCCCAAAACCTATAGGGTTTGCTCCATAGTGAGCACACTGTTGGTGTAAGATTTAGGAATAGAGGGCTCCTCACCTAATGGAACAACAACTTCTTGTTGGGCTTTGGAAATTGTATGGTCCATATCTTTCTCCCTATAGCCTCCATCAAACATGGCACAAAATGTATCTGATGATGCCAGTAGTGCAATCATGTGAGCATAGAACCACCTACCCTCCACTAGAAAGGTAACATCCAACAATGTGTTACTATTTACATATTTCTCCACCAAGTACACCTGAGGTGTTGGAGGTGGAAGAGCCGCATCTATTGGAGACTGTGCAACAACCTTCTTTGCTAAAGTATGCAATGCAACAACACCATCATGCTACTGTTTTGAGATTGCACTTGGTGACAGAAGACCTAGAAGTACTTCCAAACCATTTTTATCAACAAAAATCAGCCTTTGATCATTGGGTGAACACAGATGAGTAAGGGCTAAGGCAACAAGTCTTTGAACATTTTTTTTCTGATACATGCATCAGATAGAGTAAGTTCTTCAATACTCTTCCATGAAGTTTCTCCTCTAGCCTTTCCAAGGTCTTTACCACACAATCTTTTGAAGCCTAAACAATTAATACTACATCTTGCAAAAAAGCCAATCAATGATAATAAACCTATGCCATTTTTATATTAAGTTTATGTCCTGCTTATTGTTAGCACGTGCAAAAAATTTCATAGCCTTAGCCTTCTTCCTCTGGTCTCTGCAAATTTTTCTAGGTCCCTGGTCCTAAAACCCTTTCATAAATTTAGAAACTAGCCGTTGGAAGTTCAAAAATTCAAATAAACCCTGGCCTTGTTCTAATTTCATGTTACCTTTATTGGGTCACTTAAAACCTTTTCCACATCTGTCTTTTAAACGACTCACTTTACCTAGTTCACGGTTAGGTTTTATGTCTCGGCGGGTCCCTTTTAATATTTTTTCTTAAATCCTAAGTTCCCCGGCCACTTTAATATTTTTCCCAAGATCTCAGCTTTATCTTCTTGGGCCCGGTCTCTGACAATACCTTAAACCAATGGCTGGCGTCTATTCTCATGCAATTTGTCAGATGCTTGCGGTTATGAGACCGCAGTTGATTCACTCCCGTGGTATAACCTTTTTCATTACAGGTGGGACCACTACCACCTAAGCACACGCGGCAATATCTTATTGGCCGGAAGAAAGAACGATTTGGTGAGGTAGGGTCGTGTTGTCAGACCGCTCAAGATCTTGCAGTTTTTGCATGATCTCAAATAATATTCCATCCCTATCAAATCATGCACCATCCGTTGATTATATTCCTTGTTAGTGCAATGTCAGAAGATGGGAAAGATTCAAGATTGACGATCGGCGTGTGAGTGCATAGAATCTTCAAGGCTTATCAAATTATGTGCCAGCTGTCCAATCTTCTTTATGTTTGGTGCTCGGTTGTGGGTCTGATGACAGGTCATGCCTTCTTGGCATTGTCTCATTGGTTGTGTCAGTGGACCCGAAAGTTCTTAAGGGGACGGTGAGATGGAAGATCTAACGGTTGTCTTATCTTCACGATGGATATGTCAGATGCTTGCGAACATGTGACAGCCGTCCATTTAAAGGCTTATATTCTGCGGGCCCTAAGGTTTTTAAGAGATATACACGGTGGTAGATCGTGTGGATGGCATATGATCTGGTGAAATATGTTAGAGCTTTAAGATCATACACCCGCCATTCATTTTATGGCTTGCAGAAGGTGGGTCCTATGTCAGTGTGATCAGGCGTGAAATGTGAATGGCGTGGTGATAGGTGGCATCAAGCGGGCCCAGGCGGGGTCGAAGTTTTAGCGGTCTAGGTAAGAAATTTTGGCGGTGCCGGTAGAGGTCAGTGCTTTACAAGTTGGCGGAACTCCTTGGTAGTTAGTTCGCTAAAGGTAGTAGAGGTTTTAAAAGGTAAAAAGTAAAGCCCATGAGATAAAGATAATCTGACGGTCGCGACTTAATGTTAGCAAAGATTTAAACAAGGACCGTCGATATGTTGCTGGCGCCATAAAGTGACCATTGGGATTTGAATTCAAATTCTGCAGAGGGTTTCTAATGACAAAGAAGTACCAAAATTCAATTTTTGAGAGGTCAAAGTGGGTAGAATGGATTGTCAAACGTTGCAGTGTGGTCCAGGCTACCATGGTAGTTGCAGAGGAATGTCTTGCCATAGGAAAATAAATGAAGCAGTACCCTGAAATGTGTTGCAGAGGTCATTTTGGCCGGATTCCTTAGGGTTTGATGATAATTTGGTACTTGGACCAGTACAGGGCTAGTTGGCTATTGAAAATGGACTGTTTGAGCTTGCATGTTGCAGCTTGGTCCCTGTCTTGTCTGTGTTAACTCCTCGGTGGGGTTAGGTGGATTTGAATTTTGAGTTGGAAATGATCATTGTGCTTGCATTGTAACCCTGGTATAAAGGGATTTTTATGATCATTTGGGACTATTGGGAGTTAGGTATTCAAGCTTTTCGATTGTGAGTCCTCTGCCCAGTCTGAATTGTAATGACTTATCTTGGTGTATTTTGACAATTGAAAGAGAGTTGCAGGTCTAAGCTGTAATTTGCAAGCATAGTTTGTTTAGACTAATTGTGTACACTTGAGGATTCTTCACACTTAATACAGGCATATGATTCTTATCTCTCTTCTGTGTCATTGTAGATAGATTTTGAGCTTTCTAGTTCACTGCATATTTGTTTATGTATGTGTCTTCATTCTTGAGTTCTAATCTAAGATTAGATGAAATGATGCTCTAGATGGGACATAGATTTATCTCTTGTCTATGTAAGGATTTTATATAAGTAGTAAAGGAGATTATAAATGTGTTTATGGCTTTGAATCTCAGATATATTCTGGTGTGTGTTTGTAGTCTATCTAAGAAACCTTGCCCAATGGATGAGGCACTGGCCTAGATGAGTATTTCCTTATTGACATATCCTGATTGAGGTTGTTATGATTCAAATACATAAATGAAGAACCATTCCTAAGTTTTTAGCATTTGGTTGTGTAAGGTCCCACCCCATAGTAATGGAGAGTCAATGAATGTGTGGTTAGCATTTAGTACTTTCTTACTATCCATTCATCTGTTATATGAACCCAGTCCTTGGTGTGTGAAGTATAATTTATACTGGGTTAGGTGCACCCACCTTGGTTTTGTAGAGCCAGAAGCAGAAGAGGGCAGTCTTGTCCCTATAGTTGGTCTAGTTACCCTAAGACCTCATAACATTTTGGAGCTAACCATTCCTAAAATCCATCTGAGGGTATATTGGCAGCCTAAAGAGCATAAGCGTCATTTTGAACACCAACACTTATTATGAAGAAATAATAAGCTTATTATTAAATAATAATATTTTGACAAGTAACTAGCTGTCAAATTAAGGTAAAGGTAAGAGTTTTTTTTAACACACTCATGCCATTACACTTTCCCTTGCTGCCATTGCAGAATGCCTCCCAGTATTAACAAAAAAATGGGTTTAACCTTGGAAGAATCTCTGTGGTTAAGTGCACTTGAGCTAGAGTAGTACACAGCTGAATCCTTGTAGCAATATCACAAGTTGACTTGGTGGGGAAAATATCTCCCACTTATCAAAAAATATCAGGTCACCCATGAATCTACCTTCTACACCTTAACAAAGAAAGAGTAGTCGAACTCTAGCTATGATCATAATCATCCCGTTGTTCATATAACAAGCCCATAATGACCAAGTGACCTGGATAATAGATGAACCTGAGTGTAGAGGATCCATTTAATGAGGATCCATGTGATTATGAAGGTAGGAAGAGTGGTAGGGAGTTTGAGAGATTACTTGTGTTGAGGAAAGAAATGTAAAACAAAGTTTTGAATCAATGAAATTAAATTCTCTACAAAGTGATTGCTTGCTGCCGTAAGGAACAGTCATCCTTCTTGGCATTGTTAAACTCTCTTTTCAATACAAATTTAATTGGAAATGGAGTGAAATAATATTAGTTTAAGTTGTTTATCATTTCCATACAAGTCTGTGTGTTTTTATGAAGTTTTGAATCAAAGGAAGTCAAGTTTTTATTGACTGTTCCAGATTAACTTTGTGTGTAATCAACAAATTATTTTGAGGATTCTATGATTCCCTAGGCTCTCCCACTTTCTATGGTAGATTTTACTTGTGGGAGAGACCTAATAAAATTTATTTTATGTTCCATTGAGTGTTTTTATGGAGAGATGGATGGGAGATTGAAGAAAGGTTTAAACAATGTTAAAGAAAGTTAAAGATGATTGTTCCAGAAAAATGCAGTCTAGTGCAGGGGACACATCTCAACAACCCACCATGGGATCTTTCTTAATTTGATATATGTGAGAGAGAACCTAGTTTCAAACACTCTCACTAGAGGGATTGTCAAAATAAGTTTTTTTTCAAAAGTTATGTATGACTGTTTACGGGTCTATGTAAGGGACAGTGACAGGGAAGATTTTCATGGATTTGTTTCATGAATATGTTGGGAAGTTTTTATAGGGATTAAGGGTTGTAGGGGAACATATAGAAGAGTCCTTTTGTTTCAAGTAGTATTGGATCCTTTGAGAGTGATCCTAGTTGACAGGTTATTGGAGACAAGTGGAGTGCTGGAAAATTGGGACAGTCACAACACCATATGTTGCATTGATGCATGAGTGGGAGGGTTCAAAGAGTGAAGACACAAAGTTGTGGAGTATAGTGGAAGATAATATTGTTGCAGACCACTAGCCTCTACATCATGAAGTCCATCAAGAGTTAATTGGAACTATCCATGTCCTTCCTTGCCCATTTCCTCCAAGATACTCATCGCAGGATTTTTCCTATACATAATTGTATCAAGTGTCATCTTGGGCTCCTGCCTTATCATTTTGTTCATGCAGGAAATGGGATCCTCTCCACCATTATTCTCCCCATCACTCAAGAATATAACAATTAGTTTTTTCATGTCTTCTTTTAGGTTTCCAATTGCTTTCATCATTAATTTATGTGCAGCATCCAATCTAGATGAATATGTGGTTCCTCCATCAGCACGGTATTGAAGAAGTGAATCGGCAATAGCTTCATCCATATCTTGAATCTCTATAGCTACCCTTACAAATGTGTCAAATAAGACCACTGATATTGAATCTTCATAGACTGTTCTTAACTGAGCTTGTATAAATCCCAAATTGGCCTCATATACACATCCCAACCTACAATCATGATTTTTAAACTCGACCATTGTAGGGATAATGACAAAAATGACATGATAAGGCTCATTGAACCTGATTTGTCAATCACAAAAATGACATGATAAGGGACATTATTAGAATGATCGTAACCTAAATGGTGTCCATCATGAGTCACATAGCCTGCAGAGTTTATCCATTGCCCATTTTTGGAGATTGGTTCATGCCACAAATTCTCATTGCAATAGGATTTTTTTGAAGCCTTTTCCTTTTTGTCATGCTTATCAACCATTAGATCATGGATATATAAGCTGGCAAAGCAAATTTAGGTTTGTGGATTAATGAATTGTCAATATGCAATAACTACTACTGGTGAAGTGTACCTCCTTGAAGCAAATCCTAGGGCATCCTGAACAGTCCCTTTTGTGAGCAAGTCTATAGGTCATCCTTTAGAAAAGACCTGATTTAGCAAATTCAAGACTTCCCTTCCCATCAAGTCTGCTAGAAAAGTAATGTTGCATATATTCTTGGTGAATAAATATTCTGTATTGATAGGGATTCAACATCTATGAGCTTAGGAGAAGGACTCACTTTTGTTCCCATACTCAGACCACAAAACATAGCAATGGAGATTCGATCTTTGTCCATGTTTCTGACTGCTCTGTGCTCAATGCTCTTATACATTCCATTTCTTATTACCTAAATCAAAACACAAACCAAAATTACATTTGATATCAATCTAGTGGCTTCAAACATTAATCCCCATTTATTAAACAAAGACCAAGGTAATACATCATCAAGAATAAAGAGGGGAGAATTTTGTTTAATACATAAAATCTTAAATCGAGACAACCATTCACAACTTGGATGAAATGTTCAAAATTATACACCTACAAAAATAATCTTCGAAGCAATTTAACATCCTTTAATAGGTCCCACACATTGTTTGGCCTAAACTTAAAATTCATCATCATTACCTCAAGCACATCCCCAATATTGATAACTAGGGAAACTGGGTTTGGTTGACCACGAATCCATATGTCATCCTTACAGTTCTGTAGTTGTACCATTTCATCATCCTACAAAAATAATGTCAAACCAGTTAAATCTGAATGAGGGCTTAAGACTAGTTCATTTGTGTTGTCTATGACATTTTCTCAAACATATTAATGAAATAGTCTAGTTTAAGTCCAACATTCTCCAATAAAAGGGAAAGAACTGTGTTGTCAAGCTTTTGAATTTCACTAGCATATTGATCAACAATTTCTCTACAACAAATGGGTAGTGCAATTAGATTGAAAATGTAAATGATAGAAGTCAGATTGGGACATACTACAACACCATTGAGTTATTTTTCAAGTGGATTCAAAAAGGGGAATCAAAAAATTTATATTCCTTACATGTCTATAGCGATCAAGAGACTTCACAAAAGATCAATCCAATGGTATATTATCAACATGAGATCAATAAAATGATCAACCACTTTTCTCAAGTTTGAGCTTTTAATTATTCTACTGAAAGAGGGGAAAGTTGAGCATGAAACTGATGTGATGCTGCATTGTCTTAAAGAATTAAGAAGCCATAAAAACCATTTCCTACTCATCAGATTATTTGCAAATCCTACTCTATATAATTTATCTGTATGCATTTGAATCTAATGGGAGAGTCCACAACCACCATATTACTTACCATGCAAATAATTAGTAAAAGCGTCAAAATAATTAGCTACCAACACTGGTAATCTAGATTAGGTAGAGAATCAGTAGATGCTAAATTAGTAATAATTTGTTTAGTCTTGTTTCAACTTTCAGTCGATAAAGCCTAAGTTCTGTAGCCTTATTTCAGTTATCTTGCAGAAGCAAACCTCACAAATCCACACACAAATGTAGCAAATGGAGGAGCTAAAGAGTCTAAGCTATTTTTAAGAGTGTTGGCACCACCATAAGTGATCAACACCTTTTGTGTATCGATTCAAGAGCCTCACAATATATGACACTATGTAGAGATTTGTGTGTCATATGCAAAACTTTCTAATGTTTGACCTTAGAAAATATGGTTTCACATATTAGGAAATAATGGATCTGGGTTTCACCTTTGGGTTCTACCATATTAGAAAATAATTCTAACATATTAGGAAATAATGGATCTAGGTTTCACCTTTGGGTTCTACCATATTAGGAAATAATTCTATTCCAATTTCCTTTGGGTTTTTGCATCCTTTCCAAGTGTTCTTGTTTTAAACATCTGGGTTGCCGAGAAACCTTGATCCTTCAAATTTGGTAGATGAAGATTCATGTCTCTAGTTTGGGTTTTTAAAACCTAGTGGTGATTAAGACATCTCATATTTTCTTTGGATTGATATATTGAGACTTGCAGCTATGTTACATTGAGTCCCTGAGAAACCTCTTATTTGAAATTTCAATTTATGTCAAGTTGTCCCATTTTTTTTTAATCTTTGATCTCAATTTTTCTTGTTTAGTCAACGTGCTTACTACTTTGGTGATAGAGATTGTCATTCCTTTAGTTGAGAGACTGCTACAAAATGATAACACTAACGAAAAGAGAATTTGCACAACTTCGATACCATAATTCTTTTCAATACACAAGAGTAAAAAGAATATGAAAACCATAATCCTTTTCAATCCAGAAGTGTTAAAAAAAATATGAAAAACTCATCAATGGAGGCATTGATTTGCACTAATTTATGTGCCACCATTAGTCTTGTAAGGAAATAAACAATTTTCAAAGGAAGGTAATCTACTGGTAAAGGTGGGTCAATGAAACTCAAAGACAGATAATCTTTAATTTCTATTATTAGTACTATGATTTAGGATATATGAGAAGAAAAACCATTATGTAAAACAAGTAGTGATTATGGTCTGGGGTTTTGCTTCTACATGGGTATAATTCATAATGTTATCTATTTCTTAATGTGTACACACATTACAAATTTTCTTTTTAAAAGAAACATCCATGCGATCTTTTTCAAGTTACAAGTGTGATGATGATGAGTTCAAGGTTGACAACTTAAAAATGTTAGTGTGGTCACTGAGTCTTCCTATTAAAGAAGCTCAGTTGGTCAAGTGATTGTAACTTTAAAAAAGGGTTGTTGCATTTGTATTTATTCCATCATTGTACATACTTATAGTCATCGTCAACAAAATGAGGCTTTCTTGGCAACTTAACTGCAAGATGTTATGGAAAGTGGTTTGTCAATTAAGTAGTGCCAAATGTGTAATATCTACTAATTCAGTATCAGCATAGGCCCATAGATTATGATTAAGATATAGTTTTTACAATGATTTTCCACTCATCTTTAATTTGATTCATAAGTTGTTAATACACACTCATCATATTTGTTAACATTTTTTATTCTCATGGATAGGTATTGAAGCACTTGCATGGGTGAAAAAGCTTGCTTAGATAGGACTTGGAGACTTTTGAAAAGGTGGGCAAGGAATTCAGAATTTGTTCCAACAAATTTGAAGTTAGCAAGGTCATCTGCAACAAGTTTAGAGGTAATTTGAAACCTGAAACACAGACATATTCCATTCTCACTAGGTAAACTCAAAATGAATGTAAGATAGATGTCACAACAATGAATCATTATATCCTCTTCTTTCTTTTATTGGAATGCATAATATTATAGATGGATGAGCATCATAGGTTGACTATAGATCAATATCATGCATATGATGAGAGAGTAGCTGATGAGGGGGACATTAAGAAATATCTATGTCCATGTAAAAATTTTCTTGGTGGAAAGATGAAAAAGAGAAATGTGATTTATTGACATATGATAAGATATGGGCACAGTGGTATAAGCCCTTGGGCTTACAATTATTATGAAGATATGATAGAATTGCAAATAGTGAGAGGTGAAGAGGAAACAAACATAAATGAAAAGATAGAAATGTTTGACGAAGGGTTTGAAGTTGATAGAATGCTAAATGATGGTCTAAATGATGATTGGGCCAAGTCAATGGAGGATGCTTTAAAGCCTGTTTATGTTAATTGCAAGTTAAGTCATCTAACAACAATTCTTCAAATTCTTAACTTGCAAGTGGTGCATGGTTGGACAAATGAGAGTGTAGATCAATTATTGACATTATTAAGTTCATTATTACCAGTTGACAACACATTGCCAAAAAAAAGAAGTCAATGTAAAAATCAAATCAGTAAGCTCCGCTTGGGGTATGAAAACATCCACACATGTGTGAATGGTTGTGTATTATTTCATAAAAATCTTGCAAATGAGAGTGAATGTCTGAAATGTCATGAAGCGAGGTATAGACAAAGGTTGAAATCAGTTGTGGTTCCTACAAAGGTTCTTCAGCACATTCATATTATTAATCTTAATATTTGCACATCATTATTTTATGTAGAAAATATAAAGAAGAGAATCAAATTTGGATTCAACATCAACCTCAATAGTGCAGACGTCATAATTTAATTGGAGGTGATTCTTTTCCAAAATTTGAAGAATGGATTTTTAATGCAATCAATGATGCAAAAGAAGAAGGTCAATATATAACAACAAAGGAAAGTGAGCTTTCACATTCTCCACATACACGGGCTATACGTTTTAGTGGGATGTGGGCCTATGGTAGTCATTTAAGAGTGGAAGAAAAGGACAAAGGAAAGACAAATTGTGATTGTGTTGTTAGTGCTGAATTTCTTCATGAAATTGAGAAGAAATTTTATGTTGGATTCATCCAAGAAATTATTCAAGTGGATTTTGGTGAAAACAATCCTATATTATTAAAATGTAAGTGGATTCAACCATCTGTAGTACAATTTGATGAGTATGGATTTATACGTGCAAATACATGACAATTTTTATCAAAGATAGATGAGCCATATGTTTTCTCTCTTCAAATTAATCAATCATTTCTGATTGATGATGTAAGAAGACTAGGTTGGTCATATGTCATTCAAACAAAGTCTCATTCGAGATGAAAGTTTATGGAAGTTGTCAATGTAATGCCTGATGGACAATTTGTTAATTTACAAGAAACATTTGAAGAAGTGGATGAAGACAATTATGAGGGATTGTTTGAAGAAGAGATTTTGATTGCCAATGAAGAAATTGAGAGAGGGAATGTATTGTAGGTCACAAATGAGGATGAGGAAGAAAATCAAGCAGATGCAGATACAATTGATCAGGATTCTGATCTTGCTGGAAATGCAGATGATTATTGATGAAGCCAATTTTATGATCTTTTATTTAAGAATTTTATGTTGTTTCTAGACTATTCTATGTTTTAAGGACATGGACCTTCAGACTGATACTTGTTTTAGGGCTTTAATGTTGAACAAAGTTTCTATATGAATGTAAGGGATTTAATGTTCAACAAATTTTTATGTGTTTATTTGGAAATTATTGTTGATGTTTTCTAGAAATTGTTGTTTGTTTTATTCTGTGGTTATCTGTAAATTAAACTATTCCTATGATGCTTGTCCTCAATTATTGTTTCTTTTATTGTTGTGCAACATACTGGTATAGTTGTTGTGTGTAGTTTTTATGGCTATTCTTTTATTGTTGTGCAACATGCTCATATAGTTGTTGTGTGTTGTGTGAGGGCTACCCAGAGGGAAGAGCCTAAGAGGCAATGCATGTTGGGGGTGGTTCCCACCATAAACAATTAGCACATTGACCACAGTGTGCCAACACTTTAAACTTAGCAAATTATAGAAAGCATGGAACCACTAATGAGGGTGATGGTGACTTGAATGATCACTCAAGCTAAAGGTGTTCCAAACTTGGCATCATAGAATAAGATGAGAATATATGTGATACAAAGCATTTCCAAATCCATCCATCACTTCATCTTATTTATGTATCCATTCAAAACTTGTAAGTTTAATAATCCTTGTTGTTTTGAAAATAGTTACTGTATAAATGTTCTAGTTGTATGTTGCCACCAGTATGTGTTTTTTATCTACTTGATAGGTGGATTTACATATTGTAGAGCTAGCTTTGTGAATCACTAATTTAGTGTGTTTCCATATGGTTATTGAAACATTTCTTATATTGTTTTTTTCATTTCACGAACCTCTCGATACCTTTGATTATTCATGTAGTTGCATCAGTTGAATGTAATCAATTTTTTGCTAGTGGTGTTGCTAGTTCCCTTTCCAAAAAAATGAAACTGAGAAATTCAACTTCACTAAAGTAGACCAAGAAGAGGTGCTTTTCCATTTTAGTGGAATAACTCTGGTGAAACACTAGCACATTGCAAATTCTAAGGCTGCAAGTGTTTATCTGGTTGAAGATCAATTAGAGGAAGATATCAGCATTGAAGATTCACATTAGTGAACATCTACAACTATACATTGTCAATATTTAAGTACCTTTTGGGATGGCTGCAAAGGAGCAAGTAAACTAGTCTATTTGCTGGTCTTCTTGGGAGCCTAGGACTTGTTAGAGGTATGGCTAGGGTTTGATAAAGTTCATAAATAAATCTGAGGTATTCTTGTGCCTCAATCCATCTATTTGTCGGTCTATAATTTAGAAAAATAGGGAAAGTCAGACATGCTTTTTTGAAAATTCTGGGTTATTTTGTAATTGTTTCTGATCATAATAACAATCATAAATTTTTTTTTATGGCTCTAAATCTGCTCTGAAATCTGAGGGTAATGAGAATAATTTGATGCAAGTTCATTTCTAGATTTATGCCCTAGTTGCAGAGGTTTTTTTTTTCTATTATCAGTTTGTGCCCTAGTTTGCAGATTTTATTGTTTTCTTTATAGTATCCCATTCGAGGATATTATACTAGATTTGCATGGCACAACTAGGGAAGTTGTTGTAAATTTCTAATCAATCACATGATGAGATTGATGCTCTTGATGAAGAGAAATATAACAATTTCCTTTTTGTTTAAATTTTGCAGAATGTTGCTTGTAGTTCTGCTCAACTTAATTTTTTTTTAATTTATAGTGATAGTTATGTCAAACTCATTTGAGTCTTCAATTTGAGTAACTCACAAGAGAAGATCATTAAAAATCAATGCTTAGTTAAAGATCGTTAAAAGAAGTTGAAAGAGGAGACAATTTGAAAGATATAACAAACAAGCATGACATAAAGTTTTAAGACTAGCCAAAAGAGAATGGGCAGCAGATGCATAGCACATATTATTGAAATAGAACCAAATTCAAGCTCAATAGTGTGCCACATCTGAAAGTAGGTATTGAGCACTTGGTGAAAGAATCACTAGACCTTTTTTTGTCAAGTGACAATCAGTGGTTTAAGATAATGTGGTAGCTTTGTGTAAGACCCAAGTTCAAATACCATGCAGGTGTAAACCCCATGAGTGTATGAGCTTGTTGAATTGAGGTACTTGCCCAGAAAATCTTTTCAAAAAGATTAAACCAAGGTCTCAAAGCTCTCACTTAGTGGAAATATGAAAAGAGTGTTTCCAACATTCAAATATCAAATTTCATAACATATGGAAATCAAATCGAGAGTACTTGATCAAAAAATTGGATTGTTATGTCAAGGGATCAAATTTTAAGTCATTGTAGCCTGTCATAGGCCTTCCACCTCAACATAGAAGGCTATTAATTAAATGTCAAAGCATTCAATCATTATAGACTAGTTAAACAGTTACATATTTTACAATAAATGGTAGGAGGTTTGGTTACCCTTCAAATTCTACATTTGCACTTTGGTTTTACAGTTTAAAAGATTTTCAGGATCTACAAGATGCTAAGCTTCAATTAATATGATATATATTATGAAAATCTTTAACGTAGTTTAAGATCATATATCCCAATTTTTTTAAATGCTAATATTATAGCTAAAACCTTATATCAGCTAAGAGTTTCAAATTGTGATTTCTCATATTATATCTATTTAGGGATAGGACTCATCCCAACAATGCCAAATTTCATATGTTGAGATTGTTCTCATCACTGTCTCTGAAATGTAAAAAACTTGAGATGGCAGGAATAAATCCAATAGCATGCAAGCTAATAACAAGGCAATTTATTTTTAAGCTAAGCATGTCATCTTTTCTAGTTATTGTGTTTTTTCCATGTTATTAAGCAACCCTATGTTTCATTATAACTAACTAGAATTCAATGTAAATATTCATGCCAATACATAAAGAACTACCAGGTACAACACAAGTTACATGAGCCCCTGTGATGGTAATATTTGAGTTTTAATCTTAAAAGGGAGGAGGCAGGTTAACAAGGTTAAATTAGAAAGAGCAAAGTAACAAGAAAAACATCTAAATAACCATTTCCTTGTCTTTTAGGTAAAGTAATGTTAAAAATCTTGATTCAACCATAACCATTCATCAAAAACAACATAAATGAGTGGTAACTTGACAATTCCTACTCAAATTGAAGACTCGAGATCAATCTAAGTGAGATCAATTTATAGTGATAGTTGTGTCAAACTCATGATCAATCTAAGTGTAGAATGAAAGATCTTCTATACCTTCTGATGTAATTGTTTCTCTAATTTGGCTGTTATTTTGCTGCTATAGTTTTTATGTGCAACTTTTATAGTTGTTGTGTGTTATTTTCTTGTTTCTATATCCTCTTTGTTATAACCATTGCTACTACTTATCACCTCTTATTTCAAGAATTTATACATTATTGTTTTTTTGGACATCAGCGAATGAGGAGAAAGAATTCAAGGTAGAAATTAGATGATAGTGATCATAATGTTGAAATTCCAGTAACAGATTATGAGCGCTTTCATGAAGAACGTGTGGCCAAGAATAATGAATGTTTTGCATGTCTTGGTTTGACAAATAGGTAAGTTGTACATTTACTAACTAGTATATTATTTGTTTAATAGTATTTAATGAAATTTTATATGAAAAATATTTATGTATATAAGACTTAATACGATATTTTTTTTTGGTTTTACAAGAAAGAAAAAGAGTGCAGAGAAAAAGAAGAGAAAGAACAAGTAGAAAATAAAGCTACAAAGTTGCCAGTCCATAAAAGCCAACATTTTTTTTATCCAACAAATGTAGTTGGTGAAAAAGGTAATTGTAATGATGTAGAACCTGATATAGCACATGTTGATGTACAGCCTAAAGAAAGTCATGAAGAGAGTTCGCTAGCATCTGATGTGCCTCAGAGTGAACCTGTTGGTAGTGGTTCAACAGAAGATGTGTTTGCTTTTGTTAAAAGAAATAAATTGAGTCAAGATTTATATAGATCTATAGAGAGGCATTCAAAAGAAAGGATACTAGAAGGGAAGAAGCCATTCTTGGTTGAGGTGTCAAGAGATGGTGAAACCATTGGGAAAAATGCTACAAGGTGGGCCTCTAAATTGGGTGTAAGATGTAGGGCCCATTTGGATATTTGCAAATCAAATTTTATAGAGAAAGATCCACATCATGTGGAGAGTGTTATACAATAATTGGAAAATGTCTTTGACACTATTGGTGGACAAATCTCGAGAAAATCTTACAAGCACAAGATGAGACTTCTAATGAATAATTTTAGATACATGTGTAGAAAAGAAATCATGGAGGGAAAATACAGTTTAGACAACACTCTATCTCCCAAAAAGTTGGAAAAATTGAAAGAAAGTATGCATTCTGAAGAACATTTGACAAAGAGTAATAAAGGAAAGAGAGAAAGAGATAGTGTGAAGGCTGAATATACATTTGACTGAGGCAGGTTGTAGGCAAAAATAAACAAATTTGGAGTAAGTGTATGGCTTTTTGGTTTAATTTAAATTATGTTATTTATTTTAATTTTTTATTGAACTAACTGTGTTAAAATTGACATTGTATTTTAGGTGGAAAACAATAATAGAGAAGCAGGTGCAGAAGATATTGTCAATTATATGGCAGAACTAGATCCTAATAAATCTAAGAATAGTATGAAGTGAAAGTCTAGTTCATTAACAACGACTTCATAGCCATCTGTGGAACTCCCAATAAGAGCCTCTGCAAATCATGTCAACTCAAATGAAGTGTATGAACATATAATGATGCACTTACATAGTCTCACTGAGAAAGTTGCACAATTGACTTCCTCGTTTCAGCCTATAGTTTCTTGATGGAATGATCATAATTTTATGAATTCATATCAGGTAAGAGGCTATATTAATGAGTTAAGTTTGGTTCATAGTAAAGTATCTTTTCATTGTTGAGAGAATCATTTTGATCAATGTCTTTATGAATTTTAATATACAAAACACTATCCTTAAGCATTGATTCTCATACACATAGCATTGTTGATATTGCATTTTCACACCATTATTTTATGACCTTTCCTCTCTACCAAGATTTTATCAATTTTAACTACATGTAAAACAATTTTACCAAAGCAACACAAAAAAAAAACACCATGATGCCAACAAAGCTATCGATATCGATAGTGATCATGATGAACTAGTGGACAAGAATGTGTAGTCCAATCATAGTTCAATTGAAGCTGAGGTAATATAATAGTTATTATGAATTTTTTTTTATAGCTTTTGCATTCTTTACTTGACTTATGTTAACCTTTCATGATTAAACCCACATGCAGAGCAAACATATGAAAGGAAAATGAAAAGTAGAAGACAATGATGATGGTGATTATGCTAATTTCAAATCGGATGTGCATGATATTTATAGTACTAGTAGTGATAAACTCAAGGTGAGTGCTATAAACATTACTTTTACTTGATTAGGATCTGATTGTTAGTTGTTAATTTAAACTAATAGTTGTACAGCAAACTAAGACATTGATGAATATATGTACAACAATATAGTTTAATAAATTAAAATGACTGATTATATGTACAACTCTCTATTATGAATGGCTTAACGAGCACACTGGAAGCTTTGATTTCAATGTCCTTCCCCCATGGGTACCACTTTTAACTTAACCCCCATCTTCTCCATTTTCTCCCCATTTCTATCTTGATAAAATCACTCTATTTTCGGTGTCAAAATCAACACAATACAATATTTTTATTCTGCTTTCTGTTGTGTCTGTTGTAATAGCTACAAGGAGGGCTCTAGAATGTGTTGATGCTAAGTGGGAAACAAAAGTGGATGTTGAGAAATATGCAGATCCAAATCTCCATTCGTGCTAGTATTTTCAATCACCAGATTAACTAGAATATTCAACTCCCCTTCTATAATAGCATCATAAATTTTTACTGTCTATCAAAATTTTTTAGTAATTATATTTTCCCTCTTCAACAACCCCTATTTTTTACTTTCCCAACACAAGTGGAATTAGCATACCCTTTCCCATGGTACCAGCGACCATGGAAGGTTCAATTATATCAACCTCTATGTCTATCTCAAGAACATAGATGCTAGAAGAAGGCTTGAGTTCTAAAACCCTCAACTTGTACTCCATCCCTCCATGGTGGACAACAAGTAAATCCCCTTCTGAATGTGATGCATGCTAATGCAATGTTGTCTCTAGGACTACCCTGTGATTAGGGATATAAGAAAAGCCCAACACCTCAGGTTGCAATTTTTCATATGTTCCCTTCAACAGTCTTGCATACCTTATCCTAACTAAGGGGCTCTAAGAGTTCATAGGAAATAAATTTTTCCAAACTTGTGGAGGAAGTTCAGCAAAGCCTTCTAATGCAGTAAACTCCAAAACTCCTAAATGAGTTGTTTTCTATTCTGTTAAACTTGAACTTTCTTGCTTGTTAACAGTAGATAGTTCAAAAAACATAGGACCTTTGTCTAAAGCTCCCTCAGTGGATAGTTGGTCAAAGGATGATGGAGGCAATTTGATCTTTTCTCTAGAGCCATGATAAAGAATGGCATGAAGAGTTGTATTGAATTTGATTCTATTTCCAATAATCATATCTTCTTCTTCTCTTTGTCTTGCCTAAAAATAATGTTGAAATCAGAGGGTATTTTCAAGCAATAAATGCTTGTAAAGAAAACTAATGTCATCTCATATTGATATTTTCATTATCAAGGTTCAAGATGACAACTTGAATAGGTGGAAGAAATAAGACTGAACTAACGCAAGGAAAACTAAAAGAAATGCTTTTCACAAGTGGTAACAACATTACTCACGTCATCTTTGATGTATCTAAATTTTTCTTCTCGCACAATAAACTTTTCAACTCTTCAAATGGTGAACTATATCTAGAGTTCTTTTTCCTTCCTTGGCATTGTTCTAGTATCTATTAGAAATAGATCCAGTGCATAAGATATTAGAAACTGTGTACTAATCTTTTACAATTCAAAGTTCTAATTTAGATATCATTCTATATGTCTAAATATGTTGTAAATGTATACAACCAAAAAGTCATATTTTATGGGGGGGAATCTCATTTTCTATTACACTCACCCTTTTGAATATGTCTGAAGAGTTTGTCAAGGAAGTATAGTTAACAACCACTGAAACTAGTGGAGGTATCCTAGCCTGCTCATGTGGGAATGCAAATTTAAGAAAGCAAGTCATAACTAAATTGAATGAATTCACATCAGGTGTTTCTTAAAAATGCTAGACATTCTGTAATATACAACTCACATAAAATTGGATTATACTGAGGCAATATAAAGCCATTACAAAACTACCAAACATGTTCAGGAACTATTTTATCCTTCAGCAAAGACCTTATAAATTATAACAATAAATTTAGTATCTAGGTCACAAATGATGGCAAAGAAATTCAATGCACCTCTTTAGCCCATTCCATAGAAAGTGATTTGAATTCCTCCAATAGAAAAGACTTTCTAGTTCTTGGGCATCCACATACATACAAACTTCCAACTTTTTCTTTTTCTATACATGTCTTGCAGAAATCAAATATTTTTTTCTGCTCTTCCTCACAACAGATAAGTGATTTGGCACTGCAGATAAATGCAAAGTTGTCTTCACTGCAAGAATATGAGAGGGATCTGCAATAAATAAAAATTGAAGAATACACTTTTACATATATTCACAAAAAATTCAAGATGTTACTTTCAAACTTCAATAACCAAAGAAGCAAGATCTGTTGAAGACTACTACATCTATGAGGAAGTGCAATACCAGTAGGATTCAAAACTGGTATTTCATTGGTTAAATTATTTAGTTTCTTTTTTATATATGACTAAATTAATGAAAAAGTAAAATTGAAATAGATGTTATCCATTTCCAGTTAGAATAAAAAGGCTAGGAGAGAATGATTTAAGCTAAAGATGCTCAGCTCTCATATGTTCTATTAAGACCTTGCAACTTCCTATTTGAATGTATTATGCAATTAAGTCACAAAAACAAAAACTAAATTGAAATATCCTTCTTTTCTTACAGTTTGTTAATAATAATCTTCCTATTAAAGAGACGAAATAGGAAATAAATTCATTTCTAAGGATTAAACCATGGAGATGACATAGATCCCTCAATAAGTTATATACCAATTTTTCATCTTTGATTGATATGCCAAAATGCATTCAACACATTCTGGAAAAGGAACACTAAAATGCTACACTATAATCCTGATTATGGTGTTCAACATGTGCCTAGGGCTGGCTTCTATAAATGAAACTTAGTTTAGCACTTTAAAACTGGAATTAAAATTCTATTTGACCTTTGAAATCAAGGTGATTATCATTACACATTGCCCATTGTTCTTAATAGAAAATAGAAACATAAGAGCTGGTACAACAAATGGGTCTTATTTGAACAGATTTTAAAATAAATTAATAGTAAAATGATTGGGTTATCAGCTTTACAAAGTCAAAGTAGCTACAAGAACAAAATTTAAAATATATTATCATATGAGATTTAACTGATCCGTCCTTATCAGTGTTGTGTAGTAGAAAAACATTGAAGAAAATATGTAGTCAATGTTGTTGGAAATATTCAAGACTAGTAAGGTTACTGAGAGGGGAGGGGTGAATTAGTAACTTCAAAACTTTTATCAATTATAGATCTCAAATAACATTAGAATGATAAGCTAACTGCATGCATGAGTAACAGAAAGAATAAAGCATTCATAACACTTGAACACAGAGATTGGTGACCCAGAAACCTTCCAAATAGAAAGTAAAACTGGGGTGGGGATGAAACCCACAAAACTTTAATGCTGTAGTATAAAGTTTGCCTATTAAGGCTTACAATGATCACTTCTGATGATCTGCTCTGTTAGGAGCAATAAGGACTGCTAGGTCCACCTTGTTAGAGGATTTACAAACATACAATGAAGTATGCACTCGGTTAAGAGATTTTACAAAGACTGTTAAGTCTACCTGGTTAAAGGATTTGGGGCTGATTCACCTGTTAGGATGAAATAGTAGATCTCTTACTTGCAACTATACTTGCTGAATGAGATTCTCTGATGTATTGATCACCTTCTATGATGGATATGTCTTTGCTGCTCCTTATATGGTTGTATCCCTTGTAATTCACTTATCTCTGCCTTTCTTCTTTTTTTCGCTGACACCTGCCTTGGATATGATACAAATCATTGTTTATATATCAATCCAAAACAATTTCATAACAATAGCAAAGTCGGCTCTAAACAAGCAAACACAAATATTACTGAGTCAGCCCAAATATAATGACTCAGTTATTGCAAACTAACTCAGTGACTTTCTGATACTTGGCATCCACTGTGTTACTTGGCATCATCATGCACTCAGTAGAAGTGGAGGCACGGTCCATACTAACCACTCGGTCGTAGTTTGGAACTCGGTATATACTGGAGACTCGGTAGATACAGTGTCACTCAATAGAGACTGAATTCCCTGTTTACCGTGCTGGCACTCGATAAACACTGGTCATCTCTTTACTCGGTGATGATAACTTGGTAAGCACTGCGAAGCTCGGTAAGCATTGTTCTACTCGGTAAACACTATTCTGCTCGGTAAACACTATTCTTCTTAGTAAAAATGCAGAGTCTAAATAAGTGTTGTTACTAATGACAAACATACTTAATGCCAACAATCTCCCCCTTTGGCATTAGTGACAAAAACACTTATTGCCCAGAAGAAACAATGCTGAATCTGTCTCTTCTTTTTATTTTTCAAGATTTATCACAGTTGTATATACATTTCATGTCTCCCCCATATAGTATATATACAAATATCTTGTATTACCTCATACTCATATTTCCTATTTACACTTTCTTCCTCTTTCATAAATGTCTCATATATGTTCTCCCCCTTTTTGATAGTAATGCCAAAGGTGTATATACAAATATTTTACAAGGAGATGTCAAAATGTGAGAGAAAATTAGAGTGTACCTCATTTATCAATGCTAGAGTTCTATCCCAATTCTCTTGCAAAATCTTGCATCTGTGGAGTGCAACTTGAACTTCTACAGAGAGTTCAATCATGTGATCTGCAATTGAAAACTGATTGTCATGGATCAATGTTTTTGAGTAAGCAATATGATTTTGCATTGTATCCATGATGGGAAGGATCATGTTCTGAATATGTACTAATTTTGATCTGATCGTTGCATCTTCTCTCAGTAATTATGACTGTTTCTCAGATAGGAATTTGATTGTCATATGATGTGTAGAGCTTGAACTAGGTTCAAGTTGCAACTTCTGTGCAGTGACCTTTAGATCCTCATCAATTTTACTTATTTTATCTTTGATCTCCTTTGAGAACTCGGTAACATTATAGAATTTGACAAAAAAAGATGTTACCTGGGAATGGGAGGACTCAATACTAGTCAAAACTGAAGATAATCCTGCCTGATTGATAGCAATTTGCTGAGCAATGTGCTCAAGCACTCTATTATCAAATTTCTTCTCAGCCTTCTCAAGTAACTTATCTGTTCTGGAGGAATCGTCATTGAATTTTTTGACTGCTTCTGCCAACTGCAACAAAATGTGTTGAGAGGAATCAACTTCAACACCTATAGCTTCTGTCAGAATTTTCTTGGCATCCTCAATGATCTTAAATTCCTTGTCTCTTTCTTCTTTTAATTTCTTCTGTTTAGCTTTCTTCTGGAGGAGTTCACCAACTGTTTGCATTTGATCTGCAGTGAGGCTTGTAAAATCCAATTGGGGAATTTCTATTTCCTCATCTAAATCTATACCTTCTACTCCACTCTTACTCAAAAATTTTGTACTCGGTTGAGTCTTTATACTCAATGCCTTTGTAGTAGATATTATTTTAGACACAATAGGACTTGTAGTAAAGACTTATAAACTTCCGATTCATGGGATGCTAACTGGAATACCAAAAACTGAAGTATTTACAACTGGAGTACTTACTGCTGAAAAACTCAAAATTGAAGAAGGTACAGAAGACTGCAACTTAGTGGAAGAGGGAGGCTAAAGCTCGGTAGATGAAGTGGTAGCCACTTCTATTATTGATACATTGAGCTATGCTAGTGATGATTGGACATTTGATGTATCTGAGGGAGTTGTCACAATCACACTTGAAGTTTTCTCTAGGCTAGATGTAGCAATTTTTATTGGAGAGTGAGGAAGTGAGGCAATTACCTCTACAGCTATTTGAACTGGATCATCTTCCTCATCATTCTTCTCAGCTTCCTTGGTAGCTTCATTTCCTGCTTCTTCATCTTCTTCATCACTGTCATCTTCAATGTCTTTAATTACCATAGTTTCAGTACTCAGTTTGTGAAGATGATAAAGGTTTTTCCAAGTAGATTCTGCACTCTTCACAACTGACTCTATATCCTTGATCAAAATTAGGCAACTGTTGAATTTTAATGTCATCTTGGACTCATTTTCTATCAATGCCTTATTTATTTCAGCTTTTTTCAAACTTGGCATTAATTGCCTTAAGGTTTGAGCATATATGTCCCTGATAGTTTGCCTTGCATTAGACCATCTCATCTTGATTGGGTTTAATAATGCTCTTGGGATTTGAGAAGCCATTTCTTCGGATGAGTATTTCCATCTACCCATTTTCTCAATTACAGCATCTTCAATTTCCTGTTGTTCTGCCTCTGACCTTGTTTCATATTTGAAAGATTTGAAATTTGCAATTCCAGATCCTTCTCTCAGATCCTTAATCTTTTCTTCAAATGAGGGAGGAGGTCTTTTGAGTACTATATTGTCCTTGATCTTACCTGTCTTGTCCCTTGTTCTTTTCCTTGTGAATACTGCAGTGGGTTGCTTGGTTTCCTTGGTGATAGTTGCCTTTCCTTTCTTCTTTACAGGCACTTGTTCTTCTTCACTCTCATCCTTTTCTTCTTCTTCTATAGTATCCTCTCCTTTGTCCTTGGTTAACATTAGAGGTGTGATAGATTGCATCTTAGCCATCCTCTTTCTGCCTTTGTTAACTACCTGTGGAAGCTTTATGCTTAGCTCAATTCTTATCTTAGCTTTATCATACATTCCAAAGTATGGAGCCTTTGGATCAACAGGTTGATTTACAAGGGCTTCAATTATATCCCTTGTCTCATCAATTTTTACCTCATAAGGAAGAGGTTTCACCCATACAATCCTGGGTCTTACTACCTGAATATACACTCTATCACAATCAACCATAAAACAAACATCATCTTTATAATCTTCCACCAACTTTTATGGAATCCATAATCTACTATTCATCTTCTCCTTAAAGGATTCAAAATAGTTATCCATTATGCTTGTAAAATTCTCACCCATTTCTACAATATACTCATTTATCTGATAAAGAACAGGTACATCCTTTCTCCATTTTACCGTACCTTTTGATGGGAAAAACTTTTGAGCATAGAAAAATAAACAAACCAATAGCGAGCCAAACTTACATGGATTGTTCTTTGAGGTTTGGATGCTCTCCATGTTCTTGTTGAACTATTTCAACAATAGATTTGCTAGGTCAAATGACAGATTGTTCTTCACAACTTTATATGCTAGGTCAACTGCTTCACATGAAACACTATTCTGCCGACTTGAACTATATATCTTATGAGCTATTACATATGTACCAAACTTTAGTTCTACATCAGTAATGTTGTTTATTCTCATACCTCTACCATCCCATTCAGCTAGGGTTAACTTTTCCAGCTCTAACCGACCTAGGGTTTTTGTAGATTTAGCCTTGGCAAGCATGGGAAGACCAGTGATTCGATGAATCATCTCCTTTGTTATTTCCACTAGTTGCTCAAGCCAAATCTTACCTTCATGCACTTGGCTTAGGATATATCTTATCCATTTTATCTGGAAGCTCTGAGGCAAGTGGGTGATATGTGTCAATCCTTTCTCTTCGAAATGTTTTTGTTCTGGTTTGAGAATGCCATCAACACATAGTTCATCATGAACAACATCTATCTCTAGGGTTCCAAGATCTTGAATTGTACCTTTAAAGTGACTATGAATGTCATTTACAAGAAGTACCTTTGGAGGAATTTGAGACTGAGCTCCACTCGGATCTATGGTTTCTGCAATCGCGAGCACGAGTTTGAAATCCGGCGCTTTCCATTCTCCATGAACTAACATTCTTGAACCTTTCTTTACTTTGGTGCTAGATGATGCCATGGCAACTCTTTGAAAAATTCCTATTGCAAAGTTTTTCTTTGAATCACTTGATCACACTAGAGATCTTCTGCTCAATATGTTGATATTTGCAGTGAAGAATGAATTTGATTTCATGCTTTTTGTCAAAAAAAAATTCATTAATGCTCCATAGGAATTAGGGTTTAGAATTTGACAGACTGTCAACCACTAAGCATTAATTGCTTAGTGAAGGTTCCACAATTCAGAGAACATACTGCTCTAACTTTACTCGGTAACCAAATGTAATTGTGTTACTCCCCACCTTGCTCGGTTGAAACTGATACTGACCTTCCTGCGATCCTTCTGTATCTTGTTTATTGATTTGGATCTTTCTATCTTTCAATTCAGGAACTGTTTGGAATATGTCTATGAGGATACAGTTCTAGTGCTTTCTTGGAGATTTAGTTAGAATTGATAGAGCCACTCTCTTCATGAGTGACTTCATTACTTGGACTAGTTTGCTTGGTAGGTTTAGGGATCCATTGTTGTCTCATCTGCTTCTTGATGCTATCTTCTTTTGCTTTCTTTTCATCTTCAACTTTGCCTGAATTCATGCAATTTTTAGCTATGTGAGCAAGCTTAGTGCATTTATAACATCTTATGGTAGAATCCCTTTTTCTTAAGTGATGCCTTACACAATTCATGCCAATGTGTCCTTATTCTCCATAGTAATGACATCTACACCAAGTGTTGTAATCCCAACCAAATATTGCTTTCATAATTTGTTCTGCTAGATTGGGTGTTTTAGTTCTACATTTCAATGCCTTGTGGCCTTGTTTGTTACATTTGTGACATTTGCCTTCAAATCTTGGTTTCTCCTTGCATTCATTTGCTTTATGACCATGCTAATTGCAATTGTAGCATTTTCCATTGAATTTTTCTTTTCCATTGCTCGAACATTTGTTTGAAGTATGACCAATTTTGCCAGAGTGATTACAAGTGGGTTTTTGATTCATTTGAGTACCTTGTTTGGAGGATTCACCTTCCTCTTTGTATCCAACTCCTACTTTTCCTTTTTGCTTATGAATATTTTGTTCATACAGCTGATTCATATCTTCTTGAGATTTCAACATTCTTTCATTGATCCGCTTTTCAGTATCTAGGTCACTCATCAATCTTAAATTGATTTGCTTTTCAGATCTCAGCTCCTCTCTTATGTTTTCATTTTCTGATCTTAGAGTCAAGATTTCTTCATTTACATTGGAGACTTGATTAATAAGGTTTTCTAGCTGAAGGGTTTGATTCTGGATTTCATTGTTCTTTCCATCTTTTTCATCTTTCATCTTGTTGACTGAATTTCTTGTTCTCTTTTCAATTTTCATACTTCTTGGAGAGATCCATTCTTTTCTAGAAGTTCTTTTGCTTCATTGTTTGCTTCATCTAAGCTTCTTGAAGGGAAAAATTCTTTAATCTTTTCTTCAACATACTGGTGGTCATTCATCTGATTTGCAATTTCCTTCCTTCTTTTTAGGGAAAGGGAAAGATGCTCTTTTGCTTCCTTGAGTTGAGCTATGGCCATTTCCAGATCTAGCTTTTCATTCTCAATTACTTTGTTAAGTCTAAATATCTCCATTTTCCTGAATCTTTTCTCAAGTTGTCAAACTTTATTCTGAGAACCAAGTAGCTCTAATACCAATTGTTGGAATATTCAAGACTAGTAAGGTTACTAAGAGGGGAGGGGTGAATTAGTAACTTCAAAAATTTTATCAATTATAGATCTCAAATAACATTAGAATGATAAGCTAATTGCATGCATGAGTAATAGAAAGAATAAAGCATTCATAACACTTGAACATAGAGATTGGTGACCCAGAAACCTTCCAAATAGAAAGTAAAACTGGGGTGGGGATGAAACCCACAAAACTTTAATGCTACAGTATAAAGTTTGCCTATTAAGGCTTACAATGATCACTTTTGATGATCTGCCCTGTTAGGACAAATAAGGATTGCTAGGTCCACCTTGTTAGAGGATTTACAAATATACAGTGAATTATGCACTCAATTAAGAGATTTTACAAAGATTGCTAAGTCTACCCGGTTAAAGGATTTGGGGCTGATTCACCTATTAGGATGAAACAATAGATCTCTTACTTGTAACTGTACTTGCTAAATGAGATTCTCTGATGTACTAATCACCTTCTGTAATGGATATGTCTCTATTGCTCCTTATATGGTTGTATCCCTTGTAATTCTCTTATCTCTGCCTTTCTTCTTTTTTTCGCTGACACCCGCCTTGGATATGATACAAATCATTGTTTATATATCAATCCAAAACAATTTCATAACAATAGCAAAGTCGGCTCTAAACAAGAAAACACAAATATTATTGAGTCGGCCCAAATATAATGACTCGGTTACTAAAAACTAACTCAGTGACTTTCTGATACTTGGCATCCACTGTGTTACTCCGCATTGTCATGCACTCGGTAGAAGTGGAGCCATGATCCATACTAACCACTCGGTCATAGTTTGGAACTCAGTATATACTAGAGACTCGGTAGATATAGTGTCACTCGGTAGAGACTGAACTCCCTGTTTACCGTGCTGGCACTCGGTAAACACTGCTCATCTCTTTACTCGGTGATGATAACTCGGTAAGCACTGCGAAGCTTGGTAAGCACTGTTCTGCTCGGTAAACACTATTCTGCTTGGTAAACACTATTCTTCTTGGTAAACACTGTTCTGCTCAGTAAACACGCAGAGTCTGAATAAGTGTTGTTACTAATGACAAACATACTTAATGCCAGAAAATGCTATTCTCAGTCAAAGCTGTATAGATTCTTAATTTCCCAAGGCAAACAAAGAAATGGAAATCTCTAATGTTATGTTATAGATCCAGGTCGAACCATTAAAATTTTAAAAATGTGTGTCCGTAGGTTTAGTACCTCCAAACTCTTATTGGGATTTACAAAATTGCCTTGTGTTACTATCTGGATTCCCCCGGGTCCCACCATGAATCTCTAGCTCATGGTCGTGGACATTGGCAATGTCACTATTACTGAGATTAGTAGGGGCTTCTAGTGGCAAAGTTTGGGGGGTCAAGCTGGATGACCTACCTCCATCTCCAGGATTGGTGTTAGCATTCTATTTTATGTAATTTTATAAAATAAAAACAAGACACCAATCTGGCATATGAAACCTATAGTTAATTGGAGACATGGGGATGCAGATACTAGGGGCATTAATCTAGTTGAAGTACATGAACAAATGAATAAGGATACAGCTAGATTGCATACACATATAGTTATCCAAATGTTGATCGCGGGTTAAGAGTGTCGAATCCCTTCTTCTGTTCGACAGAAATTGAACCATGCAGAAAGGTATCTAGGGCAAAAATTGTGAGTACTAGGAGGAAACTGATGACAGGAACATGGCCTAGACCATGTTCTTCTAATGGAATTTCCTGGTGACTATGATTAGATCTATTTTATTTAATGCAATAATAAAATTACATACAAAATGTAAGGATGGTTTCCTAGGTCACACTAAATCGAGACACCAATTTCATGTATGAGACCCCTTATACAAGAATTCTACATACAAATCATTCCCCAGTTTCCTTGATGATGTCTAATATAATATGTGACAACTTGTCTAATATAATTTGTACACTTATTATAAACTATATAATTAATATATATTATAAATGGAGAATATTTAATTTACTAATTTATCTCTATCATTATTAACTCTGATATGTCCTTTCTCTGCGCACTGCCTATTTGAATCAAGAACTTGTTGTTGTAACTTGAGATTCATAGCTTTTGCATTGAATGCACTGTTGTTATGTGCTTGAGTCTTCTATTCATTCCTCAAAGACTATTGTTAACCCTTGAATCTCTACTGCTTACGCATGTAATATGCCATTCGTTGACTTTGAAAAGTTGTTCATGCATGATTTTTGGCATTCTTTTCTTGCAGTCTAAATGCCAAAGGCAGATGCTCTACCATGCATTCACTATTATTATATCTGATCATTACATTTAGATGTTGTATCTTCATGTTTTTAAAATGATTCCTTGAACCTTTATCTCTATCATTGTTAATAACTCTAATATGTCCTTTCTTCGTGCACTGCCTATTTGAATCAAGAACTTGTTGTTGTAACTTGAGATCCGTAGCTTTTACATTGAATGCACTGATGTTATGTGCTTGAGTCTTCTATTCATTCCTCAAAGACTATTGTTAACCCTTGAATCTCTGCTGCTTACGCATGTAATCTACCATTCGTTGACTTGGAAAATTTGTTCATGCATGATTTTTGGCATTGTCTTCATGCCTTGCTTAGGCTATGCTGAATGTTTGGTTCAAAAATTAGGAAGCCAATGGCCTTAGGTGAAAGATTTTTCTAAATGCATAAAATGCTTATAAAATGCTTACTACATTAATATGAGAACTTGGCTTTTATTTGAAAAATGCTTATAAAATGCTTACTACATCTCTGCTACTTACGCATGTTAACTATTGTTAACTGCTACTAGAACCCTGCAAGGAAGATGATTGCTAAAGAAAAATGTATTGACTTGGTAATATCTTATATTCAATTATTTGGCATAATGACCCCACTACTAAATACATTGAGGTTTAAGAGTTAAATTTGATAAATAGTGAAATATAGATCTTGTTAATAAATGTTGGTCTAGGGACTAGCTTATTTATGTTATGAACCTACAGTTAAGGAATCCATAAACCAAGAACATTTCTACAAGTATTGTTCACTTATAACCATAGATTGTGGGAGGATTGAAATTGTGTGTTCCTAGTAATAAGATTAAAGGCTTGGTCCATGGTAGGACCTTGTTCCTATTGATAAGCCTACCTAGATGGTAGATAATTAGGACCATTGTATGCTAACTTTAAAGGTAGTTTAGGAATCTTGTTCTCAGTAATGTGTCATCTTAGCCCGCTGAATTGATTAATTGGGTGGATTCATATCTATTGAGTCTTCACCATCTTCATGATCTTCCTTCATTAGGTTAGTCCCTGGTTTCTTTAGAGAAACTATCCATTGAGGTTAGGAATTCTTAATGCTAATGTATGGGACAAAATGGTTGTGTCTAGCATCTATATATAAATTATTCTAACATAAGAAAGTGCAAGATCTTATCCTGATAGTTGAAATCCTGGGAGAATTACATGTTCTTTATTCCCATTTGAAAGCAATTATATAGGTAATCCTTGGGTGAATGATGCCCCTAGACCCAAGTCAGTAGCGCAAGGTTTGGGGAATAGCTCCAAGGTTTGGGTTGTCCCTAAACTTCATCAAACATTCTCTCTTTAGTATGTTTTAGAATGACTATGTATTTATTATTTATTTCATTGTTTATATTTGCTAGTCAAAATTTCTAATTCTCTTCAAGTTTTAGATATAAATAACATTTTTTCTATTTATTATGCAATAAGAGATTAAAGCATCTCTTATTTGGATGATCTATACTATTTTAGTCTTTAGATGAACTATAAATGCTTCTTTATTTTTTGCAATTCTAAAGTTGTCACCTTTAGTCTTGAACATAAAAAAGAGAAGTGCAATAGTAATGAACAATAATTTTGGTCTTTCTTATTTAGAGTCTTATGATTATATTATATTTGTGGCCTTTCATTACCTATGTAATACAATGTGTTATTTTTTTCTTTTTGCAGAAATGTGTTGATAAACTCAAAGAAGGGGATAAAGTTAAGGTGTTGGATCTATATGATGGTGATGTTGTGGGCATTGGGTGGATTCACTCCTTATCTATTTTACATGGAATCAACTTGAAAGGAATAGAAGATGCAAATATAAACACTTTAAAGGTCACAAGTAATGTACCCCTTGCTTATGAAGACAAAATAGATGGAGCTATTCGTTTGAAGAGAAAGAGGGAACCTTCACATGGTGGCCACTAAAATATTTGCAAAAAAAGACATAGTTGATCAACATGTTTATCATGTACTAGTTGTTAGACATCTTGGCTCAGTGTTTTATATTTGAGACAACTTTGATATTTTTTATTATATTTACGTATATACTCTTTAGATAAATTTGACATCTTACATATATATTTTGACACTGCATACTTTGAATATGATATTTTTTTAGCACTATAAAATTTAATATGATGTTTTTTTGGCATTAGTTCAAGTTTAATATGATGTCTTTTTGACATTATAAAATTTATGCTATTTAAAATACTTTTCATTTTATGACTAAATAAATGACTAAATATACGACTAAATTAATGACTACTTCAACAACTAAATATATGACTAAATTATTGACTAAATATATGACTAAATATACAACTCAATAAATGACTAAATATATGACTAAATTAATGACTAAATATATGACCAAATATACAACCAAATATACGACCAAATATATGACTAAATAAATGACTAAATAAATGACTAGATTAACCAAATATATGACCAAATATACAACAAAATAAATGACTAGATCAACCAAATATACGACCAAATATATGACTAAATAAATGACTAAATAAACTACTAAATTAATTACTAAATTAACCAAATATACAACCAAATATATGACCAAATATACAACCAAATATGTGACTAAATAAATGACTAAATTAACAACTAAATAAGTAAATAAATGACTAAATTAATGACCAAATCAATGACCAAATCAATGACTAAATTAATGACCAAATCAATGACCAAATCAATGACCAAATTAATGACCAAATTAATGACTAAATTAATGACCAAATAAACTACCAAATGACCAAATAAATGACCAAATAAATGATTAAATATATGAGCAAATCAATAACCAAATAAATGACTAAAATAGTTTAGTCATAAATTTGGTCATGAGATAAATGACCGGCAATAAACTACCAGTGGTCACGTGACCAAATTTGGTCATTTATCTATAATTTTTGGTAGTTTATTTGGTCATGTATTGCTGTTTTTGTACTAGTGCTCTCTCTCTCTCTCTCTCTCTCTCTCTCTCTCTCTCTCTCTCTCTCTCTCTCTCTCTCTCTCTCTCTCACACACACACACACACACACACACACACATCACCCTCTCTCTCCCCCTTATCTACTCTCTCTCTCTCTCTCTCTCTCACTTTCATTACCCTCTCTCTCTCTCTCATACTCTCTCCCTCTCCCATACTTTCTCTCTGTTAGAATGTAAATTCCATCAAGATAAATAAGAGGGGGGGGGGGGGGGTGAATCAGTTATCAGATAATTATAACTTTTATCAACTTCAACAACATTTAACCATGTAAACAATATAATTATAAACCATAGAAAGATATTCATACACAATAACACAATGACACAAGATATGTTGACTAGGGAACCTCTTGATCAAAGAGTAAACCCTAGTGGGAATGATGCCCATAAAAGATGCACTAATATGAATATTCCTTGTGAAAGGATGGACTTTGTTAGGAGTGTTATGAAATACATTGAGTACATATGAATCCCGGTTAGGAGGTTTTGAATCCCTACTAAAAAATTCTAACCCTGTTAAGAGTTATGAAAGACAAAAGGACCCATTGAACAAACTATCCAACTGACCTTAAGATTATTCAATAGAATAATATCAAATATGTTACCTCCTTTCTCACTGTGCAAAACCACACTCACTGCTACACTAGATCTCAATTTCAAATCTCTGTACTTCGCATGTCTTCCTTCACAACTGCATTAGTTCTTTTCTTCACTTCATGCATACATTTGCATTCAACCACAATCAACCACTACTTTCTTTTTACAAAAAGGAAAAACATTCCTTCCTTTATACCACACTCAAATAATTACAAATGAGTTGACACACAATTACAAAATAAAAGTTTCCACATGCTACATCAAAATTACACAAAATTGTCAGCTTCCAAATACAATAATTCTCCACTCACGTGACCTCAAAGTTTGTCCTATCATCCACATCACTATCAATGTGTCTCTAGCTTCCCTTTAACTGTGCAAAACTAGATTCCATCCTGATTATGAGATATCATCTGATTTCCACAAACCACTACTTAGGAACACTGCCTGAATATTGCTTCCAACAAAATGCTCATAACTTCCATGAATAAATGAATTACTATCTGGACTCTTAACCATAAACATATAACATATCAAAGAGTATATCCTTAACATTGCATAGCTCCAAGTACAATATCCCATGTGCGCTAATCAAAATATTGTCTGCTTCTCTAAAAGTCTCCAGAAGATCACTGTGTTAACATCAATGACAATCATAGTCATGAATGCAACAACAACTGCTACAGAATGACTTCCAAGCATTCATTCCAAACAATCTCCCCCATTGGCATTGATGGAAACATAGATGAAAAACATCCAATGTTCCAAAAATCAAATACTATAACACTATTGCATCAATCAAATCTTGCTTCATTTTCCTATTCAATTCTCTCCAATAGATGGTACAATTGGTACAAATTGTTTTTCATGTACACTTCTCCCCCATTGACATGAATGATAGAAGTTTCATCATTATGTCAACAACAACTCCAATGTCAAAAGACACTATTCAAAAAATACATTCACAAGAGTCCTCTTGACTCAGCTCAAATACACATACTCCCCCATAGAGGAAGTACCAACATCCAATCTTGAAGAATAATAAGGCTTATATACCACTGGATGAATGCTACCAACTACATCATTACTCAAAAGTAGGCTGGGGCATAACCCCAAGCATACCTCTCAGATACTCAAATGTATCCTTAGGCAAAGGCTTTGTAAATATGTCTGCTATCTACTCCTTTGTGCTTATGTACTCCACTCTGACTTCTTTCTAAACAACTTTTTCTCTTACAACATGATACTTGATCTCTATATGCTTTGTCTTAGAATATAATACAAGGTTCTTAGACATACGGACTATGCTAGTGTTATCACAATGTATGACAATAGGCTCAACGAATTTTATTTGAATATCCTTAGCATTTGCTTCATCCAAATTATTTTTTACAATTGTTTGCTACTGCTACATACTCTGCTTCTGTTGTGCTTTGTGAAATACAATTTTGCTTCTTGCTTAGCCAAGAAACCAATCTTCCTCCAAGAAAAAATGCTCCACCACTGGTTCTTTTCTTATCATCAACACTGCCTCCACAATCAACATCTGTATATGCACATAGGGTAAAATCATCAAATTTTTCATACCACAATCCATAGTCCATTATGCCTCTTAAATATCTCAGTATCCTCTTAAATGCTGCATAATGTGATTCTCTAGGTTCAGCTTGAAATCTTTCCATAATTCCAACTGAATGTGCTATATCAGGTCTTGTATGTTTCAAGTACTGCAATCCTCCAATCATAGATCTATATTTCTTCTATTCAACTGCCAGTGTTTCATCTGTGCTAGATTGTTTATGTCCAGTTACCATAGGTGTTCCAATTGGTTTATAGTTCTCTATTCTAAATCTTTTCAACAAATCATTCAAGTACTTTGTCTAACTTATAAAAATACCATCATTGTTCTGTGTTATCTATAATCCCAAAAAGTATTTCATCTCATGAATGATACTCATTTCAAATTTAGTCTTCATTTCATCGATAAATTTGTCACTAGCTTCATCTTCTCCTCCAAAAATAATGTCATCAATAAAAATAACTACAACTAACAAAACATTTTCAATTTCTTTTGTATACAGATTGCTATCAATTGTTCTCTTTGTAAATCCCAATTTTAACAAATACTTATCCAATCTTGCATACCAATTTCTAGGTGCTTGCTTTAGTCTATATAATGCTTTCTTCAGTTTACATACCATGTCTCCTTCTTGAGTCAAAGGAAAACCTTCAGGCTTCTCAATATAGACTTCTTCCAATTCACCATTTAGAAATGCAGACTTCACATCCATCTAATATACTTTGAATTTCTTAAAAGTGACATAGGCCAAAAACATTCTTACTACTTCAATTCTTGCTATTGGTGCAAAAGTTTCTTCATATTCAATTCCTTCTTCTTGTGAGTATCCCTTACACACCAATCTTGTTTTTCTTCTTACTACTTCTCCTTGTTCATTCATCTTGTTTCTGAATACCCATTTAGTTCCAATAATATTCTTATCTTTAGGTCTAGGGACCAATTCCCATGTCTTATTCTTTTCAATCTAATCTAGTTCCTCTTTCATAGCATTAATCCAATGTTCATCTTCACAAGCTTCACTAGTAGATTTAGGTTCAATTTGAGAAATCAAACATAAATATTCATGTACCTTATTTTGAGTTAGAACTCCTCTTTTAATACTTCCAATAATTTGCTCAATAAGATGATTTCTTGATAGGCTCTTGTTAGGTGTCACTATCTCAGATCTTACTTTAGGTGTCAGTTCTTCAATGACTTCACTGTGGCTTTCATTTACCAAATCATTGTTAGTCTCATAGAATAGTTCAATAGTTTTAGTGTTAGGCTTAGGATGATTTCCTTCATCAGATTCATAATCAAGCATTCTTTCCTAAATTTTGAATTTTTCATCAACTTTAACATTTGCACTCTCAACAATAGTCTTAGTTCTCTTATTGTAACATCTATATAATTTTCTCTTCAAAGAATATCCAAGAAAAATACCTTCATCACTTCTAGGATCAAACTTTCCAATGTCATCATCTCTCTTTATATAATATTTGCTTTCAAAAATTCTAAAATACTTAACTGATGGTGCATGTCCAAACCATAGTTCATAGGGTATCTTGTATGTGTCTGCTTTGATTTGTACTATGTTCATTGTATACATTGATGTGTTCACTGCTTATCTCTAGAATATCTTTGCCAAATCATTCTCAAATAGCATAGCTCTTGCTGCTTCAGTCACTGATCTATTTCTTCCTTTTGCAATGCCATTTTGTTCAGGTGTTATAGGGGCTGAAAATTGTCTCTTAATGTCATTCACTTCACAAAAGGTGTTAAACTCTCTAGAAGTAAATTCTCCACCTCTATCAGATCTCAAACATTTAATATTCATTCCAAATTCATTTTCAACTTTATTCTTAATGATCTTAAACTTATCAAACACCTCAGACTTTTCTTTAAGAAATGCAATCCACATAATTCTTGTAAAAATATCAACAAGAATCATAAAATACCTCTCTCCATAGAATCCTCTAGTTCTGGTAGGACCACTCAAGTCTGTATGAACAATCTCCAACTTCTCTTCAGATGTGAAATTATTACTAGGAAATGAACTTCTCTTCTATTTAGCCATCACACATTCCTTGCAAATCATGTTAGTAGGCTTCATAATTTTAGGCAAATCCCTTACTGCAAGTGTAGTACTTACTTTCACAATGTTATCAAAATCTATGTGACAAAACCTTCTACACCATAACCAACTTTCATCAATCTTAGTAATCAAACATTTTATCTTAGTAGGATTCAACTGAAATAGATTACCTCTGGTTCTAGATCCAATTCCAATCAAATTTCCATCTTTATCCTTTATCACACAAGTTTTCATAAACCAAACATGATATCCCTTATCAACTAGTTGTCTAACACTCAAAAGATTATGTTTCAATCCATCCACAAAGTAAACATCATCAGTATTAGTCTTTCCATCAAGAGTAATAGATCCTATACCTTTAATCAAACAAGGTACATTATTTCCAACTCTCACAACTCCTCCATCATAATTGTTAAACTTTACGAACTTTTTCATATCTCTAGTCATATGATGTGAACAACCACTATCTATAATCCAATCAGATTTCTTTTCAACTTAGAAAAATAAGGCTTTTTCTTCCTTAACATCAGTTTCAGGATTCTCTTCTTTAATTTCTACAAATCCTATGTCATCATTATTCTCAGTATCACTTTCACTTAGAGTTCTTTCTATACTAATTTCAAGATATTCATCATTAGCATAATAACATTCCTTAGATCTTCTAGGCTTGAAATTGTTTCTGTGCTTCTTAACTCTCTTAGGACATTTAGATGAAAAATGACCATATGCTTGACAAGTCCAACATTTAAAGGTTTTCTTACTGTCTGGTTCTCTCTTCACAAGCAAGGCAATGCCTTCTTCAATCTTCCTATCTTATTCATTTCTAGATCTTTTGCTGCTAGTATAATCTCCACTCACACTGATGCTTCTTGACAAAGTAGGGTGCATACTAAGAGCAGTGAATGTTGTTTCCATTCTAGGTAAGTCTCCTGATAACCTTAGGTTCATTTCTATTGCTTCCAATCTTCCAAGAAGAGTCTCTCTTGTAAAGTTCATAGTACAAGGTATAACTTGTTCAATCATCTATGTTGTCTACTTAAATATAGGAGTCAATGTCCTCAGAATTTTCCATATCACTTCATTCACTGTCTTTATTTCTCCACAAGATTTTATCCCTGCAACAATTTCTAACATTCTACCAATATAGCTTCTAACAGATTCATCTTCCATCATTCTTATATCTTCAAATGCACAAATCCAATTATGTAATCTAACTTTCTTTGCATGTTCAACACCTTCAAAAGTAGAGTGTAAGGCTTTCCAAATTTCATGAGATTTTTTTAAAACATTTTACCTAACTGTACTCATTCTCGGGAAGGGCTATCAAAAGTGCTTCTCTTGCAAGTATGTTACACATGAATAGATCTCTTTCATCACTAGAGAATTTCTAAAGATTGTATTCTTCAATGATAGTCTTATCATTCTTTGTAATCAACCAATAACCTAGTCTTAAACACAATAGATGTGTCTTCATCTTCTCTTTCCAACTACCAAAATTTACTCTATCAAACTTAGGGCTTTCTTTCCTAAAATTCACCATGGATCTCCTTAAGCTGTTAAACCTTTCTTTCCAGGACCTACTGCTCTGATACCAATTCTTAGAAAGTAAATTCCACCAAGCTAACTAGGAAGGGGGGTGAATTAGTTATCAGATAATTTTAACTTTTATCAACTTCAATAGCATTTAACCATGTAAACAATATAATTATGAACCATAGAAAGATATTCATACACAAAAACACAATGACACAAGATACGTTGACTAGGGAACCTCTTGATCAAAGAGTAAACCCTAGTGGGAATGATGCCCAGAAAAGATGCACTAATATGAATATTCATTGTGAAAGGCTAGAATCTTTTAGGAGTGTTATGAAATAGATTTAGTACATATGAATCCTGGTTAGGAGATTTTGAATCCCTGCTAAAAGATTCTAACCCTGTTAAGAGTTATGGAAGGCAAAAGGACCCACTGCCCAAATAGCTTCAATGGAAAGATCACTAAACACACTATCTAACTAACCTTAAGATTATTCAATAGAATAATATCAAATATGTTACCTCCTTTCTCACTATGCCAAATTGCACTCACTACTACACCAGATCTCAATTTTAGATCTACGTACTTCACATGTCTTCCTTCACAACTACATTATCTCTTTTCTTCACTTCATCCATACATTCACATTCAACCATAATCAACCACTTATTTCTTTTTACAACAAGGAAAAACATTCCTTCCTTTATACCACACTTAAATAATTACAAATGAGTCGGCACACAATTACAAAATAAAAGTTTCCACACACTACATCAAAATTACACAAAACTCTCAGCTTCCAAATATAATAATTCTCCACTCGTGCAACCTCAAAGTTTGCACTATCATCCACATCACTATCAATGTGTCTCTAGCTTTCCTTTAACTATGAAAAACTAGATTCCATCCCAATTATGAGATATCATCCGATTTTCACAAACCGCTACTCGAGAACACTACCTGAATACTACTTCCACCAAAATGTTCATAACTTCCATGAATAAATGAATAACTATCTGTGCTCTTAACCATAAATAGATGACATATCAAAGAGTATATCCTCAACATCACATAGCTTCAACTGCAGTATCCCACATGCGCTAATCAAAATAATGTCTACTTCTCTGCAAGTCTCTAGAAGATCACTGTGTTGACATCAATGACAATCATAGTCACGAATGCAATAAAAACTACTATAGAATGACTATAAAGCATTCATTCCTAACACTCTCTCCCTCTCCCTCTCCCATAATCTCTCTCTCTCTCTCTCTCTCTCTCTCTCTCTCTCTCTTATTAGGGAGGGAGAGAGTGAGAGAGAGAAAGGAGAGAGAGAGAGATAGAGAGAGAGGGGGGTAATGAAATAAAGGAGTATATAAGGGGGAGAGAGGTGTTGGATACAATTGTCTAATTGTGTGTTGTCCTTGATGTCACACAAATGTCATATCAATTATCACTTTGTGTGTACCAAAGTGATTCTCAGTGTCTACCGAGCTCAGTTGGTCAGAAAAGTGCTTTTCAATGTTTACCGAGATCAGTCAAGTGTCAAAGGAAAATATGGTAGAGAACAGTGTTAACCGAGCTTCCATGGTTAACAAAGAAAATTTAGTGTTTACTGAGTTTCACTCGGGTGCCAAAGGATGTTTTAGAACTCGCAGTGGTAACCGAGCTTCATTCGCTCATAAAAGAAAATCTTTTCAAGAACAATGTTTACCAAGCAACATCGGCCAATGAAGGATTTTGTTATTAAAGTTTATTTGTTTCAAGTTTATTTTCTAGCCTACTATGGTAATGATTATTAGTGTTTTGTAAGATATATATGAGCCAACTTGACAATCTAAATGGACAATTTTGAATGGTATATATAAGGTCAAGTTGTGAATTCAAAGTGTGTGTGAGTGTATGGATGGATGAGTGAACATGCAAATAAATTAAGGAAGGTATGTGCGAATTTTGAAGGATGGCTAGATATCCTTGAGGAGCAACAAAGATATATTTGATCAGAAAGGATCTAGTGATGTAGAACATAGATCTATAATCAAAAATTTAGTTGCATCTCATTTAGGTCATTTCATTGTTACTTTTCTTACCATTGTAGCAGTGATTTCAAAATCTCTTAACAAAGTTGGTTTAACAGCTATTTTGTAAATCCTCTAACAAGGGTGACAGTTCTATTGAATTTTTTCAAAGACCTCTTTCAAGGCCACTCCTAACAAGGTGATTAAATCCTCTAACAAGGTCACACCTAACAGTGTCTTTTGTAACCTTTAACCGGGTTGGCTCCTAACAGGGCTCACTTCAGAAGATTGAAAAATAGTAACTAGTTACATTGGTGGTTTTTCCCAAATTGGGTTTACATGTTAAATCTGGTGTCTTATGTGTTCATAATATTTTATTTTATGCATGCATGTTAATCACTAATGAATGCTTAAGATTAGTTATAATTAACACTCACTGCAATAACTGAGTTACATCATTTCTTTGTATGTTTATCAAGTAACAACAACAAATGATTTAATAAGACATCTAAGGGATTTGTTGGTAATATTTTTGTTGTTAACTGATTCACCCCCCCCTCTTAGTTACTCCATCTATATTTGCAACAATTGGTATCAGAGCTTTTGGTGCTTGTAGGAAGGGTTTCAAGGACCTAAGCTAAAGATCAGGATGTCTTACAAGATAGAAATTCCAAGTCTTAATAGAGATAACTTTTCATCATGGCAAGGTCTCATGAGACTTCATCTAGCTTCCATTGGTGATTCAGGATGCAAATATCTTGATGTAGCATATATAGCTCCTACTAGCACATTATCTATTGAAGACATTGTAGAGAAAAAGAACCATAGCATGATAGACATTGCATCAGCTCTTAGCTATGAATAATTTGATGAGATCAAAGACTGCACAACTGCTTATGCAATGTGAACAAGCTGAAGAAAATTTATGGTGGTGATGAAAATGTAAAGAGAGCCAAAGTAGAAGGCCTAAGAGGACAGTTTGATCAGATAAAAATGAAAGAAGATGAAAACATTGCAAAATATGTTGAAAGGATCAAGGCAAGTGTTAGTGCAATCAGAGCTTCTGGAGGAACAATTGAGGATGAAACTGTTATAAGTAAGGTTCTCAGAACATTACTACCTATCTATGTAATAAGAGTATCTGCTATTCAAGAAAGAAGATGTGAAGAAAATCACAATATAACTTTGGATGCCTTAGTAGGAAGATTGACAACTTTTGAGTTGGATAACTATGACAACTATGTTCCAACTTCCAAAAATATTGAATCAGCATTTGAGGCCAAACTTTCACTTAAGAAGGGCAAGAAAATAAAGGTCATTTAGTTAGAGAGTGAAGAAGAATTAGAGGAAAGTTCTGATAGCGATCTTCTAGATATTGAAGCATTACTTGCAAAAACATATTCTAGAGGCAGAGATAAATACAAAGGTAAAGCTCCCTTAATCTATTTTTCATGTGCAGAAATTGGTCATATTGCAACTAGGTTCCCAAACAAGCAAAGCAAGGATGAGAAGAAAGGTTACAAGTACAATGGCAAGAATAATTTCAAATCATTCAAGGATAAAGGTAAGAAAACATGTTTTATGGCTAAGGATTCTGATGATAGTGAAGAAGAAATTGTCTACATTGTTGTAAAAGATGAATTTGATGATGATGAAGATAAGATGGCACTTATCTCTCATGTAAGAAAAAATGATACATGGATCATAGACAGTGGATGTTCACATAATATGACTAGTGACAAAACAAAGTTTGAACACTTTGAAGACTATGATGGTGGTAGTGTAAGGTTTGGAAATAATGAACCTTGTTGCATAAATGGAAGAGGACAAATCTCATTAACCAAAGAACTTATATGTGATAATGCATATTGGGTTGAAGGACTAAAGCATAATCTTCTAAGTGTAGCATAGCTAATCAACATTGGATTCAAGGTTGAATTAATGCATGGCAAAGCAAGACTACTGGAGGACAAGGAAAAACTGATTGGATCAGGCAAACAAACCAAAGGTAACTTGTTTTATCTTGATCTTCGTGAATGCTCATGTTTTATTTCTCAAATTGAATAAAGTTGGTTATGGTAGAAAAGGTTATGTCATGTAAATTTTGATAACATGGTAAAAATAAGCAAATTCAAGAAAGTAAGAGGCATTCCTACTTTGAAGAAACCTGATGTTGGTTTATGCAAGAATTGTTAGATTGGTAAGATGGGAAAGACTAGCTTTAAAAGTAAAAAGTATCAGTCTGAAGATATTTTGGAAATTGTGCATACTGATTTGTGTGGACCTATTGGAATTGAGAGCTATACTGGTGAAAAATTCTCTATTCTCTTTGTTGATGACTACTCTAGGATGATGACTATTATGTATCTAAGACAAAAGTTAGAAGCATTTGAGAAGTTCAAATTGTATTTGGCAAGAGTAGAAAAGGAAACATGGAAAAGAATGAAGTGCTTGAGATCAGATAGAGGTGGTGAATTCATCTTCCATGAATTCAATAATTTTTGCATTGAAAGAGAAATTAAAAGACATGTATCAGCCCCAAGAACTCCTGAGCAGAATAGAATAGCTGAAAGAAGGAATAGATCTATCATGGATTATGCAAGGACTCTAATGATTGAAAAGAACATTGCTATGAAATACTAGAAAGAAGCTATCAGCACTACAATTCATACCTTAAACTGAGTACAATTGAAGAACGACACATTCAAAACTCCTTATGAGTTATGGTATGACTATAAACCCAATGTAAGTTACCTGAAAGTATTTGGTAGTAAGTGTTACAACTTAAAAGAATCTAGAATAGGAAAATTTGATGTGAAAAGTGATGAAGGAATATTTTTGGGATATTCTTGCAAGAGTAAGGCATATAGATGTTTGAATTTGTCTACTCACAAAAGCATAGAAAGTGCACATGTGAAAGTTGATGAGTTCGCATAAAAGATTGAAGAAGAAAGAAAAAGGGAACCAGAGGATTACAAGAGATTTGTTTACATTGAACCTAATACATTACTAGACACATCTGTCAACAAGGAGCCTGCATCCACCGAGCCCAGTACAGTAACCGAGTCACAAGAAGAAGTTCAAACCGAGTCACAAGGACCCAAATCTTAGTCTGAAGCTATCGAGCCAATATCTACCGAGCCCTGAGCAACCAGAACCTAAAGATGAAATTCAAAAAGATGACAATGTAACTCATTCAAGAGGCAAGGAACCTATATTGGCCAAGTATGTCAAGAGGCATCATACATCAAATCAAATTATTGGAAACAAATCAGAAGGTACTATGACAAGAAGTAAACTAAAAGGTACATGTTTACTTGTTGATTTTGAACCTAGAAATGTCAAAGATGCATTGGAAAATGAAAGTTGGATTGAGGCTATGAATGAAGAAATAGAACAAATAGAGAAGAACAAAACATGGACTCTTGTACCTAGGCCTAAAGATAAAAATGTTATTGGAACAAAATGGGTATTTAGGAATAAGTTGAATGAAGATGGTCAAGTATCAAGAAACAAAGCTAGATTGGTGTGTAAAGGATATTCTCAAGAAGAAGACATAGATTAAGGTGAGACTTTTTCTCCTATTGAAAGATTAGGTGTAAGGACTCTACTTGCATATACAGCACATAAAGGATTTAAGGTATATCAGATGGATGTAAAATCTATATTTCTCAATGGTATTCTTGATGAAGAACTCTACATTGAGCAACCTGATGGTTTTATTGATCTAGACAAAAGTAATATGGTCTGCAAGTTACACAAAGCATTGTATGGTCTGAAACAAGCTCCTAGAGCATGGTATGAAAGATTACATAATTATCTTATTCAGATTGGTTTCAAAAGAGCTAATGATAACAGTAGTTTGTACATCAAAGAAGGACCAGATAACAAAATTTTTTTGGCAAAAATATTTGCGAATGATGCTATGTTTATAGGGAATGATGATCAGTACAAAGAATTTGAAATGTCTATGTTTGGTTAGATAAAGTTCTTTGTTAGACTTCAGATTCAGTAGAGCAAGAATAGTATCTACATTACTCAGTCTAAATACATCAAGGAAATACTTAAGAAGTTTGGTATGGAAGATTCAAAACCAGTTGGTACCCCCATGTGTACTAGACTGAAGCTTACCAAAGATGATGATTCAAAAGAACTATATCAGACCTTATATAGATCAATGATAGGAAAATTACAGTATGTAGTTCATACAAGGCCTAATATTGCCTTAGCAGTTGGTATAGTAGCAAGATTCTCAGCAAAACCAGAGAAAATCATATGATGGCAATCAAAAGAATCTTGAGATACTTGAAACGAACTGAAGATTATGGCTTGTGGTATAAATGTGGAGCCAATTTGGACTTAAATGTGTTTATTGATGCTGATTGGGGAGGAAACATTGATGACAAAAATAGTACAAGTGGTGGAGCATTCTTTCTTGGCAAGAGGTTGGTATCTTAAACTAGTAAAAATAAAAAATTGCACATCCCTATCCACAACAAAAGTAGAATATGTTGTTGCAGTAGTAAACTACTCTATTATTGTTTGGTTTAAATAGTTATTGGAAGACATGAAGGTCGAGATCAAAGAACCAGTTGTTATATTTTGTGATAATACAAGTGAAATAAATATTTCAAAGAATCCAGTAATGCATTCCAAAACTAAGTACATTGCTATAAAATATCACTTTGTTAGAGAATTGGTACAGGACAAGGAAATCAGATTGGAATATGTTCATACAAAAGAACAGATTGCAAATATATTCACCAAGCCACTACCTAAGGATGCATTCTTTTATCTAAGAGGTAAGTTAGGGGTCATTCCCCTATCCGATGTTCACTGAAATAAAGTTTTAGTGATGCATCAACCAAAGCATGTTGAAGATCAGTCAGTTGATGCAACATAGTCAAAGAATCATTGCATATGAATTAGTACTCAAGGTACATTGGTATTCACCTGATATGTGTTGTCTTTGGCATGTGTTGTCAAAGAGGGAGAGTTTTTTGTCATATCTCAAGAAATTTTTCTAAGAGTTTGAGAAGTTAAGAGGGAGAGTTTACAGTCAGAGAGAGAAGTTTGCAGATAGGAAGAGCTTACATGGATAGAGGAAGTTCTCATAGATGAGAATCAGAATGAAGCTAAGGATATGTTCCTTACTCTATGTTTTCTTTGTAATTTCATTTTTCTATGACATGTTGTGTTGCCATCAATGCCAAAGAGAGAGATTGTTGGATACAATTGTCTAATTGTGTGTTGTCCTTGATGTCACACAAATGTCATATCAATTATCACTCTATGTCTACCAAAGTGATTCTCAGAGTCTACCGAGCTCAGTTGGTCAGCAAAGTGGTTTTCAGTGTTTACCAAGATCCACTCAGGCGTCAAAGGAAAATATGGAAGAGAACAGTGTTAACTGAGCTTCCATGGTTAACGAAGAAAAGTTAGTGTTTACCAAGTTTCACTCAAGTGCCAAAGGATGTTGCAAAATTTGAAATGGTAACCGAGCTTCATTCGCTCATCAAAGAAAATCTTTTTAGGAACAATGTTTATTGAGCAACATTGGCCAATGAAGGATTTTGTTAATAAAGTTTATTTGTTTCAAGTTTATTTTCCAGCGGACTGTGCTAATGATTATTAGTGTTTTGTAACGTATATATGAGCGGACTTGAAAATCTGAATGGACAATCTAAATGGTATATATATAACGTCAAGTTGTGAATTCAAAGTGTGTGTGAGTGTCATGGATGGATGAACGAACATGCAAATAAATTAAGGAAGGTGTGTGTGAATTTTGAAGGATGGCTAGATATCCTTGAGGAGAAACAAACATATATTTGATCAGAAAGGATCTAGTGAAGCAGAATAGAGATCTATAATCAGCAATTCAGTTGCATCTCATTTAGGTCATTTCATTGCTACTTTCTTACCATTGTAGTAGTGATTTCAAAATCTCTTAACAGAGTTAGTTTAACAGCCATTTTCTAAATCCTCTAACAAGGTGACAGTTCTATTGAATTGTTTCAAAGACCTCTTACAAGGCCACTCCTAACAGGGTGATTAAATCCTCTAATAAGGTCACACCTAATAGTGTCTTTTGTAACCTTTAACTAAGTTGGCTCCTAACAGGGCTCACTTCAGGAGAGTGAAAAATAGTAACTAGTTACATTGGTGGTTTTTCCCAAATTGGGTTTCCATGTTAAATCTGGTGTCTTATATGTTCATGATATTTTCTTTATGAATGCATGTTAATCACTAATGAATTCTTAGTATTAGTTTTAATTAACACTCACTACAATAACCAAGCTACAACATTTCTCTGTATGTTTACCGAGTAACAACAGTAAATGATTTAATAAGACATCTAAGGATTTGTGGTAATATTTTTTTGGTTAACTGATTCACCCCCCCCTCTTAGTTACTCCATCTATATTTCCAACAAGAGGGTGATGTGAGAAGAGAGAGAGAGAGAGAGAGAGAGGAGAGAGAGAGAGAGGAGAGAGAGAGAGAGGAGAGAGAGAGGAGGAGAGAGAGAGGAGAGAGAGAGAGAGGAGAGAGAGAGAGAGAGAGAAGAGAGAGAGAGAGATAGAGATAGAGAGAGAGAGAGAGAGATTTGGGTGAGACCTAAGCTAAGTCGGTCGTAGAGATGGGGTCGAAACCGAGTGATTTGTGATAAAAAAGTTAAAAACCCTTTGGGAATCCCTTTTCTAGCTTTAGTTTGACCTTAGAAATCTATGATGGATTGTGGGAGGTAACCCTGCTAAAGGCTTGTTGAATCTTGAAATTTGGCTAAGTCTGAATTTTCAAATCTAGAATCTGCATGTTAACTCCTATGAAATTAAAAATTTTGGATTTTACAAAGTGCGTGTGCCCTATTTGGCACATGCACTATTTGTGATGCACCCTATTTGGCCCATTCACTTTGTTTTGGATTGCCCAAAACTAAGGCTTGGGCAATCCATGCCATAGGGCATGCACCCTATAGGGTGCACGCCTTTAGTGCATACGCACTATGCGTGGTTTGGGACCAAAAAGAAGAGTGGCATCTTTTTGGTCCCCCATCTTTGGTCATATACCCCCTATTCATTGTTGGGTGCTACTGGTAGTTTTTCTAGATCTATTTTCTTTTCTTTTTTTGTCGTATCTAGTGTTTTTTTTGGGTCCTACTCTGTTCTTTCCATAAGGCATTTCATTTTGAAAACTTTAATGCTTTATCTTTTTGCTATGATGTAAATGGTTTTAGGTTCCATTCAAAACCTATTTTTACCTTAGTCAAAAAACATACTAATGTAGACTTGCCCATTTTTTGGCTAAGTCGAAGTCTTTGGTTTAAATCACTAGACACTCAACAAAATGATAAACCAAAGACAACCATGCAATAAAAATCAATTACTAAGGAGCCAAGGAACTAATTACAACTGCAATAAAAATTAATATACTAATGTAGACAAAATCTCAAATGGGAAGACATATTTCTAGCCTGGGCCTAGATCCTTTGATAATTAGCTTCGTAATAAATGAAGTAGATGAGAGCTAAGGAATTAGCTTCCCAAGAAAAATCTCATAAATCTCATAAAATCTTCCTATGCCCTCTGTGCATACCTAAATGATATATTTGAAACAAGGGTAAAGCTAAAAGAAGTTAATTTTGCATCACACATGGCATGAACTATCTTTAAACTGACAATACGTTGCATGTGTAGTACAAAACTATTATTAATTGGTAGATTAAATGTAGATAATTACTAATAGATTAAGCATATTATTACTAATAGATTAAGGATATTATTACTATGCTTAATGTTCTATTTAAATGCTCATATATAAAGAAGACAATCAGAAGACAATGAAGATTTGTCTGACCAATAGTCTATAGAATTAGACCTTTATTTGGCTAGGTCAAATCTTCTTTCGTGCTAGCAATCTATCTGGTTGTAACAGTCTTAAGTTTTTTTTAATATATATGGCAATCCCATGAACTCTAAGGGCCCAATTCATCCAACAACATGATCCCACATGATTTTTTTCTACTGTTGTAGTCGAGTTTCATCTTTTCTGGTTGAATACATATGAAATATTCAACCTAAAGCATCATTGTTCAAAAAGAAAACTAACCTTCCCAACTTTGAGCTTTTGAAATCTTATAAAGAATTTCTTTAAATCACCTTTCACATAGTGGCATTGAATCCCAATGGTGAAAATGTGAGTTAGGACCACATCTTCCAACAAAGATTGTTTGCACGCCAAGCACTGTATAGGAACAGTCAATAAAAGTACTAAAATTCTTTGATTTCAAGACTTCAAAACAATATAATCAGTACATGGAATGATCAAAACTTATAATACCAATCAATGAATTATTTTCCTATCAATGTTGCATTGAATAGAGAGTTTAATAATATAAACACCAGATTGTGTCTTCACGAGAAGACAAGTGACTATTTGTAAAGAATTAAAAGTTTATTGCTTGGTAGTTCATTACATTATCTTCTTCGACCATACACACCTCCACACAAGAAGGACTAAAACCAAACCATAGGATGGTCTAGGAATTTAGAAGACATCCATTATTACAAAGAAAAACAAAATACAGAACTCAAGACCCAAAGTAAAACTAAATGGCCTAGGTGCCCTAAACCAATACACCCCCCATCCCACCATCGAAACCCATCCAGTCATGTCACGATCTTGTCCAAAATCATGTTGAAATATTAACTGACCTAAATCAAGATCCTTCCCTCTCACTTCCTTCGTTACATAATCACTTTTGGAGTATATTATAAGGTCTTTGAATCCAAGCAAATGTAAGTCAATAACACCAAATATATCACTTAGAAGTCTTGTGAAGAGTCTTGGTGAGTTTAAGTGATATATTTGGTGTTATTGATGAACATTTGCTTGGATTCAACATGATTTTGGACAAGATCTTGACATGAGTGGATGGGTGTGGATGGTGGGATGGGGGGTGTATTGGTGAAGAGTCTTGGTGAGTTTAAGCCTTTTGAAGCACTTTATAAATATTTAATACATCATTGCTTGCCAACTATTTGACAAAGCAATGATGTATTGTAAAGAGTTAAAAGTTTATTGCTTGGTAGTGACTATTTGTAAAGAACTAAAAGTACAAACTATTAGTAATTGGTAGATTAAATAAAGATAATTACTAATTGATTAAGCATATTATTACTATGCTTAATGCTCCATTGAAATGCTAGTATATAAAGAAGACAATCATAAGACAATGAAGATTTGTCTTACCAATAGTCTACAGAATTAGACCTTTATTTGGCTAGGTCAATTCTTCCTTCGTGGTAGCAGTCCATAGAATTGGACCTTTATTTTAAATGCATTTAACACAAAAAAAATTACAAAACTGAACCAATGGCATGTTTACAACAAAGAAATAGAATGATAATAATATGATAAAAATTATATTATGTTTAATACATGTCAAAGGACTAGTCCCAACAATTCTTAAACATATTCTATCTGATATGATGAATTCTTAATAGAGGTCTAATTTTGTAGACTGCTAGCACGAAGGAATATTTGACCTAGCCAAATCTTCCTTGTACCACACAAAAAACTGTGTGATAACTATGTCTACTCCAAACTTAATTGTTTAAGAATTCATCATATCAGATAAAGTATGTTTAAGAATTGTTGGGAGTTCTATTAGACCTTTGTTGTAAACATGCCATTGGTTAAGTTTTGTAATTTTGTTTTTTGTGTTAAATGCATTTAAATGGAACATTGAGCATAGTAATAATATGCTTAATCTATTAGTTAAGATTTAAAATGAATATTTTATTGCTCACTGATCCACAATTCCATGATATTCAACCACTGGTTTGAACTTACTTGCATATAGGTGTGCGGTGTCAACCTAGTGCAATTTCCCACCTTATACCACCTCCTCTAGCACTCCTTTGCTCATGGACTATGCCAAAATGAAATAAAATGAAATGTGTCAGTAGGCGAGATATATGTATAAAATTTAACTTTTTTTTTTACTTCTATTCCCGTGTTGGTTGGAATTACTTTATATGATATGATGAATTCTTAATAAAGGTCTAATTATGTAGACTACTAGCGCGAAGGAAGATTTGACAGAGAAAAATCTTCCTTCTACCACACAAAAAACTGTGTCAAACATCAGAGGACAAGCTGATTCAAACATCAAAGGACAAGGTTTTGATGTTTTGTATGTACAAGTGTGAGTTTATATATATGAAGTATAAGCTAATATGTACCCTGGGATTGATGGGTGTAATAATTCTATAGGAAGGGCTTATGTGAGCATTAAAAAGATGGACAATTCACTAAAATTTAATTTTCCAATATAAAGTTTTCAGAAGGAATCGGGTGAATGTGAAGGACTAACCACCATACTGCTTGATTGAGAAGAGATGTTCTCATTTTCGTGAATTATGATGCTTGTAAATATGGATAGGATTTATATGTGTTTTTTCCAGTGGCCCTGCCTCTAGAAGGAAAATTTAACTTGTGTAATCTTTATCTTTGTAATCTTAAAGGTGAGCTATTTTTTCTTCACACTAGAATATCCATGATTACTACCTTATGCATGTGCCTCTGAGTGTTGTTATATGGATACTTCTATACCATTTTCTAAGATTGATGCCATCCTGTAATGTGTAGATGAATTAACCAATTTGAAAAAGTTACTCTAACCTCCATAAAGGAGAGGAGATTCGATCTTTAGAAAACAAATGACAAGGATACAAAGTTGGGAACTACTTATTCATTGTCAGTTCACATTGTGGAAACTTCTTCAATAGGAAGCCTTTTATCTATTTTGACAAAAAATATGCTCTTGTGCATTCTCATATGTTTTCAATATATAATTTAGAGGGCAGTCAGAAATTGAGTAATGCTTAACAATCTTTTGGTCCTTTTATTGGTTGGTAATTTCATATAACTTGAATAACATAGAACTATAATAAAAAAATTTGAAAAAGGCATCTTTTTATCCATTTTAACATGAATATGCTCAAGTGTACTTTCTAATGTGTTGACAATATAGACATTGGATGACTGTTAGAAACCAGGCAAGGCTTATTAATTTTAACTGCATGTTAAATAGACCAGTGATTTTTTACTACATGTTTGACATTTCAAGTGATTTTTTTGTAAGTAAAAGGATAAAACATAGATGCATCCGGATGAGTTGAATTTTTTAAGTGAGCAGACTAGTGGATGTTTGAATACACAAAATTTTTGAAGGCTGTTACATTTATCTTTTGATTCCTTTGTTAAAACACATGAATTCACTTAGATGAAATTGCAAAGTAAAGGTAATTACTTTGCCTCTTGTTTATGTTTAGGCTGACCAAAAATTAGAATTTTTAAAATGCGTATTGTGTTTGCTTTAGGTTGGATGGCAGACCAACTTTGGATAATAGAAGTTTCCAAATAGTTGAGGATGTAATGAGTTAGATCTAAAGTATGCTATATATGTATGCTATGGAAATATGTCCTTTAATTTTGATAAAAAATCATTTGGATGCAGGGAAGGGCGCCAGATGATAAATCCCCAAATTTATCTCTCTAAACACTTGTTTCTAGGGCTTCTCAAATGTGATGTTTCCAATCACTTCTAGGCCTTACAAACACTTGATTCACCATTAAACAACCAATCTAAGAGGATTCAAACCCTAAGACATACCCCTTGTTTGAGCCAAATTTCCATATTTTAACAAAAACTTAAGACTATTACAACCAGATAAACACAAGAATTAACACTAGGCATACAAATTTTCAAGGCAAAGTAGATTTTCATAGAATAAACACAACTAAAACCTACAAACTCATAATTAACACACCAAACCAAGCAATGAAATAGCATAAAATTAAGATTTTATTGCTCATCAGTCCACACCTCTGCGATATTCAACCACTACTTTGAACTTACTTGTGTATACACGTGCGGTGTCGATGTAGTGAAACTTCCCACCTTATACTACCTTCTTTAGGACTCCTTTGCTCACAGACTATGTCAAAATGAAATAAAATGAAATGTGTCAACCGTAGGCAGGATATATGTATAAAATTTGACCTTTTTTTTACTTCTATTCCCATGTTGGTCGGAATTACAACCACTCTTTAGGGTCATAATTCCAACCAACACGGGAATAGATTTTTTAAAAAGTTAATTTTTTCTTCTATAAATTGACCATGGAAAATCATTTTATAGCTTGGTCAGAAATGTTGGTCTAAAAAGTGGGTCAAATGTACTAGTGGGCCCATAGGGAGCCAACCCTGAGATCTCAGAGACTGCACACATAAAATTAAGAAAAATAGGGCTAAACGGGAGAAAAAGGGAACTGAGCATGAGTCCATCCAATGTCCAAAAATTTGATAAAGGATGGGATCCAAAAGTTCTTAAATGAGGAGTGTGTCCATTTTAAAATGGTACAATATATATACATATTGTGTTCCTTTATTTTTCATGTTCTTATTTTATCTCTTTTTGAAATCATGATCAAATGAAATTCTACTAGGTGTCCATAATGTAAGTCTTTTTAAAATGAATGCTTGTAATGTGGCGGTATTCACACTGTGGATTTTAGTTTATTTTGCAAAAAGTTTTTTAGTTTTTGAGACCTAAAGTTTTAATTATGTTGGTTGTTACAATTGATCATTTATGAAAACCCTATTCATTAGAAAATTTCAATGCTTGAGCCCTTGGGTTAGTGGTCAACTCACATGACACAACCTTAGAATTGTAGTCTTCTATTCTCTAGAAACTATAAAACCTAGGTAAGTCTCTTTTTCACAATATGCTTTAGATTTAACTTCTCTTTATCAGATAATCTTTAAAGTAGATAGATCTCAACAAAAATATTCCAAGAAAATGCATAATTTCATCAAAATTGGCTCCATTCTTTGATTTTATATCATTCTCTAGTGCTAGAACTATAATTTAAACTATACCTGACCCCACTAAATATGAAAAATAAAATGGTTTAACTTTTAGAACTTGTTTATGAAACTTCTAGATTGAAACACATATTACTAGTGGCTATCCTAGGGAAAATGGGATCAAGTTCTATAATATAGTTGTATTTAAACAAAAAAATTATTCAACAAAATAGTGATATTCACTAGTGCCTTATCCTAGTTGACCTTCTTATGAAATTGAAAACTAAGCTTGGTTATCCAAAGTTATTGTGAAAAACTTTAAGCATTTAGCACATTCCTTGAAGGGAAGGAAATATCATTCACACAACCACAATAAATTGTAATCTCAATCAAAATATCCATGATATATTGATTTTAGGTAACTTCAAATGTACAAACATGGAGATAGTATGACACTCTATTTATTTATTTCAAAACTTACAATGAAAATTATTGTTTTTTTGAACATTTATGAATGCTAATAGGTGATCAATACATTCTAGGTGCTAATAGGTGGGGGGAGTGAATTACCATAAAAATAATAACTCAAAAAACTAGCTCCAATAATCACCACATGAAAGAGTATGCAAGTAAAGAACACAACAAGAAACACATAAGTTCACTAATATTTATACGTGGAAAACCCAAACTAGGAAAAACCATGGTGAGCACTTTCACGCAAGGATAATTCACTCAAGTATATAATCTAATTAGAGAGGATATATCTCACTAATCTAGATGCTCACTATCAATACAAAATTGAATATAGATAAGAAGGCTCACTATCTTACAGTATAAACAAGAGCTCAATTCTTCAAACTTGCATATAGATTATCTTTGCCAAAGAAGCAATATATAATAACAAACTGGAGTACCGAAAACTCATTGTCTTAAATTAGTTACTCCTCTTGAAAGTAGATAATGATAAATTCTCTTAAGGAATCTAATATGAAAAATATTATCCAGCCTAGCAGAAAACTATTACTATCTTTCACTATCTTCCATTGTCACTAAACTCCTCTCTCCTGATTGTTGAGCTAGTTCACACACTTTACTTTCTTCACACCTTACCCTTACATTTTTTGAAAGAAAAAAAGGTCCTTATATATGTCATATATCATTGGAAATTACAACAAGGTTACCCAAGCCAAAATATATTACAAATAAGTTTCATGTTAGTCAAGGCAATAACAAAATGAAAACAAGTCCTATGCCAAAAGTATCAAAACCAAGTACCAAAATGGATAAAAGATAAAAATTAAATAGATAAGTCTCATATAGCATGAACCCATATAGATAAGAGATAATAATTACGTACAAGACCTGGGCCTAAATATGACACTTCAATAATTAATAAATATAACACCCAACCCTAAATATTAAAGCCTAATCTAATCTAAGAGAAAAATGGACCAAAGAGAATGGTACAAATTGCCCAATGCCAAATCTATAATAATTGAAACAACTACCAAAGATAATTCAAATGTGTAGAAGAAAACTATCAACATGCCAACTATAACCAAACCTTTGCATGCTATAGAGAGATTTACATACCACATCGAAAGCCATATCAACACACTACGTCAAGAGCCATGTCAAAATGCCTAATCAATAGTTTCTAGAATATAATTTTAAATCATAAGAACTTAAAAGAATCATGAGAGTAGATGACATAGCCTTTAGAACACCAAGAACACATTCTTGATCACCAAAGAATGCCATAACCAAGATCAAAACTTTTCTCTATTGAATATTCCAAATAACTAAGAGGGGGGTGAATTAGTTATTTCGAAACACTTTCAAAACTCTTATTGTGTCGGTAAATTCATAAATCATACAAATGATCATAATATTTATATCAACATTAACTTTTGTTCTCCTAGTAAGAAATTATACTAGATATGGACATGTGCAAGAATATAATAAATACAAACACAAAGAACACCAGAATTTATGTGGAAACCTAAACTGTGAAAAACCATAGAGGGTTATGTGTAGGATCATGGTATGCCAAAAAGTGGTGATGTGAAAATGAAGTCCTGATTGATAGAATCTTTGAAAAACAACTATAACTTTCAAAAAATATAACATTTTTAAAATCTGAAATATACATCACATTGTATGCTTCACCTAATACAATAATAATAAACAATTCCTTCAATTTGATGAGGTTTAGACTAAGTTAAGGTGGTCAGACATGAGATTTTTTATATTCAGGAAAATTTGTAGAAGAAAAATCATAATTAATTATTTACTTAGAAAAAATATAAAACACATCCAGACACGAGTCTACTACTTTTATCTAGAATCTTATAAAAAAATATTATCATTTGATTTTGTTTAATGTGGTTAGACATACACCTACTTGTTATCTTTCTAGTCCTAATTGATAGACTTATTGAAAAATAGCTATAACTTTTAAACTATGCAACATTTTTGAAATCCAAAATATGTGTCACATTCTATGATTTTCCTACTACAATAAAAAATAAATAAAATTTTAATTTGATAAATTTTAGACTAAGTTAACATCGTCAAACAAAAGAGTTTTTGTATTCTGTAAAATTTATAGAAGAAAAACCATAATTATTTATTTATTTGGAAAAAAATTACAAAAAAATATGTCTCACATCTGGACATGAGTATACCACTTATACCTAGAATCTTGTAAAAAAATTTTTATCATTTTATTGTGTTTAAGGTGGTCAAGCATACACCTACTTCTTATTTTTTCCTAAAATTTTTGTACTACTACATTAAAATTTAAAATTTTCAACATATATAATAATTGTTTTTAAAAAAAGGCCTAGTATCATAGAATCTAAATTCAATTTTTTACAAATTGTCTTCTTACATATTTTTTATATAATATTTATAACTTGTTCAAATTATTATGTCAACTTGCCTAAACCCAATTTTCTAAATTTTCATTGCCACTTAAGGGCCTAGTTTTGCATACCATGATCCTGCACATACCCTACAGTTTGAGTTAAATTTAAAAGTTCATCTATACCAGCAGGAGAACATGATCTTGACCCTTATCCAACATTAATTTCTTGAGCTTCCATAGGAAGTGATCTCGACCCTTATTCAATGTGTAATTCTTCGACTTGACTTGACCCTCCTACTTCAGCTTTTCCTTCACCTTCTCTAGTTTTATGATAATATGTCAATTTAGCTTCATGATTTCTTTGTTTAGTACTAGGTGACCTTTTTCTAGCAGATTTACTTTGTCTTCCCTCCTTGTTCCCCATTTCTTCTCTCAAAAAAATGTCTTCCACAAGATCATCAATAAAAATTCTCTTCTTCAAAAAATACTTTGATCTAATATTTCTCCTCTCCAAAATTATGCCTTTGAAAAAAAAAGAAATAGAAATCCTCCTCCAAAAAATGCCTTTGTAAAAATTGATCAATAATAGAAAAAGCAAATTAATTTATTACAATTTGGTAGAAAATAGAAATAATTTTTTTTAGTTTTATACCATTCTAAATTTTTTTACAAAATAAATTCATAACTAGCTGACCTACTTTGCTCGAAGAAGGCTAGGAAAAATTCTGGCGGGGTGTTTCTCCATGAGAATTTTCACATGAGGGTCTTCATACAAAGACACTTCTCATGAAGACCCTTAGGGGTCTTCGCACGAAGACCCCTAGATTAAAATTTTGCCCTCAGAAAAAAAGTGAACTACAAAAAATGGCCTTTCAAGGCCTGGGACAAAGGCCAAAAAAGATGTTTTTTTCAAACATACAATGTCAAATGATGTTATTCGGAATAATCTTTCCAATGAATATAATTTTAATACATATTGAGTTCATTATCACTTTTAAATATTAATTTAACTAAACATAGGTTGTTTGGTCATTCAATAACCTGTCTCTTCAAGACTTTGGGAAAAATAGTAAATTACAAAAAAAAATTATGAAAAATATGTAGGAAAAGAGTATTTGTGTTACCTTTCTAGAAAATAAAAAATAAAAAATGAATTTGGATATACATAGATCAAGTTAGAGCGATCCAAGTGACCTTATGTCTAAATTATAGTTCCTGTCACTTTAGAACTTAATAAACTATGAAATATTGACCCAAAATAAATAAAATGAATTACATCCTTTAGATATTGAAGTTACAAATATAATCTCAAAAGAATTACATCGTTATCATATTTTTAAATAAAATTATGCTGATCCAAGTGACAATAACTCCTTAAAAACACAATTTTTTAACGCAAACCACTTTTTGAAGGAGAAGGAAAAATGAATTTAATTTTTTTTAAAAATATATTTAGAAAAGGGAAAGAAAATTCTAAAAGACTCTAGTTTACATCATCTTCAAATTCCTAATAGTTTTGCGGAAACATTTGTTCGAAAGTGAAGTTTTTTCTCAGAATGTTGATCTTCATGTCAAAGTTGGCTAAAAAGTGAGACACACTATTGTGGGACCACCCTGTAAAGAGAAATATTAATTATAGAAACTTAGATCATTTACTTACAATGGATGTGGATAATTTTAGATCACTTGCTATTGTTCAACCCTTAAGTCTTGTTAAGAAGACATTAATGAATATGATAGAAAGAGAAATATAGGTTAGATTTGATAATTTTGAAACACTTGAACAATCCCAATTGCTTTCAATTGTACTTATAAACAAAAAATTGGAAGGGGAATTAAAATTATTGGGTATAGACACAACATCAAACAAGAGAAAAGTTGTTGACATGCAAACTAATATGATTGAAAGTGTTAGGAAAGGTTTGAACCAGGTAGGGAAGTGATCTCGAACTAAAGATAAGACCATTACAAGAAAATTTATGTTGACATCCATTGTAGGTAACACTATGCTCCGAAAAAGACAGATATCTTTAGTTTCATCTCAGTTTGGTTTTAATAGGAAAGCAATATCATGATATGTTAATAGGAGAATACTTTTGGATGATAGCACCTTGGAAGGCAACTGGGCAATCATGTGTAGAGTTCCTCATTCTGATAGGATTGATGGAGGAATCAAGAATTTGGTCACATTATTTTGGAATGATAATACATATCTTTCATCAAATAGTAGAGATGTTATCATACATAAAATTTCAACTAATCAATATAAATATCATACGAAACATCGGTTGGACACAACACAACATGAAATGTATGTGTCATTTTTTGGTTCAAATCCTAATATAAAGATTGGACAAACATTATTTGAAAGATTGAAGCCATATTATATCAGGACAAATGAAGTGTTTGAAACTTGTTCTCATTATCATATTGAATTTGATCTCCACTATCAAGTTTTTCGAAACTTTGTAGAAGACACTTATGGTTTTGAAAATGCTCCTCTTACTAGATGAAGTGATTTCATCTCATCCATTTTATTTGAGAAAAGAGATGATGTAGCTTTCAAAATAAATTGCATAAAAGGAATATGTCAAACATGTGCTGTTTTGTCTCTTTTTCCTTTGAAAAATGGAAATATTGATGTAACAAAGATGGTAAATTGCAAGAGTTACAATTATGTAAAGAATGAAACAAAATTTGGGAAAGAATCTGAAAGGTTAGCATATGTTGAAGAGGAGATAAATGTTGGAGTATTTAAGGACAATTTTAAAAAATTTATTCAACCCTATATTCATCATGATTTATTTGCAAAGTGGCAAGCACAACAATTCCAAACACTGAGAGACAATTTTCCACTTGGAACTACTGTATCAGTTGTTGATTTTATAGATAATTATTCCTTTCTTCATCAAAAGGAAATTCAATTGGAATACTATTTTTCAGAGAAAATTACTATTATGGTATATGTGGGTTATCGAAACTCAATTAGATTTCCATGGTATTCAGAGCACATTTGAAGCACGGGTCATCAAGAAGGGATATAGAGAGCATGATATTCATTATGGAGAACACCACTTCAAGGTTTTTTTGCAAATTTCAAAGAAACAAGTATAAAAATTGATAAACATTATGTTTCGTCAGATGGATGTGCTACACAATTTAAATCATCAAGACCATTTTATGCACTATGTAGATGCATCATCTTAAAATAGAAGAACTTCCATCTTGATAGGTTTAGAACCCTCTTTTAGTGCATTTATCATGATAGACTTGCATTTATGATGCATTTTGCACTTATTTCCTTCATTTTAGGTGAAATTAGGGTTAGGATCCCTAGGATTCTCCTTAATTTCCCTTCTTTGTCACTCTATTTTCTAGGTAGGACCTAGAAATAGGTCCTCCTAGACTTCATCATGTTCATCATAGGATTTTGTGCCTCTCCCTAGTGCTCTACCCTATTTTGATATCATTTCTAGGTCTCAAGGCATCCTCGGGACCTCATGTTTCTTATTTTGGTAGGATTTGGACCCTTGGGTCAAGGATGAGGTCATCCCTGACCTAGGTTAGGATCTAGGTCATCCCTAACTTAGGTTAGAGATGAGGTCATCTTTGACCTCCTTTGGGATTTGATCCCCCTTTTCAAATTTGGTCCCAGAGGGCCCCAAAATCAATTTTGGGCTTTTGGATCTGAGTGCGGAAGGGTTTTAATTTGAAATTCATTTATTTCTTTTCCCTCCTTGGTTATTGTGATTGGATCATAATTCAAGGTGAAATTTTAATTATGGGACTCACATTACTATAGGAGCCTCAACTTAAAACCTTTATATAAAGACTCTCATTTGCCTTCATTTGAACACAATCACATCACAAGGAGACCAAGCAATTTTAATAATCAAGCTATCAAGTGAAAGCATAATTGATTCAAGAATGCAAGTGATGGTCGAGTGAAGATGAAATATTTTGAAAGGATGATATAGAAGATCAATTCATTGTTGATATCAAGCATTTTTGTGAGCACACCATTGTGAACATATATTTGGAGCAAGAGAGATCCTTTCTTCCTTGATCCACCATTATCAATATTCAAGCATTCAAAGATACAATCATTGGGTGGCAATTATAGATTATGAGTTTGGTAGGAGTAGTTTAGCCTTGGGAGCTTGGTATGCTTTCTTATCTTATTCAAATCTATGCATTTCTTTCTCATACACATTCATGCTAGGGTTTTTAATCTAGAGGATTAGATCTTGCCATTACATTTTCAATACACAAACACATTCTATTACAACCAGCTATTTGTGGAGGTGGAGACCATCAAAATGGGGGTTTGACTAAGACAAAACCCTATATAGCCATCCCAAAACACCAATTTTAGATATCTATAGTTGTTGTTTCAAGATTTGAAGTGCAAATCTGAGTACCCTTTTCGGTAAACTTTCGAGATCCTCAAATAGATTTTTCATTGGAGCTATTTTGGGTTAAGGATGACTTGTAGTGAGGGGTAGGATCCTACCCTAGGGTAAGACCTTGCCCCACTATCTGGGTCAAGGATGACCTACTTCCAGAAAGACAAAGAATTCCTGGGTTTTCTTTGTTGTGGTTTTCTGGTCCTAGATCTGGTTGCAGAATTTCTAGAGAGTGCACATAGGCATCAGAAAATAGGTATTTATAGATTTGTTCCATTATGAGGTATGTATCTTATCTTGCCTGATTTTCAAGCGTTTCCAAATTTACATTACTTATTCAATTCTAATTCAAAACAAATCAATGAATAATAGGTGAATGATAGGTGCATTATTAAAGCTCCATTTTCCACCTATTCATTTTGGTGAACCCATTTATGACAACTCTTTCTTTTTGGTGTTAGATTTAGATCTTGCATGCTTATGAGATTAGTTCAATTGCCTTTATACTTTAGTTTCATTTATATTTAAAAAATACAAAAAGAATTGCAAAATCTCTTTAAAATACAAAAACATTTACATTTTTATGCTTTTAGTATTTCTTTCTATTCAACATGTATGATTCTTATTTTGAGTACTTTGATGAGGCTTTTATTGTACAAGAGGATAGATTCCCTAATGAGATACATTTTAGTGAGGATGAAAATGGTCTAGATAAGTTCTCCATTGATCCTATTCCTATTTCACTCTCCTCAACAACTTCTCCAATTGACCTTTACCATAGGGTGTGTACATGGTTACCTTTATGTCCCACTATTTTCAATATTGATAAACCTAAAATGATATATCCTACACCTTTTATGATGGTAAAAGGATGTCCTCATGTAACAATTAATGGTAAACCTAGAGATTCTTTGGATTTCTTTGATAACACTGATTCTATTTCACATGCTTATCACACACAGAATTATCCCCAGCCTACTGTTCCAGTTTCTTTACTACTTTCTCAACCTATTCTTCCTCAAGCACCTAGGTTTCCTTCTACCTTTAAGGAGTATAACTTAGTTGATCAATTACGTGCTACTCCTGCTAAGATATCTTTATGGGAATTACTTCAAAATTCCTCGACATATCATGAGCCATTGCAAAAAGCTTTATCCACTCTTCCTGCTTCACATCCTAATCAAGAGAACATTCATTTTATTTTAGATTGCATGCATACTATGTCTTTTGTACCTCCTATTGTGTTTTCAGATAATGATCTACCTTCTCCTAAGGTGCAGAATCAATACGATGCTCTTATGGTTGTTGTTTCTATTAACTAGAGTATCATTCAAAGAATGTTAATTGATAATGGATTTTGGCTTCATGTTTGTAGCATGGTTATGCTTAAGGCAATTAAGGCTAATCTCACCACTATTCAACCTGATAATGTTCCTATACGTGGATTTGACAATATTGCAAAGAGAACTTTGGGCATTATTACCTTACCTATTAAAGTTGGTCCAGTTATTCTCAATACTCCTATTCATGTTATGCCTGGACCTCTCAATTATAACTTTCTTTTAGGAAGACTTTGGTTACATACTATGCATTTATTTCCTTCTACTCTTCATCGCAAGGTTAGGCTCATTTATAACAACTTAATGTATACATTACATTCAGATGATGCGTCGAATCCTTGCCTAAATGCAGAATATGCTAAAATTTTTGAGCCTATTCAACCAAGTAAAGAGATTGAAAAATAAGTGGAGATACAACAATCTGAGATAAAACAACCTGAGATTCAACAACTAGAAGTTCCGTCTTCTTCTTTAACTAAGGATGATTGGGGGACATTGGCTTTTAATCCTACTTTTATTGTAGAATATAAGGTCTCTGATTTGGAATTCATCAAGCAACAAAATGAATTTGAGAAAAATGTCTTTACTCCTTCCCCACTTTCTAAAGAACTAAAAAATAATTTTGTTGCCACTTCGATTAATTAAATGATTAAAATTGTAAAGCTTGATTGTTATGATATTGTGACATATGCCACTCCTTAGACTCCTTTTGATATGACTGATCGATATGGTCCTAGTTATCATTTTCTTAAGAAATCAGGATTTAATGGGAAAGGATGTGGTAAATATGAACAAGGTATAAAAGTACCTTTGGATAATGAATTTTATGATCATACATATGGATTAGGATTCGATCCTTATAGACAACCATAAAATTTTCCTCTTAGTGTTAATCATATTTGTGATGGACAGTTGAAATTGGTTAACCCACTTCTCATTGACCTTAATCAAGCACCTACTTTGGATATTTTTCCTAAAGATGAAGCCTTAATAGAATTTTTAGGGGTTTATGAAGACTTACCTATGTTTCATCACAAATGATAAAATCCTTATTGTTTAAGTACCGATGCTTATTTTTGGGAACATGATAAACATGATACTCTCCCTTTACCGATGGATCCTCCAATACAAAGTGATTTGTTAATAACTAAGACTATTGATATTCAACTTGATGAGAACAACACTGAAAAGATGATAAAGATTGAGAAATGTTTGAATCAGGATGAACATGATCAGTTGGTTTCCCTTTTTCTTGAATTTGAGGACATCTTTGCTTGGACATATTTAGATATGTCAGGTATTGACTGTAAGATTGTTACTCATAACATTGTTTTAAAACCAAATATGAAACCTATGAAGTAGAAAATTTGAAAGATGAATCCATGAATTGCTTTATTAGTCAAAGGTGAAATTGAAAAATTATTGAATTCTAGATTTATCCATTCTATTGATTACTCAGATTGGATTTCAAACATTGTGCCTGTTTCAAAAGGAGAAAATAAGATAATGATGTGTACTGATTTTAGAGATTTAAATAAGGCATCCTTAAAAGATGGTTTCCCATTACCTAACATTGATATGATTGTGGATTCAATAGTGAGACATGCCTTGTTATCTTTTATGGATGGTTTTTCGGGATATAATCAAATCTTTATCCCTCATTAAGATCACTTTAAGACTACATTTATAACACCTTGGGGAACCTTTTGTTGGGTCATGATGCCTTTTGGATTAAAAAATGAAGGAGCAACTTATCAATGAGCTATGACTTTGATTTTTCATGATTACATTCATAAGATCCTTGAAGATTATGTGAATGATATCTTAGAAAAATCTATACAAAGACAAGATCATGTTACTATTTTACATGAAAAATATTTGAGAGGATTAGAAAATACAACATGAGATTGAATCCAAAGAAATGTGTCTTTGGAGTTGATTCAGGTAAATTATTAGGATTTATAATCTCTAAGTGAGGCATAGAAGTAGATACTAAAAAGATTGAAGTTATTGTTAATATGCCTCCTCCTAAGAATATTTCTTAGTTACAAAGTTTACAAGGAAAAATATAAGCTATTTGTCACTTTATTTCTAATCTAGCAGATCGTACTATCCCTTTTACTTCCTTGCTTAGAAAGGATACCACTTTCTCTTGGAATGATGAGTGTAAACAAGCTTTTGAGCAATTTAAGGAGTATCTTGCAAATCCTCCTATCTTGTAGCTGGCTAAATTTGATAAACCATTCCATTTGTATGCTTCAATGACTCTGAAGGCCATGAGTGTGTTGTTAGCTCAAATGATAATGATGGTAAGGAAAGACCTATGCATTACATTAATCAAACTTTACTATTATGAAACAAGATTTACAGATTTGGAAAGACAATGTCTAGCTGTAGTTTATGCATGTCAGAAACTCTGGCATTATCTTATAAATGTTGAAGTCAATGTGATTGTTAAATTTGATCCTTTGAAACATCTTTTCTCACAAACTGATCTCTCTAGCCATTTGGCAAAATGGGTGATGTTACTTACATAATTCGATCTTAATTTCATTTATCAAAAGTCTATTAAGGGATAGGCTTTAAGAGATTATTTAGCTAAAGCTCCTTGTCCTCATCTAGATACATGTTCTACTTTAATAGCATTCTTTGATGATAATATTCTAGCTATTCAATAGGATGACATTTGGGAATTATATTTTGATGGGTCTAAATGTAAGACAAGTTCAGGTGTGGGTATTATCTTGATCCCTCCTACGAAAAAACCCATCCCTTTATCATACAAATTAACCTTTCCTTGTACTAATAACATTGCAAAGTATGAAGCTCTTATAGCTAGCCTACGAGCAGCTTCATCCCTTAATATCAAACATTTGCAAATATATGTAGATTCGCAACTAATTGTTGGACAAATTAAAGGATGATATCATAATAAGAATGATAAAATGACACAATACAGAGATTTATCTCTTGATGTGCTTTCACAATTCTCCTCTTATATGATTCAGGCTTTAACTAGGAAAGATAACCGATATGCAAATGCCATGGCAAGCGCAACTTCTTTGGTTTGTCTTGAGAATAATGCTTAAAAATTGAACAATTTACTATATAAACTCTTAAAAGCCCTACAATTTCTAAAAATATTACCTTTGATTATTTCGATTTGCATTCAGATGAATGGTATTCACATATTTTTCATTTTTTGAAGGATGGTACTTTTCCTAAATCAACAACAAGGAACACATGTAATCATATTAGGAAACTTGTAGCGCATTACATCATTCTAGGAGACACTCTTTACAAACACTCTTATGAAGGATTACTATTAAGATGTCTCAATAGAACTGAAATCCTGGTAGCTTTGGCAGAAGCTCATTTTGGTTCTTGTGGGGGACATTTTGGTGGAAAATCCTTGGTTAATAAATTGCTTAGAATGTGATATTATTGGAAAATATTGGAGCAAGATTCTTTCATGTTTGTTAAGAAATTTCCTTAATGTCAACAACATAGTAATTTGATTCATGCTCCTACTCGTGAGCTTTTTAATCAAGTTTATCCATGGCCTTTTAGTATTTGGGGTTTTGACCTTATTGGAAAAATATCACCAGCTTCTTCTCAAGGACATATTTACATTTTGACTGCTACAGATTACTTCACAAAGTGGTTCGAAGTTGTCCCTCTTCATTCAACAATTGTGGATGTTATTTGTGATTTCATCCTTAATAATATCATAACAAGATTTGGTATTCCTTCTACGATATTTTTAGATAATGGTACCTCTTTTGAAAACAAAGAAGTCGCAATTTTTTTGGTGAAATATCAAATTCAACATAGATTTTCAACTCCTTATTATCCTCAATCTAATGGACAACTTGAAGCATCAAATAAAATTATTGAATAAATTTTGAGGAAAATAGTTAGTAAGCATGCGAAAGATTGACATACTCAACTAACTTATGCTTTATGAGATTATAGGACTAGTGTTCGTACTGCCATGAGTACTTCTCCTTAAAATATTGTCTATGGTATTGATGCTATTATGTCATTGGAATTGGAAATGCCTTCTTTACATGTTTCATTTCATGGGGTAATTGACAAGGATAGTTTCCATGAACAACACTTACAAGAGCTAGGAATGTTGGATGAACAATGAATACATACATTAGAACATATAAAAGCTTATCATAAATCTCTTTATAAATAATATAATCATAAGGTAATTGAACAAACATTTTTTGGTTGGTGATTTAACCCTCTATGAGAATCAACAAAATGTGAAATGCTTTACCGGGTGAAAAAGGAAAATTTAGCCCTAATTCCCTTAGATCTTTTGTTGTTATTGAAGACTTTGGTTCAGGTGCTTATAAACTTGCTGATATGGATGGTGTTTCTTTTAAGGAACCCATTAATATTATGCATCTCAAACATTATTATCCTTAATTCTTTCTTTCCTTGTACATTTATGTATTCCTTATAAAGTTTGTTTTATTGGTTATGTAGTTCTAGAAAAATTACATATTGAGTATATTTATGCACTTTCTATCTCCCTATTAAGTTTTATATTGATGAAAAAATAGTAATCAAACATAGAACTAATTAGTAGAGAAATTTTTTCATTCATCAAAGTTTTTTTTAAGTTTTGATACATATGTGGCCAATAGCCCTATTTATCACTACGTCTATCACTACGCTTTGAAGGATGATGACTCCCAGATCTCTTTTGGCTATGATAGGAAGATGTAGATCTGTGCATCCATGTGTGGGTCCTGGATATGCTCATACCATGTGAGCATCCTTGGGCACTCTGTAGCTTAGCTATTAGCTTCTCCTCCCTTTCTCTGCACAACCTTAGCTCTTGTTAGACACATGCCAAGATATTGGCATGCCTACCAGGATCTTTATAGACAAGAGAGTACTCTCTCTCGCTCACTAGTAGTCATTAGGATATACATGTATCCTTGAGAATCTTGGATACAAAGCTCCTCCACTCCATTATGCTAGCTGTAGAATGAAAATACATTTATCAGTCTAGTATCTTTTCATTTTAAATCAAATTACATATTTAATCAAATCTCATATTTCATAGCTAGGTCTCCTTCCTAGACATCACTAAAGTGTCTACATGGTGGGGGCATGGAGTGAAAACTCTCTCCACTCTCTCTATGTCTAGGCCTCGAGAGTGGTGTCTCTATATGGGGACGTGGAGGCCATCATGATCTTAGTGGTGATGTGTGAAAGATGTGTACATCTGCACTGATATCACCAACTAGGGGCATCTCCTTTGCTTTCTCTTCTTCTCTCTCCTCTACTCTCTCTACTCTATCCTCCTCCATGGGATCTCCCTCAAAGATGTGCTCCTCCTCATCTTTGACATCCTCCTCCTCCTTTTTTGTACCACTATCCTGGTGTGTCCTCTCTGAAAGACCTGGATCACCTATAGGATAATCCTCAGGGAAGATAGGGTGGGTCCCCTGCAAACCCCAGTACCTGATGTAATCTTAGGTCATGCCTGAATAGGTCACATTTGATGGTACCTCTCTATCCTCTATCTCATTTGCATCAATTTCCTCTATGTCTACTATCAATGGTCGACATATGGCATCAAGTCTAGTATTATACCTCATCGGATGTGCATAATGAGGTAATACTCTAGGGACTCCCTGTAATAGGCCAAACTGCCTCATCACCCAATCATAATAGTATGGCATCATCATATGATTCTGATGACCCTCCAACCATTTTCACCACTATGAATATCTCATCTAGAATTGTGTATTAGGCCACTCTGTCATTTGACAATAGGGTCTCCATATCACATCGGTTCTCAGAATGTGGTCTAGATGTACCCTCCAATAGAGGATATCACCAAACTACCAGACATCTCTTGGAGGATACGCAAAGACTCTTGGTGTACTTTCATGTACCATCACTAGAAAAGCCTATGGATGTATACATGCGAAATGCTCAAACAACCAAATCTACAAGAGTGTGCATATCGAAAGACTTTCTCTATGATATCTTACTAGCTAACCTAGCTCATGGTATAATTGGGCTAACATATTGCGACCCCATGAGAACACGGTCCTCTCGCTCTCCATCCTTTGTATAAGATGTGTAAGAGGTGTACAAAATATGGTACCTTTTGCATTGGGTAACACAACCAAGGATACTATGCAAAGCATCACCCTCCGTACTAAAGGTGTAGGGCCTAACAATATGGATGATAGTAGGACTTGATCTGACTAGGTCCGCATCTATGGAACCCATCCTATACAATACTCCTTGTTTGCAAGGATCTCCTCACAAACATGCTATGCTCTAGGTCTAATAGTCTCACCTCGGACTGGAAGCTTCAAGATCCTATAGATATCCTCTAATGTCACTGTAATCTCTCTGGAGGGAAGATGAAAGGAGCATGTATCCTCATCCCACCTCTCTATCAGAGCTGATAGCATGGCTCAGTGTAGTATAATCTATGGTAGGACTGATACCTAGTACAGTCCCATATCTCTTAGTAATTGTATCTCATTATCATCAAGCTCAGACAGTCTCTCTCTGACCATGCCTAGCAAGTCTCCAAAGGGATGCTCTCAGAGACGGACCAAGTCCTGCAAGCACAAACAAACATCATATCATAAATCTACATCATCAAATCTGAAAATCTAACTTGACTACATTAAGGTTGACCTCAATTAGGTTAGGGATGACCTTATTGGGTCAAGGTCAACTTTCCTGGGTCAGGGGTGACCTTGTTGGGTCAAGGTGGCCTCATCCCAGAATGGGAGGAGACCTTCCAGTTAATGTTGACCTTCTTGGGTCAAGGTCAACATAGCTAGGTCAAGATTGACCTTTAAGGGTTAGGGTTAACCTTTCCTATTAAAAATAGGAATTTGGAAAGTACAAGGACAAACAATAGAAAACTCACCTTAGGAAGTGACTATCCAATAGCCAGGCTATGTCTCAGAAGCTCCATGTGTGTCGCTTGAAGTTCTTCTCTCCTTAGAATTTTGCTTCCTCTTTTATAATCTGAAAATGGCAAGAATGAGTAAGTATCTCTTCCTTTTCCTTATTTATAGTTCAAATTAGGGTTTTATTATGCTTTACACATGGTAAACTTGGATTTCACTTCTTATGCATTTAGATAGACATCCACTCTTTTCATCATAACTTGAGTTCGGTAACTCTGCTTTCAGTGCTGTCAGTAGCATTGGAATCATGATTTAGATACCTAACTCCTTGAATTAGTTTAGGAAGGTTATGAATCCTTCTAATTGGTCTAGGAAAGGACTTTTTAACAAACTACATATCCAGTGTATAGAGTTTTTCCTATCACCCTGTTTCTCCCTTTAGATGTAGAAAATCGAAATGAGGGGGGCGGCATAAGGAACTTTATGCACTTCTCAATTGTCATAGAGTAAGCTCTAGGTGATTTATGGATTTTCATTAACCTTGTGTGTTGCAGGTTCTAATAATTTTGTATAGGATCTCTACATTGAGGAGTTGGCTATATCATTTTTATTTACTATGATGTTTTTCTTACTTTAGCTTGCATATATTCACGTAGTGTTATTTGTAAGCTAAAGTGGGGGCTAAATATATCATCTTAAAATGGAATCACTTCCATCTTGATAGGTTTAGCACTCTCTTTTAGTACATTATTCATGGTAGACTTGCATTTATGATGCATTTTGCACTTATTTCCTTCATTTTAGGTGAAATTACGATTAGAATCCCTAGGATTCTCCTTAATTTCCCTTCTTTGTGGATCTATTTTCTAGGTAGGACTTAGAAATAGGTCCTCCAAGCCTTCATCATATTCATCATAGGATTTTGTGCCTCTCCCTATCACTCTACCCTATTCTAATATCATTTCTAGGTCTTTGGGCATCCCTGAGACCTCTTCTTTCTTATTTTGGTAGGATTTGGACCCTTGGGTCAAGGAAAAGGTCATCCCTAGCCTAGATTGGGGTCTTGGTTTTCCTTGACCTAGGTTAGAGACAAGGTCATCTTTGACCTCCTTCAGGATTTGATCCCCCTTTTCAAATTTGATCTCATAGAGCCCCGAAATCAATGTTGGGCCTTCTGATCCGAGTGTGGAAGGGTTTTAATTTGAAATTCATTTATTTATTTTCCCTCCTTAGTTGGTTATTGTGATTGGATCATAATTCAAGGTGAAATTTAAATTATGGGTCCTCACATTACTCTAGGAGCCTCACCTTGAAACCTCTATATAAAGACTCTCATTTGCCTTCATTTGAACACAATCACATCACAAGAAGACCAAGAAATTTTCATAATCAAGCTATCAAGTGAAAGCATAATTGATTCAAGCAAGCAAGTGATGGTGGAGTGAAGATGCAAGATTTCAAGAGGATGATATAGAAAATCAAGCCATTGTTGATATCAAGCATTTTTATGAGCACACCATTGTGAACATCTATTTGAAGCAAGAGAGATCCTTTCTTCCTTGATCTACCATTATCAATATTCAAGCATTCAAAGATATAATCATGGGGTAGAAATTATAGATTATGAGTTTGGTCTAGGAGTAATTTATCCTTGGGGGCTTGGTATGCTTTCTTATCTTCTTTGAATCTATTCATTTCTTTCTTATACACATTCATGCTAGGGTTTTTAATCTAGAGGATTATATCTTGGCATTACACTTTCAATACACACATACATTCTATTATAAATGGCTATTTGTGGAGGTGGAGACCACCAAAATGGGGGTTTGACTAAGGAAAAACCCATATATCCACCCTAATACACCATTTTTAGATATCTACAGTCATTTTTTCAAGAATTAAAGTGTAGATCTGAGTACCCTTTTCGGTGAACTTCTAAGATCTATGAACAGATTTTTCATTAGAACTGTAGTGAGGGGTTGGATCCTTCCCTAGGGTAAGACCTTTCTCTGCTATTTGGGTCAAGGATGACCTGCTTCTAAAAAGAAAAAAAAAATTTGGGTTTTCTTTTTTGCGATTTTTGGGTCCCTGATATAGTTGTATAATTTCTAGAGAGTGCACACAGGCATCAAAAAATAGGTATTTCCAAATTTGTTCCATTATGAGGTATGTATCTTATCTTGCCTAATTTTCAAGGATTTCTAGATTTATATAACTTATTCAATTCTAATTCAAAACAAATCAATGAATAATAGGTGAATGATAGATGCATTGTTAAAGCTCCATTTCCACCTATTCAGTAGATATCATCATAATAAAAACATACCACATGTTTAGAGTTTCTTTGAGAGTGGACATGGAAAAGATGAACATGATGGTGTTGGAGCTTGCATCAAACATGCTATACAAAAGTATCAAATGAATTATAAGGGAGTTCATATAAAAAATACACATGGTGTAGTTGAATGGTGCAAGACACATTTCACACCAAATGAGAATGACACATCATCAGGATTGACTCAAGTGGTGCCACACAGAAAATTTTGGGAGATAAAAGGTATGCACACATTTTAAAATTATTCAAGTGTTTAATTTTTTTTTGTATTCTTTATTCAAATTATATTTATACAATGTATTATGTATATGCATTTGTTCAAGTGTGGATAGAAAAATTATGCTTGGTTCCAATAGGATAGAAAAGACATGATCTTTGCATTTAGTTATGAGTACGAATTATCATAATTGGATGTTGAACACTAGGGACTACTCATGCTTTTGTTGTCACTACATTGCTGACAATTATGAGGAATACATCAATCAAGACCATGGATACATAGGTGCATGGAATCTAGTTCCACTAGTTGTTACTGATACATTTGATAGAGATGAAGATGAAAACTTTGATGATGTCCCTTTGATTTTTATTGATTATGATCATATCGTGGAATTGGTCAAAATTTGTAAGTATATATATTTCACATTATATGGTCCATTGAGCTGCATGTATAGAAAGATAGATAGATCTATAGATTGGACTAAGTAAATTTTAAGATCTCTCTCTCTCTCACACACACACACACATATTTATTATTTAGGAGATGTTTTTGCAGTGATTGTTGAGTGTGAAAATGTAGGAGTTGGTTATTATTTACTATGTTGCACTGCAGAGAGGATGAAGTTACTTGAACGTAAAGAAAGTGATTAAATTTTGTTCCCCATAGGTTTGTACATGCTTTACATCAATATATTGAACTCAATTTGTAAATTTTAAATTTAAAGCTTTTAAGAGAATTTCAAATTTAGTTTGTTTAAATATAGATTGTTAAAATTTGTGACTTGCAGGTTCAGTTGTTTTAGAGGGGACATATTTCAAGAAAATCTAAGTAATTCAACATGTTATTCACTTTTTTCATTACCAACTAGACAATAAGGTGTTTCAATATAGTCACCTAGTAAAGGCCACATCCATTTGTCTCCATACAGTTAAATCTCAATGTGGACATTGTAAGTGGAGACTAGATAGTGAGGATCATGAGAGATTATTACATGTTCACCATGAAAGGTTTGAACCACTTGAGTTGGTCTAAAAAGTATAATATTGGTGTGGAGACACCTTGACCTTGGAGCATTATGCCAAGTTGCATAATATAGTTATGTTTAAGTGATTTACAATATCAATCTCAATCAAAATGGGTTATGAATTAATGTATTTAAACATGGGTTATATGACATTTGTAATCAAAATTCAGACAACATTATGTAATCATGGGTAGTTGGATGGTTTCTATAACTACCCAAGAATCTAGATGAAGAGATTCATCTCTATAAAGAGAGACAATATAACTGAATGAGGGTAGGAAAAATTTGTGATAGAGAATAGAAAGAAAAAGAGAGAATTTAAAATGGCTCTCTGGCTGCTGCCAAAGAGCCATGCATTTATAGTTGTAGACTTTAAGTTGATAGAAAGTTATTTTAGTTCATCGTTATTGCCCATGTTAAGACAAAAAAATTATCATTCTTATTTGTATCTATTCATATCTTATATGTAATGGGACTGCTATTTTGATATAATAAACAGATGTGATAATGTGGTTTGGTTTCTTGGTCTTGGTTTTTAAGGAAAAATTCAACTGTGAAATGAATCGGGCTTCAATGTTTTGCTAGTCATGTTAAGCCATTCATTTTGTTTAGGTATTGGGTTTTACTTTGAGTTAGTATTGCATGATGTTAGTAAGTCTATTTTGATATGACTCAGGGTGCAAAATAGTCCCAATTTGGGGACATAGGGAGTTATTTCACTTAGCTCAATCATTGATTTAGAATATGGTTATTCGTTTAATTATGTCACACGGTTTTTGTAAAACATTATATACAATTCTTGCAAGGATATTGGTAAGGGCTTAGCAGGGTGTATGCCGTGTGGAAATTAGGGAGTGGTGTTCTAACTATCACATGATGGAGACTCAAGGGAAGCATGGAGCCAAAGAGACATGTGAGGACAGTCACAATGAAAGATCTTTTGGAGAAGTATTTAATCTTGGAATTAGACAATGATACAAGAGATCATCCCTAAGATGATTTTCGTAGACCACTACAATTTGAACTCAGTTTTTGCAAAGGTGATGAATGTCTATTTACCTACACATTCGAGTTAGGAGTAGCCGCATGATGGTGAATACAAACCAACCCATGCATGATTCACAAGTTGTTAAGGTGTTGGAGGAACCAACAAAGGTGTATTATGGAATGGTGAAAAGATTGTGTTACCTTGAAGGAGCCGCAAGACATGCAACACTCATTAAATATAGATGAGTTGAATCAACGCTGGAGAATGGAGATGATATTAAGTGAATCTGATGATGGATTCAATCTCAATGAAGACCTGCAAGGCACGCAGAAATGGTAAGAATATGAAGGATATTTTTAAGTTTCTAATGTAACATCGAGTCATTTTTATGGACATGGAAATAGTGGAAGATTTGGTTGTCATGGAGATGTAAAGATATCTTCGATGAAGATTTCAACAAGAAATTGAAGCTTTTCCAAAGTGTGATGATTTTCTCCACATCTACAACATTGTTTAACTACCCTTTCTTATGCTTGATTGTGAAAGTGAATGCTTGAAGATACTCCACCCACTTTAGGTGCCTATTGCTCAACTTCTCTTGTGTTTTTATGTAACTAAGGTCCTGATTGTCAGTAAACACCACAAACTCCTTTGGTAGCAAGTAGTGCCTCCATTTCAACAAGGATTGCACTAAAGCAAATAGCTCCAAATCATAAGAAGAGTATTTCTTCTTAGCTTCATTTAGTTTCTCACTAAAGAAGGCTACTGGTCTACCTTCTTGGCTTAACACACCCCCTACTGTCAATCCACTAGCATCACACTCTATAGTGAATGCTTGATCCTATACTTAGGTTGCCTAGTTTTAGATACCATTAAAGGAAGTCTCAAGACCAAGTTCAAATGGACTCCATGCTTGATCCTAATCTGATGGTAGCCACTTTTAAGGTCCAATTTTGTGAAGTACATTGCACCTCCAAGATAGTCCATTAAATCTTCAATTGTAGGTATAGGGAACCTATACCAGATTGTAATCATGTTTATGGCTCTTGAGTCTATACAAAGCCTCCACTTTTCACCTTTTTTTGATGTCAGAACAACTGGGATAGCACAAGGGCTTATGCTCTTCCTAATCAACCCCTCATCCAATAGCTCTTGCACTTGTCTAGCCACTTCCAAGTTTTGTTCTAGAGTAAGATTGTAAGCTGCCTTATGGGGCAATGATGCACCTAGTACAAAGTCTATCTGATGACTTATCACTCTCCTAGGAGGTAAAGTTGTTGGGGTACCATCACTAGCTACCATCACTAACTATTTATTTGTACTTTTCTAACAACTCTTGAATGGCTGATGGCAATGGCTCTATTTTTTTTTTTCCTCCTCCTTGGGCTTGAGTAGAATAGCATACTCATCACTCTCCTTGTCCTTGAGAGCTTTGATGAACTCCTTCTTACCACTCATTAATATGCTTGGAGTCTTGGACTGAGATTCATCCTCTTCTAACAAGGACTAAATCTTCAAATTCTTGTTATCCTTCTTAAAGGATATGGATTTCTCCTTGTCATCATACACTACACTCCTATCAAATTGCCAATGCCTACCTAATAGCAAGTGACATGCATCCATGGGTAGCACATCACAAAGTATCTTGTCTTTATACCCTGAAATAGGGAACTCCACCCATGCCAGCTCATTCACCAATATAATGTATCCTTTGTTTAGCCATGTCACCTTTTATGGGTTGACATGAGGGATCTTTTCTAGTTTTAGCTTGTTCACAACCTTCTCTGCTATGATATTGTCAGTGGAACCTAAATCCACAATCACCTTGTAGACCTTGCCAAGGATTTTACACCTCATCCTAATCAAGGCTCTCTTGTGCTTGGGTTCATCCTTAACCAATTGTCTTATTAAGACCCTTTTAAAAACAAAATTTTCTCCCATTTCTGATTCAATATGGTCCACCTTTGATGTTTTGACACTTACTGCATCTTCATGGGCATATGTAGCTCTCTTCCCATTATTTGATGTAGAAGGCTTATCAGGATATCTATAAGCTAAGTGACCCAATAGACCATAGTTGTAGCACTTCATGATTAAAAAGTAGGAGTTGGCCCTACCTGTACCTCTCCCTCTACTAGGGCCTCATTATGTACCTCTATCTTTAGAATGACCCCCTCTTGGATGGGTTTCACCACCATGCTCAGTCAACATGGATTCTCCTTGGTTCCTTTTCTCATTACCCCTACCTTGGGAACCACCTCAGTGACTCATTTGGTTTCTATCTCTGCCTCTACCCCTATTATTGGAGTCTCCCTTATTTTTGTTTCTTTCTTCAACTTTGATAGCCAACTAATGGCACTTTTGGACATTGGTAGGAGTCCATAAAGTTATCTCCCCCTGAATGTTCCATTTGAGACCACTTAGATATCTGGCGACCTTAATGGATTCCTCTTCTTGGATCTTGGACCTAAGGCATAGCTTTTGAAACTCCTCTATGTAAGAGGCCACATCTAGGTCCTTTTGCTTCAATCCCTATCTCTTTTTATGAATTTGGACTTCATAGTCCTCTAGTAAGTAATTCTCCTTTACCTTATTCACCATGGCTTTCTAATTTTCTATAGGTAACTTACCCATGCTTACCCTCTCATCTTTTAGATATTTCCACCATGTCAAGGCTTCTCCTCTCAATCTAGATTTAACAACCTTAATCTTTTGGGCTTCTATCACACCCTCACATTCAAAATAATTTTCCATGCCTTGAATCCATTCCATGATTGTTTCAATGTCCATTTTCCCACTAAAAAATGGTCATCCTTCAAAATCCTTTGCATTCAAAGCTTTGATGGCCTTCAAGAATGAGTCCTCATGGGTTAAGGGGTCTAGTTCAAGTATGATGTCATCTACATCAATAGGCTTCTTACCCCTGTCACTGGTTTTAGCACCACTATTCAGTTCTTGAGCTCTTTGATCAACCACTTTGTGTAGTTTAATCCTCATCTCATCCATAGCATCTTCAAGGAGTCTATTCCTCCCCTTTTTCTCTTCTACTTCTCTAGATAGTTCTCCATTTGTGACCATTGTGTTCTCCCCTACTGATTCACTAGTAGATAGAGACACACACTCTTCTCCAAACTTTTAACCTGCTCTGATACCAATTTGATGTAACACTAGGCCTTGCTCAAATTTGTCGTAGATTCTCATAGGATTACACAAGGTTAAACTCCTAGCCTTTAGGGAACTATCCTAGTCCCTTCACAAGGATCTACAAACTCACTCCTTGTCTATTCAACCTATGACATCAAGGTTTTGAAACTAACACACTTCCTTCTTATATGCTTTTCTTCCTTCTAACACTGTCATCCCTAAAGAATTAGGAATTAAGACTTCCTTCATCCTCAATTATAGAGGAGGGTTGATCCTTATGTAAAATAGTTCCAAACCATACTTATCCCCTTCTTCATAATAAGTCCTATCAGTAATAGGCTTACTTGGTGACTAGCCTAAAAAGGCTACAAGGATAAATAGGCCTAATTGACCTATTTCCCTTAATAACTTCTAACTTCTTAAAATAAGGTACCAAACTAATAATGGATTTGAGTAACCTTTTGGAAGGGCTTCAATATTTTCCATGTCTCCCTTCTCCACTATGTCCATACAAGGTCTCCTATAAATAGGGCTATTTTTTAGGGTTTCAAGCTCACTATCTGAACCAGTGAGGGTTTGATGTTTCCCCTTGTTTCAACCTTCCTCCAAAGCTCCTTAGCATTAGAGATACTTGGTGATACACTTGGCCTCCTCTCCACATCATTTGATTGAAGCTATGAATGCTTTTAATCATTCTATTTATCTCTGCAATGCACTATGACCCCCAACCAAACATTGGTGGCTTGCCTAGGGCATCACCTCAAAATTGCTTCATGAGATTTTTAGGGCCCCTCCTTCCAACATCTTATGTTATAAGATGTCTAGTCACATATCCCAATGACTCATATAATTTGTACGATGGGAGAGTGATCTAGCACTCCATTTTTCAACACACTATCTAGACCAACCCGAGATAGGCCAGAGAAAGAAAAAATTAAAAACTAATGCTAAAACTAAAAGGAATGATGAATCAAAACACATCCTAAAAAAATACATGCAACAACTATAGTTGGTCTTTCAATCCATTTAGAACTCTGTCATGTGCAAATTCATTCACTATCAGAAGATTTACACACTCCAAACTCGTGCCAGTTCTTAGCCGCAGTACTACACACTTCACAATCCTCACATTTAGGGTTTTCAAACATTAAATACTCCTACCTAAGTGTTTGGGCCCATGGGTCAGGCTATTCAGCTTCTACGGCCAATTTCAAGGTATAGTAGAAATGTTGTCATGACAACTTTTAGAGTTGTCATGACAACTTTCAAAGTTGTCTTTGCAACTTTTGATGGATTGGCAAACCACCTTCGCACACCTCTTGGGAACTTAACCCTAATCAAACTAGGGTCCTTAAGACCTATTACATCTTGTAAAACATTAAAGAGGTGATTTTACAACTTTTGGCAATATTGTCCTACTCTTGGAAACTTAGCAAATTTAGCCAATTCTGATTCATCATGGCTCAAGAAGACACACCTAGGACTTAGGAAAAGACCAGACAAGACCAAGACAAAACTAAACACTAACTGACACACTAGATAGACTAACTAGTCTTCTCACTAGACTAGTGGCTTGGCTAAGGCCACTACAAGCCAAAATTCACAATAGGGACACTAGGTACCAAACAACCCTACCTAGGTGCCCTGCACTAGCAGACATCATCACAAAGGATGGAGATGAGAGTTAGCTACATCATCAGAGTAAGTAGCAGAAGTGTGCCCAAGAAGTTTTGTTCCAACTTTCTCCTTGACATTTCCATGGGACAAGGAAATCTTTGAAGTCTGGCAGTATGGTGCGGAGACACCTTGACCTTGGAGCGTTATCCAAGTTGCATAATATAGTTATGTTTAAGTAATTTACAATATCAATCTCAATCAGAATGGGTTATTGCATCAATGTATTTAAACATGGGTTATATGACATTTGTAATAAAAAATCAGGCAATATTATGTAATCATGGGTAGTTAGATGGTTTCTATAACTACCCAAGAATCTCGATTAAGAGATTCATCTCTCTAAAGAGAGACAATGTAACCGAATGAGGGGAGGAAAAAGTTGTGGCAGAGAATAGAAAGAAAAAGAGAGAATTCAAAATGGCTCTCTAGCTACTACCATAGAGCCATGCATTTATATTTTCAGACTTTAAGTTAATATAAAGTTATTTTAGTTCATCGTTATTGCCCATGTTAAGACAATGAAAGTCTCATTCTTATTTGTATGCATTCATATCTTATATGTAATGGGACTGTTATTTTGATATAATAAATAGATGTGATAATCTGATTCAATTTCCTGGTCTTGGTTTTTAAGGAAGGATTCAACTGTGAAATGAATCGGGCTTCAATGTTTTTCTAGTGATGATAAGCCATTCATTTTGTTTGGGTATCGGGTTTTACTTTGAGTTAGTATTGCACGATGTTAGTTAGTCTATTTTCTTATGACTCGGGGTGCAAAAAAATCTTGATTTAGGGACATAGGGATTTATTTCACTTGGCTCAGTCATCGATTTAGAATATGGTTATTTGTTTAAGTATGTCACATGATTTTTGCAAACCGTTATATACAATTCTTGCAAGGATATCGACAAGGGCTTAGAACGGTGTATGCCATGTGGAAACCGGGGAGTGGTGTTTTAACTATCACATGATGGAGACCCGAGGGAAGAAAAAAAAAAAAGACACGAGAAAGTTGTATTTTTTAACAGAGAATGCGATAGTTGAAAGGAGACTGAAAGATGTCTATGTATAGTGACACTTTTAGGTAGAACAGCTGACTGAATTTTGTTTGATATAAAATGGATTTCAAAATTGATTGTATTACGGTGGACTGGTTTGTAACAATCTTGGTTTGGGATGTAACGATTATTTCATGAATCAAAACAAATAGTTTTATTTGAGAAGAGATTGATTTAATATCTTAGTGATCATTCTCGAATGTATTGGAAATGGTTTCAAGAACCGTTATTGAGCTTATATTGACGTCGACTCATGATGTTGCCAGTTGTCTATGACAGGGGTAGCCGAGAGATAACATTTTGATAGTCACCTTTGAAAGTGGCCAATGAAGATAGCCGCATTCTCAGAACCATGGAGACTCAACTTTTGAAGAGGAAAAAAAAAGGTGGTGGCTGGGAGATAAAGTTCCAGAACAATGTGTAGAGTTATTGGAACAGCTGAATGACATTGATGATCATTCCTAAAATGATGGCCGAAGACCATCGTGTCTTTGAACATGGCAAGTGGAAATGGAAAGAAGGTGATGGGTGTACCACCATATTCATGCTCGAGCTGAAACCACAATACAAGGTGGGAGCATCATCATAGACCATAAAGACCCAAGAGACATGCATGCAATGTATTGAAGGAAATGGTGATTGAATATTAGTGTGGTCTCAACATTGTTTAGAATGAAGAAAGATAACGCAACGTGTGGGTTGCAGAGACAAATGTGTCTTGGATATAGATTGGAGAAAGACAATGAAACTGACCAAAAGGCACGAGATGATCAGAAAGATATGAATAGAATATGGGTGAGGCGTGGTTCAACAATGCAAATGGAGAATAAAGTGAATTATTTGTAGAAGTACCAGTGTGTAGTGCATTCTCGTTACATCAAATATGTACATACCAATTTCATGTGTTAGGATCTACTTGATATCTCTGGATTAAATTTACTATACTTTGTTTATATATTTAAACATATGATGGACTATAATTTGTTGATATATGATGGACCTATTTGATGGTTCAATGGTTTTAATATATATAATTTTATGTATGCTTTTATATATGTACTTTCATTAGTCAATGATTTTTCTAGATTGCATATTAGTTAAAGATTTTATGTATACTTTGATTATTCAATGATTTTTATGATACTTATTGTCCATTAGTTACATGTAAATTAACTAGTTATTTTTAATGATATTAATTTTAGATCCCCTTAAGACCTTCCCTTAAGATTTCTTATTACTTAGAATAGTTATTGTCCATTAGTTACATGTATTAACTAGTCATTTTTTATGATATTAATTCTAGATCCCCTTAAGACATTAGTTTGAACACTAAAAAATGATCAAAATAGTTAGATTACTTATGACATGTGTTAGTTCTAGAATGAGTTAGAACAGTTATTGTCCATTAGTTACATGTATTAACTTATTATTTTTTATGATATTAATTCTACATCCATCTAATCAAATCTAATCAAATGAAACTATCTAATATAATCAAATAAAACCATCTAATCAAATCATATAATCTAATCAAATGAAATCATCTAATCAAATCATATCATCTAATCAAATGAAATTTCTAATCAAATAATATCATATAATCAAATGAAACCATCGTAAATCTATATAATGTCAAATCATAAATCATCTATGTGTAGAGGTCTGGATAGCATATAAATATATGTCTTAAATCATAAAATACAAATATCAAACATATAATAATGACATGTATACTGAGTCACAAATCAAAGATCTATGCAACATGTCCTAAACTAGGGAGTCATCTAGGTGCATGCGAACAGAGAGACCCTCTAACCGACTGCCATGAGCATCCTCTCACTGTGAGGTAGCAACTGATCCCTATGAATATAAATGCATGTATATAATAATAATGTAAAATACTTAAAATATTATAAATGCATGTTTCAACTTACATATTTTAAAACTTACGTGACCACTAGTAGTTGTCAAATTTGTTGAATCTCTCCTATGAAGATGCTTTGAGCCCACACTAGAGGTAATGTGCTCTAACCGAGTGTAATGAGCATCCTCTAGCTATGAAGTAGAAACTGACCCGTCAAATTTAGTACAATAGTTGGTTATATACCTGTGCATAGTATATATTATGTAAAGTAGTTGAAATATATAAATACATGTGTATAAGTGTACACATGCATGCTTAAACCTACGTATATCTAAAACTTACTTGACCACTAGTAGGTATCACATATACTAAATCTCTCATATGAAGATGCTCTGAGCCCACACTAGAGGTAATGTGTTCTGCTAACTGTAGCTATAAAATATTATGCATTGAACAAATATCAATACACACATGTACAATTAATTGCTCACTAAAACTCCTAGAAAGGAGAAAAGAAGACTTAATATACCTAGGTTTCATGAGAAAGAGGATCATTAGCACATTGCATCATCATATCATCAACTGAAACTGCATCACCCACACCACCTTGAGTCTTGAACCTCTCTAGTAATGAAGAGTGTAGGGGTGACACTAGGTGGGAGGGGAGTGATCTAGAGCCTAAACCATTAGGATGCAATAACATATCCATAAATGATCCAACATCAGTGCCAATGTCCACTTGACTCAACCCGTGCAACTTTTCATCAAATGTTTCTAGGCCATCAATGGTGATGTGTACATCTCCAACCTATATACCTTTCTCTATAGAGTGTTGTGAACTATGTTGTGTCTTACTAAATGGTGTGTCCTATGTCAGTGGAACTACATGACCCCATGCAAGTCCGATGACATCCATGACTGAATGTATTGGGATCCTTTGCATGTCATAAATATAAAAAAATGACTATAGGAGATCCTCCAAAAAGTAAAGTACCACATCTAAATGACTATGATGACTAGAAAGAGCTCGTATCTCTCTAGGTGAAGGAAGACCTACAGCTCTATATGCCTTATCACCAGCACCTACAACAATACTAGATGAAGCCTTAGAAGATGATCTGGCTCGACTCAGTCTAGTAAAAATATATTTGCCCTCTATATTTGAAGTGAAGGAGGTGGCTACAAAAGAAATCTATGGGCTATCTTGTCCACTACTCCCCTTTGAGAAGCAATATCCACTCTATCTGTAGTAACAACCATCATTAGTGCCAGAGTCAGAGTCCTCCACCCAACTAGCTATCTATTAGGATGTACAACTTGATCAGCCCTATGATATTGATATTGGTCTGCAACTCTAATGCACCCCTAACCATAATATCTAGGAGGATATAAATAGTTGACCTTGAATCGCAAACAGAACTCAGCATACAACTGCTATAGAAAAAATAAAGGAATTTGGTCATTATTAGGATAACAAGCATGTGCTTCAATAAAATGATGATACATTATGCATGTGATCTAAGGAATCCCACACTGTGTGACCTAACATGCCCTCACCTCAGGCTTCACCTCATAAAATAGGAAAACCTCACATTTGATGATTTCCTTGGGGAGACACCTTTGAACCGTCTCCAAGGAAACATCACCAGAGACCTCATCTCTCAACTCTCAAAAAATACTATCAACTACCTAAGGCATGAAGGAAGAGTGGGATCTCAACCTGGCATTAATATCCTCCAAACTGGTCAATACACTGATACAAGTATCTATGTATATGTAGCTGCATCTGTTGAGGATGTATGGATGGACTCTTTAAGTTGAGCCATCTTTGTCTCAGAAGTATGAAAAATGGTCATTATATCAGGAGTGTGAGGTGCACCCTGAGTGGCCATCTAGATGTAACATGTCAAAGCTAAGTTTTAGCAATTAAGTACTTGATTAAATGTTATAACTACATGTAAAATGGAGACAAATATCTGTATATATAAAATTATACTTAAATTTACTGTACTAGAGTGTACTGATAGTCCTAAAGGGTCCTTCAATGTACTAATTGGTATTAATAGGTCCTATTAGGTTAAGTAAGTGGTCTTATTAGGTCTTAAGGGTCCTAAGAGCTACTATTGATTTTAATAGGTCATATTAGTCATATTAGGTCTTAAGTCTAGTCTTATTAAGTCTAAGGGGTCCTATTTGGTCTTAAGGGGTCCTATTCTAGGTCCTAAGGATCCTAAGGGTTCTTAACTTGAGTTTTATGTCATAATAGGGGTCCTAAAAAAATCTAAGGTGTACTAATAGTCCTAAAGGGTCCTTAGATGTACTAATTGGTATTAATAGGTCCTATTAGGTCAAGTAAGTGGTCTTATTAGGTCTTAATGGTCCTAGTATGTACTAATTGATTTTAATAGGTCATCTTATTCCTATTAGGTCTTAAGTTTAGTCTTATTAAGTCTTAAGGGGTCCTATTACATCTTAAGTGGTCCTATTATAGGTTTTAAAGATCCTAAGGGTTCTTAAAGAGCTCTATGTAAAAATAGGGGTCCTAAATGAACCTAGAGTGTACTAATAGTCCTAAAGGGTCCTTGAATGTACTAATTGGTATTAATAGGTCCTATTAGGTTAAGTGGTATTATTAGGTCTTAAGGGTCCTAGGATGTACTAATTGATTTTAATAGGTCATATTAGTCGCATTAGGTCTTATGTCCAATCTTTTTAAGTCTTAAGGTTTCCTATTGCATCTTAAGTGGTCCTATTCTAGGTCTTAAGGATCCTAAGGGTTCTTAAAGAGCTCCATGTCACAATAGGGGTCCTAAAGGAACCTATAGTGTACTAATAGTCCTAAAGGGTCCTTGAGTGTAATAATTGGTATTAATAGGTCCTATTAGGTTAATTAAGTGGTCTTATTAGGTCTTAAAGGTCCTAGGATGTACTAATTGATTTTAATAGGTCATATTAATCCTATTAGGTCTTAAGTCCAGTCTTATTAAGTCTTAAGGGGTCGTATTACATCTTAAGTGGTCCTATTCTAGGTTTTAAGGATCCTAAGGGTTCTTAAAGAGCTCTACGAAACAATAGGGGTCCTAAAGGATCCTACAGTGTACTAATAGTCCTAAAGGGTCCTTGGATATACTAATTGGTATTAATAGGTCATATTAGGTCAAGCAAGTGGTATTATTAGGGCTTAAGGATCCTAGGATGTACTAATTGATTTTAATACCTCATATTAGTCCTATTAGGTCTTAAGTCCAGTCTTATTAAGTCTTAAGGGGTCCTATTCTAGTTCATAAGGATCCTAAGGGTTCTTAAAGAGTTTTATGTCATAATAGGGGTCCTGAAGGAACCTAGGGTGTACTAATAGTCCTAAAGGGTCCTTGGATGTACTAATTGGTATTAATAGGTCCTATTAGGTCAAGTAAGTGGTCTTATTAGGTCTTAAGGGTCCTAGGTTGTACTAATTAATTTTAGTAGGTCAAATTAGTTTTATTAGGTCTTAATCCCAGTCTTATTAAGTCTTAAGGGGTCATATTATAGATCCTAAGGATCCTAAAGGTTCTTAAAGACTTTTATGTCATAATAGGGATCCTAAGGGAACCTAGGGTGTACTAATAGTACTAAAGGGTCCTTGGATGTACTAATTGGTATCAATAGGTATTCTAGGTCAAGTGGGTGGTCTTATTAGGTCTTAAGGGTCATAGGATGTACTAATTGATTTTAATAGGTCATATTAGTCCTATTAGGTCTTATGTCTAGTATTATTAAGTCTTAAGGGGTCCTATTACCTCTTAAGTGGTCCTATTCTAGGTGTTAAAGATCCCAAGGGTTCTTAAAGAGATTTATGTCCTAATAATCCTAAAGGGTTCTCAAATGTACTACTTGGTATCAATAGGTCCTAAGACCACTAGGATGTACTAAGTCTTGATCCTCCTAGGATAATATTTTAACATCTAACTCTACATTAATAACATTTATACATGTAACTCTAAAACATATGTACATAATTTAGAGAGATAGAAAGAGGGATACTTGAAGGATCCAAATAAGGGTCCTAGAGTGCCTTAAGGGGTCATGGGTAACATAAGAGGTCCTAAGGGATCCTAGGTGACATTACTAGATCCTCGTATGTATTAATTGATTCTAAGATACATAAATGTGTCCTAGGAAAACCTAAGATATGTTAATGGTTTTTTAGGATCCAAAGGGTCATATGTGTCTTAAAATGTGGTAAGGGATGTATAATGGTCAAAGAATATTAATGGGTCATAGGTGTGATAAGTGTTCTAAGGGATCTTAGGTTACAATAATTGATACTATTATGTCTTAAGGGTTTTTGCGAGCAATGATAGGTTCAAATATGTATTAACAAAAGGTAAGATAGATGAATGGGTCCTAGGATATTTGTAAGATATAATAATGCATCATATGGGTCCTAAGGGGTCCTATGTGTCTTAATATGTCATAAGCAATGCATAAGAGTCCTAGAATGTCTAAAGGTGTTGTAGGTGTCATAACAAGTCCTAAGGGATCATAGGTTACATTAATTTATCCTAATATATCTTAATGAGTCTTGAGGGAAACAATGAATCTTTGTATGTATTAATGGAACCTAACATGTACATCAATGGGTCCTGGGACATCCTAATATACATTATAAGGTCTTGAGATTCCTAAGAGATCCTATGTGTCTTAATATGTCGTAAGGGAGGGATAAGGGTCCTAGGAACTTATTACTACAATTTTATAGCATATTCTAACATACTATTATCATTTTCTAAAATTTAACTGCGATTTTGTAAGATTTCTACAAACTACAAAATATTTAAAACAAATAACTAACTAACATTTACTAACTTTACTAAAAGTGTGTGTAGTTGAGAGAGAGAGAGAGATTCCTAATATATTTAGTAACTTTAAAATAAATTTAAATACAAATATTTTTAATAATTTCTATAAGATCTTAATGTTTTCTAATATTTTATAACATTTCTACTATGGTTTTTAATGTTTTTAAAATATTGTAGACTAACATTTGGTAACAAACTACTACAATTTTCTATTATTTTCTAACATACTAAGTTACAATTTTATAACATTTACTAGCATTTTACTACATTTTTCTACTATTTTCTAATATATACTAGAAGTTACAATTTTCTAATATTTTCTAATATATACTAATTTACAGTTTTCTAATATTTTCTAGTGTATACTAAGTTATAGTTTTCTAACATTTGATAACATATTCTGACATTTATACTATAGATTTTAATGTTTTCTAACATTTTCTAATAGTTCTACTATGATTTTCTAACAGTACTACTATAATTTTCTAACATATTCTAAGATTCTAATATCATTTTCTAACATATTCTACAATTTAACTATGATTTTCTAACACTTTTACAAACTAAAAATTATTTAAAACAAATAAATAACTAAAACAAATATAAAACATATAATTTAAAATAAAAAAATGAGAAGAATGTGTACATACCTGATACTTCTAACAATTTGAAGAGGTCAAAAAAGCTTGGGAGGTGCTGATGTCCTAGTGGATGTCACTAGTTCATTCACCTGGGTCCACAAAATCTCAACAGTAAACAATAAAAAGGAAATAGGAAAGCCATAAATTTATAAAAAAATCTGGCCAAAAGGAGCTTCGTGCGAAGACCTCCCTTCACATGAAGTACCTTGTGTAGGCTACTTCGCACGAAGTACCCCATGTAGGGTACTTCACATGAAGCCAATCATCCACTTTGCATGAAGAGGGTACTTGAAGCGAAGGCGCTAAAATTGTTTTTTTTTTAAAACCAATTTTCTTGGTCCCAAAATGTGGGACATACTATTGTGGTTTCACCCTGTTGGGACCAACAAACCATGAACACACTCTATATAGAACTGTTCACCCAAATAATCAATCCACCATATGTTGCATACAAAATAGAATCACCACAAAATGGATAAGAATAAATATTTAAAGAACATCGTTTAGTGAATACTTTTACAAACACAATAAGGATATCGGTGAATCATATAGGATTACATCTCAGAATAAATCTCCTCTACACATCATATATATTGACATTCATGAAAACCATTAATGATAACAACATGAATAACATCAACTTCACATTCTAACAATCTCCTCCTTTTTCATTAATGAAAACATCCATTAATAAAATAACAAACAAATCACTATCAAAAGATATTAGCATCAAAGTTCTTTGATCTTCTCTATTCTTCTCTAATTATATTTACTTATCCCCCTTTGAAAACCATGAAGAAGGTTCAAAACTCCTTGTTACTAACTCTCTCTTCTCCCCTTGAGAGGAGGACACCAAGAAATAATCAAGAAAGGAATGAACATGCAATTCACTAGACCAATACGCACACTGGTGCATTTAGTGAGCACTAGGAAGGGGCAAAATGCCCAACTTGATCCTGAGATAATTAAAAGTATTCATAGACAAAGGTTTATTAAATATGTCTACTATATTCTCCTTTTTAGGCACATAATCAAGCTTCACTTCACCTTCCAACACCTTCTCTCTCAAGAAATGATATCTGATAGATATATGCTTCATTGTAGAATATTGCACTAGATTCTTTAAAATGTTTATAGCACTATCCACGTTATCAGACATGATTGAAATTAGATTATCAAAAGTAAAACCTATATCCTTCAAGGTCTATTTCATCCATAATACTGGATTAAAAAAATGAGGATGTTGTAATAAATTCTAATTAAGAAGTTGATGATGTTATAGAATCCTACTTCTTTCTTGACAAAGAAATTAATTGGAAATTAATAAAGTAAGCTCCAACATTGGTAATTTGTTGGTTTTCCAAACATCCTTCCCAATTTGCATGGATATAAGTTGTTAGGATGAAATCTAAGCTTTTTGAAAACTATAAGCCAAATATTTATGTTCCTTTCAAATATCTAAAAATATTTTCACTAGCACAATCTTTAATTCTTTTAGTTCTTGCTAAAATATAGTTTCCAAACATATTTAATACATAATATATGGTCTAGTAGTAGTTATGTATAATAATGCACCAATAATTGAGCTATAGTTATTTGCATCTACTTTTGATGACTCATCCTCCTTAGTCAACTTATAGCTAGTAACAATTGGAATACATATAGGTTTAGAATTATCCAAACGAAACATCCTCAACAATTCCTTGACATGCTTGGATTGAGAAATGAAAATTCATTTTCTATTTTGATTTACTTGCAATCCAAGAAATAAATTCATCTCTCCAATCATAGACATCTCAAAATCCTTCTGCATCTCCTCTACAAATCTCTTGCACATTTTATCTTTTCCTCTAAAAATGATATCATCAACATACACAAAAATAATTAGATTGAGAAGAATATATATTGAAATATAATTTATTGTCTTCATAACCTTTCTAAAATCATTGACCAATATTATACCTATCTAATATGTTGTACCAGGCTCGAAGTGTCTGATTTAATCCATACAATGCCTTCTTCAATATCCATATTGCATATGGCTCTTCTTCTAATATGAACCCTTTTGGTTGTTTAATGTACACTTCTTCCTTTAGCTATAGATATATTCAAGAATGTTGAATTGATACCCATCAAATAAACCATGAAATCTTTATATGCTACAAAATTCAAAAATATCTGGATTTCCTCCATCTAGGGAACAAGGGCATAAATCTCATCAAATTCAATTCTTTTAATCTGAGTGTAACCCTTTCATACTAACCTTTCCTTGTTCCTTATTACCTTACCATTATCATGTAGCATGTTTTGGTAAACCCATTTTGTACTACTTATATTATTATTAGTTGGTCAGGAAAAAATTACCAAGATTGCTTCTTCTCAATTCGATCAAGTTCTTCCTTCATTTCTTTAACACAATTCTATTCATTACTTTATTATTCTATAGATTTGGGATTAATTTACATAAGTAAACATAAAATAGCATGACCTTTTTTTTTCTCAACTTCTACTACAACTCCTCAATTTTTATCACCAGTAATCTAATTCTCAAAAAATAATTTTGTGCACATACCTTGCTTTCTTAATTATAGATGTCAAAACATGCACTCTTTCTTCTCCCTTTTTGTCTTCCTTTCCATTTTTAGTGTCAAAAAATGGAAGCACTTCCATTTAGGACTAGTTTACCCCTCTGAGTGAGTGGTTTGGGGTAATGCCAAATGCCTTGAATGGGTCTTTGACTTGCATCTAGCTTTTTCCTCTATTCTACCCCATTTTCCACTTCTTTTCTACATACTTCTAGCATCCTGAATTGAAATTATAAGATTCTTGACCTCAAGGTCAAGGTTGACCTTTTAGGTCAAGGTTGACCTTGACCTTGACCCAGGGTCCAAATTTCAAAATCCCAAATTTTTTGAATGTCGAGTTTCGAGAAGATTTATTTTCCATTTCTAGGTCAGCTGTTTCGGGCTTCAAAATAGTAAACTCTTAAAATATATTTAATTTAGGTCCATTTCTAGGGGTATAGGTTTAATGCGAATTTATTTCTCCTATTTCAGCCTCTCTATAAGTTTGTGCCCTAGACTAGTATATAAGGAGGCCTTCTCCTCTCATTTTGATCCATCCTCTATGTATCGATCAAGTGTGCTATCTCTTTCAATCAAGAAATCAAGAAGAAAGAAAGAAGGAGAAGGAATGCATTCAAGCATTCAATCATTCAAACATTTAAGTATTCAAGATCCAATTCATCAAGGAGATCCATTTGTAGCCATTGAATGATTCAATCTCTATGGAGCCCTCTTGTTGAAGATTTCTCCATCCATATCCATTCAAGCTTCTTCCTATTCCAAGATCCATTCAAGATTGGTGTTGAAGATCTAAAGAAAATTTATTTGAGACATCTTACATCTAATTCTACATTCATTTGGAGCATTTGTACTTGTGGATTCAAGGATTCGAATCCTCCACAATGGTTTTAACATAGGGAAGGTGAATTGTTTCATTTACTTTGCTTATTACTGTGATTTCAATTCAATTTCAAGGTTAATTCCTAAATTGGGGTTTGACCCAGGAAAACCCCTCCGCCGCAAAAAACAAAACCATTTTTCTTGCAGGAACAAGTATAGAACAATGAATTATAATGCAGATCTAGACACCCTTTTCGGCAAACTTTCAAGATTTGCGAATAGAATTTTTGTCAGAGCAGAAAAGGTTAAGGTTAACTAAAGGGGTCAAGGTCGACCTTTCTACCTAGGTCAAGGTCAACCTTTCTCAGAAAAGAAAAATATTTTTAGGTTTTGTAGATCGCATAGTTTCAATTGAAGAGGACAAAAATCAATAATTTTTGAGACCATTTGACAAAGATTTCAGCAGATTCTTTTTCGAATGTAAGTTCTTTTTATTTCTTCATTTCAATATTAGTCCTCTAGATTTATTTTCTATATCATTATAATTTCATGTATGTGTTAAATATTGGTTTAGGGTCTCTTTTATGTACAAACTGCCTTTGTTTTAGACCCCATCTATATTTTTCACTATATATTTTGGTGAACCCATTTTACAATAACTCTTTCTTTTTGGTGTTAGATTTCCCTTTCTATTATCTTGTGTGTTCATCTTCACTATACATTTTGGTGAGCCTGACAAGCTTAGCCCCTATCTTTTGTGAAATTAGATGCCCTATTGTGTTTCTGGTGTTCAATTTCCTTTTCATGCTTATAAATTTCATTTGAATGCATTTTGATATATCTAGATCTATTTTCTATGCATTTCTATATTTGTTATCATGTTGCACAAGTTGTTTTGAAAGTGTTTTCCAAACATTCTTCTATAATTTTTGGGATTACACAAAATATTCCTCTTACCTTACCATTGCATGGTGTTACACCTAGAAAGACTTTATTTAGTGCGTGTGATGTTGCTTTGTCCTCTCTTGTATTACCTTGCAAGGACATATTAGAGCAAGAAGATGACTTTAATCTATCTCCCCATCATATTTCTCTTTATGGAGATGAGTTGGGTATTGATGTTAATTATTCTCCTAATGAGCCTACTTTAGAATATAATTTACCTTCTGTCCCCTCTAGGGATCAAGCTTTAGTGATTTATGTCTCTCCTGCAATGTGCTTTATTAATGATAATCCTCTTATTTGGGATGAACCTTCGGATTTGGATGTTGATTACTCTCTTCCTCATGAAACCATTGTGGATGATCCGTTGGATAAAGACATTGATTTATCCTTGTAAGAATTTGCCTAAGACAAAGAGTAGAAACCAAGATCTAGAAGCTCGAGAGATAGCACAAAAGAGATAAAATATGATATGATCAAATGATTAAATAATGAAATAGATTGAATGATTGAATGATTACATACAATGTAGGAGTGCCTAAATATATAGTCAATGCAATCAAACTATATGATAAGGAGATGATAAGATATCACCCACACAAGGTGGAATCACATGTCCACCAAAGGTGGATCATCCTCCATTGTACATGAAAGTATGTGCAACAATGAGAGGATGATAATGTGATAAGAGCACTAAAGGTGGATCTCACACACAAAAAGGTATGTGAAGACAACTATCACACCTAAAGTGGAGATTCTCCTAACCATGTGCTAAAAAGAAATGTAAACTCCTAGGTGTCTCAAAGATAACTAATATACAAATGCATTATCCTAAGTAAACTTAAGTAAACTGTAATTAGTAAATACTTAATTACACCAACACGCCCTCTTAAGTGCAACTTAGGAGAATGCACTTAAGCTCACAATGCAAGATGGGTCCCGGCTACTAGGCCATGTTAGGTACCCATGTACAATATGCAAGAACAAGGCAATCTCTCATAAAGTGGAGAAAGAGGGAAAACCTCATGGGAAAAACCCTCCCCCAAAAAGAGAGATGAATACAATAAAGAATCCCCCCCAAAGGAAGGAAATAGGGAAGAGAGACAAAGTAGCCCCCCCTCAATGTTGAATCTCCTGCAAAGATGGTCCAAGATGTTGACCAATACTCCTACATAGGAAGAAAATAGAGCTAATGCTGCACCAAGAATGTCAAAGTGTGACAAAATTAGGTACCAATGTTGATGTAGAATGACTGACAGAATGCCCATTAAGATATGATAGAGATGAGGGTTGGAGACACTTGCAAGCACCAACTAGGTACTCAACTAATAGGTTGGTATACTTGAACTTGTGTCATGCATCCATTGATGATTGGAGCATAACCTTAGAGAACCAAGTCCCATGATATTCCTAATCTACTAACATACGGATTACATCAAATGTGTCATCAATGACAAGGTACAAATTAAAATGTGACACTTTATGATAGTGCGTGTACAACATGGCTCATGCAAGAGCATACAACATCAAATACAATGCAAAGCTAGAAACATGAAGAAGATGAAGCCACCAAGGATGCCTTGTCAAATGCTGCAGAAAAGATGTCCTCCTATTGGCCTTGTGCTAGGAAGTCTTTGGGACAAAATTGGCCTCCCCCCTACTGCTGGTTGGATGATGCTAAAAAATAGGTAGATACATGTGGCAAAGAAAAAATTGTGTTCCCAATTTTGCTTAATTATTAATATTTTGTTTTCCAAAAACCCAATAAGTTTAAGAAAAACATTTATTAAAAAACCACATAAAAAAACTTTATTAAAAAAAAAAAGCACAATTTTTTTTTAAATTTTTAGATTTTAAAAAAACTTTATTAAAAAATATTAATAAAGAAAAACATTAAATTATGTTTTATTAAAAAAAAGTTTTTTATTAAAAAAAACTTATTAAAACAAAACATATTAAAAAAGTTTTTATTTTTAAAAAAAACTTATAAAAAAAAAATATTAAGAAACAAAGTTTTATTTATATAAAAAAACTTTTAAAAAGCCAAATTTAAAAAGCATATTAAAAAATATTAAAAAAACATAAATTAAAAAATATTTTTAAAAAGTTTTTTAAATTTTTTTTTACACCTTTTGGTGGCCGCACTGCAGTGCGGGTACCACACACAGTGCGGAAGTGCGTACTGCATTGCAGGGCATACTACAGTGCAGTGCGTACCGCACTATCACTGCAGAGCAGTGCGTACCATACTATGACTGCAGTGCATATTGCAGAACCAAAAAAAATTTATATATATATATATATATATATATATATATATATATATATATATATATATATATATATATATATATATATATATATATATATATATATATATATATATATATATATATATATATATATAGATATATATATATACTATATTATATCTATATATATATATATATATATATATATATATATATATAGATATATGTATATATATATATATGTATAGATATATATATATGTATATATATATATATCTATATATATATATGTATAGATATATATATATCTATATATATATATATATATATACATATATCTATATATAGATATATATATATATATATATATATATATATATATATATATATATATATATATATATATATATATATATATACATATATCTATACATACATATATATATATATATATATATATATATATATATCTATATATAGATATATGTATATATATATTATATATCTATATATATATATATAGATATATGTATATATATATATATATATATCTATATATATATATATATATATATATATATATATATATAGATATATGTATATATATATATATATATATATATATATATATATTTATATTTTTAAAACAAAATTTCAGAAAAAAACACCCCGTCCCCGTAATTATAATTTTTAATTTTTTGATTTTTCAAAAACAAAAATATTTAACAAGAGAAAAATAGTCAAAATAAATAAATCATACCTTTTTTGCAGATCCGTACGATGGGGCAGGGAGAGAGAATATTTTTCCTGAGATCAACGGTGTCCGATCTGGGTGAATGAATAGTTGATCTTGGGTTTTTGGCTGCTCTAGTCGCAATGGCGGTGTCAGATTTGGCCCAAAATGCACCAATTTTGCATATCAGCCTTAGGGGTCTGATTTGCAAAAAAAATTTGCCTCAAATTTGACTTTTGCCCAATATAGGCAAATTTATAGTCAAAATTAATGGAAACAACTACCCGGATGCAATGGTGAGCTTCGATCTTGCTCAAAATGCTCCCACAAAATGTTGATCCTGGATCTAAATCACGACCCTCCAAAAATTGAAGCAATCAATCACTCTCCAATGGCTATGCAATGAAAACTCCTTTGGCTCTAATACCATGTAAGAATTTGCCTAAGACAAAGAGTAGAAACCAAGATCTAGAAGCTCAAGAGATAGCGCAAGAGAGACAAAATATGATATGATCAAATGATCAAATAGTGAAATAGAATGAATGATTGAATGATTACATACAATGTAGGAGTACCTAAATATACAAGCAATGCAATAAGACTATATGATAAGGAGATGATAAGATATCACCCACACAAGGTGGAATCACATGTCCACCAAAGGTGGATCATCCTCCATTGTACATGAAAGTATGTGCAACAATGAGAGGATGATAATGTGATAAGAGCACTAAAGGTGGATCTCACACACAAAAAGGTATGTGATGACAACTATCACACCTAAAGTGGAGATTCTCCTAACCATGTGCTAAAAAGAAATGCAAACTCCTAGGTGTCTCAAAGATAACTAATATACAAATGCATTATCCTAAGTAAACTTAAGTAAACTATAATTACTAAATACTTAATTACACCAACACGCCCTCTTAAGTGCAACTTAGGGGAATGCACTTAAGCTCACAATGCAAGATGGGTCCCGGCTACTAGGCCATGAATTCCCTTAATGCTCTCCCTTTTAGTGATGATCTTATGGAGAATCAAGATCCTACCTCATATCCTCCTAGGATGTCTTCTTCGCTTCCTTCTTATGAATATGTTTGTAGTGATGAGACAACTAACATAGTTTATTCAGAACCCTTGTTGACTATATAAGGTTGTCCTCACATTACTATCAAAGGTAAACCTATGGAGTCTTTAGAGTCTTTCAATGATCAAAATTTGATAGCTGAAACCTATCATGTACAAGGAATAATGCTCAACCAAATTCGGTGGTTTCTACTTCTTTACCACCTTCTCAACCCATTCTTCCTCCTCCACCCTGTCTTCCTAGCAAGGAGTATGATTTGATAAACCAATTGCAGAATAGCATTCCAACATTTCTTTATGGGAGCTTCTTCAAACTTCACCTACCTACCATGAAGACTTGCAAAAATATCTAGCAACTCTTCCCACTCCACCTCCTAATCAAAACAACATCAATACCTTCTTAGAATGTATGCATGCTAGCTGAGGCCCTCCTGACATTGTATTTAGTCAAAAGGATTTACCTTCTACAGAAGTTCAGAATTAATATGATGCTCTTATGGTTACTGTTACTATTAATAAGAGAATCATTCATAGGACCTTGATTGATAATGGATCCAGGCTTAATATTTGTAGCATGGACGTGCTCAAAGCAATTAAAGATGATCTTTCAACTATTCAACCTAACACTATTCCTATACGTGGCTTTGATAACATTGATAAAAACACTTTGGGCATCATTACCTTACCTATAAAAGTAGGTGCGGTCATCCTAAATACTCCTTTTCATGTTATGCCTAGACCTCTTTATTATAACCTTCTTTTGGGTAGACCTTGGTTACATGAGATGCACATTGTCCCTTCCACCCTTCACTGTAGAGTCAAGTTTATTCATAATAACATAATGTACACACTTCATGCAGATGATGCGCTAAATCCTTGTTTGAATATTCAAACCTATTGTACTCCTATTCCTAATCCATCTTCCTCTAATGCTCTTCCTGGCGATGATTGGGGAACCTTGGATTTTAATCCTACATTTATTGGAGAGTATAAGGTTGTTTATCTTGATTTTATGAAGAAACAAAGAGAGTTTGAACAATGAGCTTTTTCTTCTACTTCTAACACCCTTCATAATAACTTTTTCATTGCTTCTACCTATAATGAATCTATCAAACCTACTAATGATGACATAGTGACTACTGAAGTTCCATTGACTCCTTTTGATATGGCTTCTCATGATGGTCCTAGCTATCATTTCCTAGTTAAACAAGTATTTAATGGTCAAGGATGTGGTAAGCATAAATAGGGAATTCAAATGCCCTTACAAAATGGGGGGCATGAGCATTCTTAAGGATTAGGATTTAATCCTCAACAACAAATCAATGTTAATAACATCTCAAATAACACTTTAAAACATGATGAACCTATGAAGGAATTTAACCAAGAATTTATTTTTCCTAAACTCCTTCATGCTAAGATTTTTACTAGACCTAAATGCAAAAAGAAACATTGTCCACACTTGAAGACTCTTCCTTTTTGTTTGTATCATAGATTTCATGATCACTCTACTAATGAATGTCAAGCTTAACATTATAAGATTAGGAAGCTCGTTGATAGTAAGGTTATTTATATATCATGTGGCAATGAGCTGTGTTTCAATCCTATTTTCTCTAAATAACATTTCTGTTCCTATTATGGAGCTCCACATTATGTAAACAATGTTAGACTAATCCTTGGGGGCTTGTTGTCTTATATAGTGTTTTGAGAAATATAATAGGTCCTCTTCCATCCTTGTTTCTATGCTTGGGGGGTAAGGATGCCATCTCCTTCTTTTCTATCTTTCTGAGATCCACTTTTCCTTGGTTAAGTAGTATCTATCTATTATGTGATATCTAATCATACATGAAAATTTTGATTTGCAGTGAGGATCTATCTCCTTGATCATAACCTATTTTTTTTGTTTGACATTGGGTTTCCATGGTTGATAAATCTCTCACCTTGGAAGCTAAATAGTGTGCTATCCCTCACAAGGGTTACTTTTTCCCTTCTTGCATGATTTCTCTTTGCATTCATTGCTTCCATGGCCTCATAGGAGATGTGACCTTCTTGGCTTGGATTGGGTGTTGTCTATGGATATTGTCTTGATGTTGAAGAAGGCTTTATCCTTGTTCATTTCTTTCCTTAACATGTCAAAATACTAAGTATTTTTCTATCTTAAGGAGGGGGGCATATATACGGCCTCCCTTGTTCTATATTATGCATTTTTTTATAAGCTTTTGTTTTGCAGCATGCTAAATCCTCGAAAGGTAACACACATAAGTTTCTAAATACTAAAGAGACACGCATTTTCAATTTCAAATATGCTAAATCCTTGGAAGGTAATGCACATAAGTTGCTAAATCTTGAATAGATACATAAAGGCATCAAAAGATGCACTACATACATGCACAAAGCTGCCAGAAGGTGCACAACTTTATGTGGTGAATATCAAGTGTTTTCTTGGTGGACCATCCTATCCTTTTTGTGGTTCACAGTGAGATACACACATCTTACTGGGTGAGAAAGCTACTCCTCTCTCCCCTTTTCTCTCTTTTTTCTACTAATGTCTCTATTATTCTAATCTTGGAGTTGATGAAGACTTGACTCCCTAGGGGCTTGATGATTCCTTTGTCCTTTTGATTTCAATAAGATTATTTTTTTCTTTATGATCTTCTTTACCAAGAGTTTGCATTGAGTCCATACTCTTGCTGAAGTGGGAGCTAAATGTAGCATTGTAAAATAGAAGCACTTCCATTTAGGTTGGTTTATCCCTTCAAGTGAGTGGTTTGGGGTCATGTAAAATGCCTTGAATGGGTCTTTGAATTGGATCTATCTTTTTCCCCTATTTTGTACCATTTTCCACTTCTTTTCTACATGCTTTTGGCATCTTGAGTTAAAATTATCAGATTCTTGACCTCAGGGTCAAGGTCAACATTTTAGTGTCTTTTACTACACATGAACTTATTCTTACCAAACTATCAAAATTAGTGTGGTATATACTCTAATGAGGCCACTCTTAATATGGTGATTAAATCATTTAATAGGGTCACACCTAACAATATGTATTGTAAACCTTTAACAAGGTTGGCTTCTCATAGAGCTCACTTCAGAAGAGTGAAAAATTAATAGCATCTTACTAGTGGTTTTTCCCATATTGGGTTTTCAAGTTAAATCCTATTGTTATACTTGTGTGAGTGTTATTTGATGTGTTGTTGAAAGTTTTATATTATGTAAGCTGATTACTTTTGGGTAGTGGACTACAAGTTTTATGTTACTAATATATTCTATAGAGACTGAGTGAATTGATGAATATATCTAAGTTTTGTTGAAGAGTTTAAAAGTTGTGTTGGTACATCTAGACCTGAGGATAACTGATTCACCCTCCCTCTCAGTTATTCTAAAATCATTATAACAATTGGTATCAGAGTTGTTGGTGCTTGTAAGGAGAAATTTTATATGTACTTAAAGCTAATGATCAAGATGTACAAAAAGGAGGTGCCAAAGCTTAACAAGGAGAACTTCCTTGCATGGAAGAGTTTTATGAAATTGCACTTAGCTGGTATTGGTGATTCAGAAAAACACTATGTGGAAAATGATTATGTACCAATTTCTGTAGCTATGACAGCTGATGAGATGAAGGGAAAAAAAGAACACAATCAAGCAATGTTGGAGATTGCATCAACCCTAAGCTATCCTGAATTTGAAGATATTAATAAATATACGAATGCGAAGAAAATGTGGGACACACTAGAAACTATCTATTTGGGGGACACAAGTGTGCTAAGAGCCAAATCTAAAAGCTTGAGAGGTAAGTTTGATGAAATGAAAATGCTTGAAGGTGAAAAAATTGTTCAATATTGTGGAAGAGTGAAAGGGGTAGTAAATTATATTAGAGGAGCTAATGGAAACAATGATAAATAAATTTTTATTAGTAAAGTCCTGAGAACCCTACTTCCTATCTATGCTATATGATTTTTTGCAATACAAGAATCAATATGTACTCCTGGTAATGTCCTAACTTTGGAAGGTCTTGTTAGTAGACTCACTGCTTTTGAATTGTCTAATTTTTATAATTTCACTACTCACAACATTGAATCTAGATTCAAGTCTCAAATGGTTCTTCATAAGTCTAAGAAAGGAACATAAATATATGTGAATAGTGATAGTAACATCGATAGTGATAGTGATACTTCTGATGATGATCTAGATGATCTTGAGGAACTTATGACTAGATGGCTAGCGAGAGGAAAAGTAAAATTCAAAGATAAATTTCCTATAATACGTTTTTCATGTAACAAAGTTGGCCATATTGCAGCAAGATGCCCTGACATGAATGAAAAAGATGAAAGAAGGGAAATAAATTATAAAGATAAAAGAAATGACATAGATCATAGAAGGTACAAGGACTACAAAGACAAAGGTAAGAAATCTTGTTATATTGTTGAAGAAGAAACTGATGGTGAAACTAGTGAATCAGAGGATTGTGATATATAAGTTGTTTATGTTGCTATGAAAGATGATTCTGATGAAGATGAGAAAAATGAACTTATTTCATATGTGAGTAATGGTGATAAATGAATTATTGATAGTGGTTGATCACATCACATGACTGGTGATAAAAGTAAGTTTGAAATATAAAATCATTACAAAGGTAGAAGTGTTAAGTTTGGTAATGATGCACCATGTCCTATGAAAAGAAAAGGATCAATAAGATTGACTGATAAGATCAAATGTGACAATGCTTATTGGGTTGCAGGTCTTAAATATAATTTTTTGAGTGTTGCACAATTGAAAAGTACTAGTTATCAAGTTGAATTCCATCACAAGAAGGCTAAAATATTTGATGCCACTGGTGAACTAATTAGAAGCATGAAGAACAAACAAGAGGTAATTTATTCTATCTAGACCTATATGAGGAAATATGTTTTTTTGTACAATTTGATGATGTATGGTCATGACATAAGAGGTTGTGTCATGTGAACTTTGAGAATTTGGTAAATATCAGTAAGATGAAGAAAGTTATAGGTTTACCAAGATTGAAGAAACTTGATAATATGATGTGTAAACAATGCTAGTTGGGAAAAATGAAAAAGTTTAGTTTCAAGTGAAATACATATACTTCTGATAATATTTTGGAATTGATTCATACTGACCTTTGTGGACCTATTGGTGTGCAAAGTTACTATGGTGATAAATATTTCATTATGTTTATTGATCTAACTATTCTAAAATGATGACTGTGATGTTCCTGAAAGAGATATCTGATGCCTTTTAGTTTTTTAAGTGGTATTTGGAAAAAGTTGAGAAAAAAATAGGTAAAAACTAAAAATGTTTGAGATCTGATAGAGGAGGAGAGTTCATATCAAATGAGTTCAACATATTCTGCAATTATAGAGGAATAGAGAGAAAAATGTCTACACAAAGGACACTGCCACAAAATGGTATAACATAGAGAAGAAATAGATCAAATATGGATTTTGATATAGAACTGATGATAGAGAAAAATGTTGCACAAAAATATTGGAGAGAAGTTATAAGTACAATGGTTTATACCTTGAACCAAGTAAAAATTAAAAAAAGGTACAAATGCTATACCTTTTTGAATTATGATATGGTTATGCATGTAAGGAAACTCAGGTGCAAAAACAACTTCCTACACTAATCTCTAAAGCAATGTATTGTGCAAATTCTTTTAAATCCTTACAATTTGAGATTCGTTAACTACTTTAACAAAGATATTGCAGCCATACACCATGCATACAGAAAATCAAGAATGACACAATGATTTACCCTGAGGAAACCTTTTGGTAAAAACCCCAGCACTCCAAAACCTGCACAGTGTATTTATCAAAACTAGTACAGTTTACAATACACTTGCAATACAAGTTCTTTCAGAAGATTTTCCCAACTCTTGAAGACAAATCGCGGTAGCATAAAACATTCCAACAATACACAAAATTCTCCTATCTTTGCAACCCTAAAAAATGCTTATATCAAGTGCTTCCCTTTTTAGGGCAACTTCCAAAGATAGCCGTATTAGAGTTTTATAGTACTCAATTTATCAGTTGCTGCATGTCTTCACCTGTCATTGAATCTTCCAGACATAGCCCTTACATGTCATAGGAATCGGTCATAATTGTTTTAGCCATGATCTCCTTACACACAATTCAAGATGTGAACACATCAAGTGGAGTGACACATCAACATGCCAACTAGACATGTACACTCACACTTAATTACATTATTTGCAAGAAATACATTTTACAAAACAAATAATCAGAATAGGAATTATCCAAGGTTGAGACACCTTATTCCTAACAATGCACCTAAGGTGAAATATTTTAAAGTCTTTGGAAGAAAATGTTATATACTAAAGGATAATAGGAATGGTAAGCTTGATGCTAAAAGTGATGAAGACATATTCCTAGGATATTCCACTAAGAGAAAATCTTACAACTATTTGAATTCTAACACTAACAAAGTTGTGGAAAGTGAAAATGTTAGAGTTGATGAATATGCAGAAAAAATGAAGTTAAGTGCAAGAAAGAACCGTATGATTAGAGATATTTTTTATATATGGAAGAAGGAGAGGATAGTAATATACCTAAACCAGAAAACAAATATGTCAAGTAGCAACATGAACCTGCTGAATGATAGAAAGAGAATGTCAAGCATCAAGAGGATATTGCTAAGAAATTAGAAGAGGAGGCATAGAATCTATAAGATGAACATGAAGATCAAGAACAAGTAGAAAGGAGATCTGAGCCTACTTTGGCATAGCATGTGAAAAGACATCATAAGCCAGAACTAATCATTGGAGATAGAGAGGTTGGAGTCATGACAAGAAGTAAGTTGAAAGATCAAACATGCTTGTTATGTGAATTTGAGCCCAAGATAATGAAAGATGATTTAGAGATTAAAGATTGGATTCAGGCCATCAATGAATAAATAGAGTAGATAGAAAAGGAAAAAAACCTAGACAGTAGTGCTCAGATCAAAAGATAAGAATGTTATTGGAATAAAGTGGGTATTCAGAAATAAACTAAATGAACATGGAGAGGTCACTAGGAACAAATATTAATTGGTATGCAAGGAATGCAAACATGAAGAAGACATTGACTATGGGGAGATATTTTTCCCAGTTGCAATATTGGAAGGAGTGAGAACTCTACTTGCATGTGGAGATTTTAAAGGATTCAAAGTGTATCAAATGGATATCAAATCTATAGTTTTGAATGGAATACTAGAAGAAGAAGTATACATTGAATAGCCAAAAGGATTTGTTGACCCCCCAAAAAAAGAATAGGGTTTGTCAACTACATAAGGCACTGTATGGATTGAAACAATCCCCTAGAGCATGGTTGGTGCAGGGCACCTCGATAAGGCTACTTGGTACCTGGAGTCCCTAGTGTTGATTTTTTTGGCTTGTAGTGGCCTTAGCCAAGCCACTAGGGCAATAAGGAGACTAGTTGGTCTCTCAAGTATTTATGTTAGTTGTTAGTCCTTTCTTAGTTTCCCTAAGTCCTAGGTGAGTCTTGTTGAGTTAGGTTGAGTCAAATTTGGCTGCCTTAGCTAGAGTTTCCAAATAGTGGAAAATGTTGTAAAAGGTTGAAAAGTGCCTCTTTGATGTTTTTAGATGTTGGTTATTGTCTTCAAGACCTTACAAAGGCTTTTAGTAAGTCACACATGGGTGTGACCAAGTGGTTGACTTAGCCACCAAATGTTGTTGTGACAACTTTAAAAGTTGTCATGACAACATTTCTTAAAAACCTAGGAAATGGCTCTAGAAGACCCAAATCCTGACCCAAAGGTCTAAAAAAATGGGATTGAATATATATTATTGAAAACCCCTAATTATAGATATTGGGAATCATGTAGTATGGAAACCAAGCCCTAGAATGTGTTTTTGTTGTGTAATCATTTTGAGGAATTAAAGACTATTGTGTAACAAAGCTTGAAAATGGATTGATGGAGTGACTATAGCTATTGCATGTGTTAGATTAGGATGTTATCTAATTATTAGTAGTGGTTGTGAATAATTTTGATAGTTTTTAGTATTATTTTTAAAATATTTTGTTCTCTGGCATGTCTCGGGTTGGTCTAGACAGAGTTTTGTAAAATGGAGTGCTAGGTTACTCTCCCACTATACAAATTGTACAACCCTTTGGGACTTGTGATTAGAATCCTTGTACTATATGATGCTGCAAGGATGGGCCATAAAAATCAAGGGAGGCATTTTTAATGTGATGCCCTAGGTGACCCAAGAATGCATGGCTAGGGATCATAGTGTGTTGCAGAGCTATGAAGAGTGATTGTAAGCATTCATTGCTGCAATTGAGGCATGTGGAGAGGAGGAAAGATGTGTTAGAAATCATCTCCCACAATTAGAATATTTGGTGAAAGGTTTGAGCATGATGAATATCAAACCCTCACCGGTTCAGTCAATGAACAAGGAAACCCTTACTTTTAGCCCTATTTCTAGGAAACCCCTATACGAACAGATTGGAGGAAGGAGACCAGAAGAATTTAAAAGCCCTTCCAAAAGGGTACTCAAATTTGGAATTATTTGTGGACCTCATTTGGAGAAGTTTGGAACTAGAAGCCAAAATGTGTCTAATTAGGCCTACTTGCCTTGTAGCCCTTTTTGGGATAGTTAGCAAAGAAATATTGATAGAGATGGGGTTTTCCTTGATAGAGTTGGGTTCAAACATGATTTTAGACCTTAGTCTAAATTAAGATACCCTTCTCTCCATTTGAGGTTCAGCATAGACAAAAAATCCCTATTTTGAGGATGGTGGAGCTAGTAGGTAGCTATGGAGTGATGTTGTGAAGAGAGCTTGATTCAAACCTTAGTATTGCAAGTTTAATATTAAAGGATTGAGATTGTGAATCCTTATGGGGATACTAGGTTAGTGCCCTATAATCTAGAAGTATAGCCTTGTGTGTTCCTTGAGGAGGCTAGGATAGAGGGAGAAATACTTTTGTTACACTAGATTGGTATCAGAGAAGGGTTAAAGAGTTAGAGGTTAGTGTATGTCTCTATATACTGGTGAATTAGTAGGGGAGAGAACTATGGTTACAAAAGCAGAGCTAGCTAGAGAGGTGGAAGAGAAAAAGGAGAGGAATAGACTCCTTGAAGATGCCATGGATGAGATGAGGATCAAACTTCAAGAAGAAGTTGATCAAAGGTCTCTAGAATAGAATAAAGAGGCTAAAAATAGTAATAGAGGTAAAAAGCTTGTGGATGAAGATGATATCATCCCTAAACTAGACCCCCAATGAATGAGGAACCATTCTTGAAAATAAATCAAACGATTGAATGCAAAGGTATTTAAAGGACTACCATTGTTTAGTGGGAAAATGGACATTGAAATAGTCATGGAATGGATTGAGGGGATGGAAAACTATTTTGATTGTGAGGGTGTGATAGAAGCCCAAAAGATCAAGGTTTCCAAATCAAGATTAAGAGGATCAGCCTTAACATGGTGGAATTACTTGCAAGATGAAAGAGTCAGGTTGGGAAAGCTATCTATAGCCAATTGGAAAGCCATGGTGACCAAGGTGAAGGAAAACTACTTTCCTAAAGACTATGAAAGAAAAAAACACAAGAAGATACACAGATTGAAACAAAAGGACTTGGATGTGGCCTCTTATATAGAGGAGTTTTAGAAGCTATGCCTTAGGTCCAAGATCTAAGAAGAGGAATCCATTAAGGTATCCAGGTATTTTAGTGGTCTAAAATGGAACATCAAGGAGGAGATAAGCTTGTGGACTCCAACCACTATTCAAAAATTCCATTAGTTAGCTCTCAAGTTTGAAGAGAGGAACAAAAAGAAGGGAGATTCCAATAATAGGGGTAGAGGAAAAGGTAGAGACCAAGTGGGTCACCGAGGTGGTTATCAAGGTAGGGGTAATGAGTAGAGAAACCAAGGGGAATCCAACCTAACTGAGCATGGAGGTGAAACCAATCGAAGAGGGGGTCATTCTAGAGGTAGAGGTACACACGTAGTAGCAACTCATACTTTTCAAGTATGAAATGTTACAATTGTGGCCAATTGGGTCACCCATCTTATAGGTGCCCTAATAAGCCCACCTCATCAAATAGTGGAAAGAGGATTGCATATGCCCATGAAGACCTAGAAAGTATCAAGACACTTGAGGTTGACCATATTGAATTAGAAATGGGAGAAAATCTAATGTTCAAGAGGATTTTGATCAGATAGATGGTTAAGGATGAATCCAAGCATAGGAGAGATTTGTTTAGAATGAGATGTAAAATCCTTGGCAAATTGTGTAAGGTGATTTTGGATTCAGGCTCCATTAACAATATCATATCAGAAGAAGATGTGAACAAGCTAAAATTGGAAAATATCCCTCATGTAAATCCATACAAGGTGACATGGTTGAATAAAGGATAGAGTGTGTTGGTGAATGAGAGGACCTGGGTGGAGTTTTCTATTGCAAGGTATACGGACAAGCTACTTTATGATGTGTTACCCATGGATGCATGCCACTTTCTATTAGGAAGGCCTTGGAAATTTGATAGGAGTGTAGTGTATGATGGAAAGGAGAAATCCATATCCTTGAAGAAAGATAACAAGACTTTCAAGATTCATTCCTTGTTAGAAGAGGATGAAACTTAGTCCAATACCCATAGCATATTTATTAGTGGTAGGAAAGAGTTCATAAAATCCCCCAAGGAAAAGGATAGTGATGAGTATTCTATTCTACTCAAACCCAAAGAGGAGGAGAAAACCAAGAGAGAGCCATTGCCATTAGCAATCCAAGAGTTTCTTGAGAAGTATAGATACATAGTTAGTGATGGTACCCCAGCAACCTTACCTCCTAGGAGAGTGATAAGTCATCAAATAGACTTTGTACCAAGTGTGTCATTTCCCAATAAGAAAACTTACAACATCACTCAAGATAATAACTTGGAGGTGGCTAGACAAGTGCAATAAATTTTGGATCAGGGGTTGATTAGAATGAGCAAAAGCCCTTGTGTAGTCATAGTTGTGTTGGCATCTAAAAAGGGTGGTAAGAGGAGGCTTTGTATAGACTCAAGCGCCATAAACAAGATTATAATCCGGTATAGGTTCCCCATACCTAGGATTGAGGATTTAATGGACTGTCTTGGAGGGGCAATGTACTTCACCAAATTGGACCTCAAAAGTGGATACCATCAAATTAGAATCAAGGATGGAGATGAGTGGAAGACAACCTTTAAAACCATTGATGGGTTTTATGAGTGGAGATTTATGCGATTTGGCCTCTCAAATGCACCTAGCACATTAATGAGGCTCATGAATGAAGTTCTTAAGGATTTCATAGGGATATTTGTGGTAGTGTATCTAAATGATATACTCATTTTTCAGTAAGATAGTAGAGGAGAATTTGAAACATGTAGAGATGGTCCTCAAAAGGATGCAAGAGGAGAAGTTATCCATCAACCTAGAAAAGTATGAGTTTTTCAAAAAAGAGCTTGTTTACTTTGGGTTTGTAGTATCTCATGGATCATTGAAAATTGATCCAAGTAAGGTGGAAGCTATCTTAAGTTTTCCTACACCTACCCCATCAAAAGAGGTAAGGAGCTTTCATGGGTTAGCTCAATTTTACAAAAAAATCATAAGGTAGTTTAGGGGTATTTATACACCAATGATGGATACCATTAAAGGTGGTCTCAAGACCATGTTTAAATGGACTTCTGCAATAGACCAAGCATTCAAAAGGTTGAAGGAACAAGTAGAAACATAACCTATCCTTAGGCTACCTAGCTTTGACAAATTATTCACCTTGGAGTGTGATGCTAGTGGGATGGTAGTAGGGGGTGTGTTAAGCCAAGAAGGTAGACCAGTAGCCTTCTTTAGTGAGAAACTAAATGAAGCTAAGAAGAAGTACTCTTCTTATGATTTGGAGCTATATGCTCTGGTACAATCTCTAATAAAGTGGAGACATTACTTGATACCATAGGAGTTTGTGGTATTTACTGGCAAATAGACCCTTAGCTACATAAATACATGACAAATTGAGAAATAGACACCTAAAGTGGATGGAATATTTCCAAGCATTCACTTTCACAATCAAGCACAAAAAGGGGTAGTTGAATAAGGTTATAGATGCACTAAGTAGGTGGTTGCTAATTGTATTATCTTAAAATGGAAGCACTTCCATTTTGATAGGTTTAGCACCCTCTTTTAGTACATTTATCATGATAGACTTGCATTTAGGATGCATTCTGCACTTGATTCCTTCATTATAGGTGAAATTAGGGTTAGGATCTTGAGAATTCTCCTTAATTTCCCTCTTCCATGGCTCTATTTTCTAGGTAGGACTTAGAAATAGGTCCTCCTAGCTAACATCACAATCATCATAGGATTTTCTACCTCTCCTTGGTATTCTGTCTCATCCTGGCATTATTTCTAGGTCTCTGGGCATCCCTGGGACCTCCTATCCTTGATTTTGGAAGGATCTCGATCTTTTAGTCTAAGATGACCTAGACCCTGACCTAGGTCAAAGTCCAAGTCATCCTTGACCTAGGTCAGGGTTGAGGTTTTCCATAACCTAGGTTAGAGATGAGGTCATCTTTGACCTCCTTTGGAATTTGTGCCCCTTTTTTAGATTTGGTCCCTGCAGGCCATGAAACCAATATTGGGGTCTTAGATATAAGTGCCAATGGGTTTTAATCCAAAATTCATATAATTATTTTACCTCCTTAGTTGGTTATTGTGATTGGACCATAATTCAAGGTGAAATTTTAATTATGGGTCTTCACATTACTCTAGGAGCCTCACCTTGAAACCTCTATACAAGGACTCTCATTTACCTTCATTTTCATCAAGTATCCATTAAGTGATTTCTCATAAGCAATCATATTGCAAGGAGATTCAAGAAATCAAGGAATGGTGAAGTGAAGATGCAAGATTGCAAGAGAATGATATAGGAGATCAAGCCATTGTTGACATCAAGCATCTTTGTGAGCACACCATTGTGAATACCTACTCAGAGCAAGATAGATCCTTTCTTCCTTGATCCACCATTACCAACATTCAAGCATTCAAAGATACAATCATGGGTTAGCAATTATGGATTATGAGTTTGGTAGGAGTACTTTAGCCTTGGGGGCCTGGTATGCTTTCCTATCTCATTCAAATCTATGCATTTTTGTTTCATACATATTCATGCTAGGGTTTTAATCTAGAGGATTAGATCTTGGCATTACACCTTCAATATACACACATAGACACACACATTCTATTTCAATCAACTATTCATGGAGGTGGAGATCACCAAAATGAGGGTTTGACTAAGGCAAAACCCTATATAGCCACCTGAAAAACACCATTCTTTAGATATCTACAGTCACTATTTTGATAATTGGAGGACAGATCTGAGTACCCTTTTTGGAAAAATTCCAAGATCTGCAAACAAAGTCAAAGTTGGCCTTCAAAATATTAATGTAGCCTTTGACCATTTATCGGGGTTGAAGACTACCTATTGCTTGAAAAATGAAAGTTTTCTGGGTTTTTTCTATCACGGCTTCCTGGTCCCAGATCTAGTTGTAGAATCTTTCAAAACTCCACATAGGCTACAAAAAATAGGTATTTATAAATCTATTTCATGATGAGGTATGTATCTTAACCTAATTAATTTTCAAGTATTTCCAGATTTACTTTACTTATGTTACTCCAATTCTAGATACATACAAATGAATAGTGTTGAATGTTAGGTGCATTATTAAGGATCCATTTTTATACTATTCATTTTGGTGAACCCCATTATGACAACTCTTTCTTTTGGTGTTAGATTTAAATCTTGCATGCTTATATTTCAAAAATATATTTAAAAAAAATTGCAAAATACCTTTAAAAATACAAAAATGTTTTCATTTTCATGCTTTTAGGATTTCTTTGTATTCAACATGTATGATTCTTGTTTTGAGTACTTTGATGAGGTTTTTATTGTACACGAGGATAGATTCCCTAAAGAGGTACATGGTAGTGAGGATGAAAATGGTTCGAATAAGATCTCCATGGATCCTATTCCTATTTCACTCTCCACAACCTCTTCAATTGACCTTTACCATAGGGTGTGTGCATGGTTACCTTCATGTCCCACTATTTGTAACATTGATAGACCTAAAATGATATATCCTACAACTTTGATGATGGTAAAGGATGTCCTCGTATAACAATTAAGGGTAAACCTAGAGATCCTTTGGATTTCTTTGATAACACTAATTCTTTTTCACATGCTTATCGCAAATGGAATAACCCTCAACATACTATTCTAGTTTCTCTTTTTCCTTCTCAACCTATGCTTCCTCAAGCACCTTGGTTTCCATCTACATTTAAGGAGTATAACTTAGTTGACCAATTACATTCTACTCCTGCTAAGATATCTTTCTGGAATAACTTCAAACTTCCCCGACATATCATGAGGCATTGCAAAAAGATTTATCTACTCTTCCTGCTTTGCCTCCTAATCAAGAAAACATTCATTCTATTTTGGATTGTATGCAAACTATGCATTTTGTACCTCCTATTGTGTTTTCTGATAATGATTTACCTTCCATAGAGGTGTAGAATCAATATGATGCTCTTATGGTGGCTATCTCTATTAATCAGAGTATCATTCGAAGAACTTAATTGATAATGGATCTAGGCTTAATGTTTGTAGCATGGATATTCTCAAGGCAATTAAGGCTGATCTTACTACTATTCAACCTAATAATGTTCCTATACGTGGATTTGACAATATTGTGAAGAGAACTGTGGGCATTATTACCTTACCTATTAAAGTTTGTCCAATTATTCTAAATACTCCTATTCATGTTATGCCTGGACCTCTCAATTATAACCTTCTTTTAGGAAAACCTTGGTTATATACTATGCATGCAGTTCCCTCTACTTTTCATCAGAAGGTTAGGTTCATCTATAACAACTTAATGTATACATTACATGCAGATGATGTGTCGAATCCTTTCTTAAATGTAGAATATGCCAAAATCTTTGAGCCTCTTCAACCCAGTAAAGAGACTAAAAAACAATCGGAGATACAACAATCTAAGATAAAACAACTTGAGGCTCAACAATAGAAAGCTCCTTCTTCTTCTTTCACTGAGGATGATTGGGGGACATTGGATTTTAATCCTACTTTTATTGGAGAATACAAGGTCTCTGATTTGGAATTTATGAAGCAACAAAATGAATTTGAGAAAAACATTTTCATTTCTTCTCCACTTTCTGAAGAACTAAAAAGTAATTGTTTTTCCTCTTCGATTAATGGAACGATTGAAAATATAAAGCCTGATTGTTATGACACTGTGGCATATGCCACTCCTTGGACTCCTTCTGATATGACTGATCGATATGGTCCTGGTTATCATTTTCTTAAGAAATTGAGATTTAATGGGAAAGGATGTGGTAAATATGAACAAGGTATACAAGTACCTTTGGATAATGAAGTTTATGATCATACATATGGATTAGTATTCAATCCTTATAGACAACCATCAGCTTTTCCTCTTAATGTTAATCATATTTGCAGTAGACAGTTGAAGTTGGTTAACCCATTGCTTATTGACCTTAATCAAGAACCTTCTTTGGATATTTTTCCTAAAGATGAAGCATTTATGGAATTTTTAGGGGTTTATGAAGATTTACCTAAGTTTCATCACAAACGAGGAAAGCCTTATTGTTTAAAAATTGATGCTTTTTTTGGGGAACATGATAAACAAGATATTCTCCCTTTACCGATGGATCCTTTGATAAGAAGTGATTTGTTAATAACTGAAACTATTGATATTCAAATGGATGAAAAAAAATCTGAAAGGATGATAAAAATTGGGAAATGTTTGAATCAGGATGTGTTTATAGCTGAACATGGACCTCTAATCCAGCCATAGACACAACATAGTCATTGTTCGATCATCAAATCATGAAGAGGAGTATGAATTACTCAATTCAAAATATTTTATCGATTCGACTTGTTGCCTCCTAATTAACTGGGGTGTTTGAATTACTCTCAGAACAAGATCCAACAACCAAAAGACTGAGCTAATACAGAGGATTTGAAAGCTTGAAAGATGAACAAAGTGCAATTAATCTAAGATGAAGATGCAATTAATCTAAGAATGAAGTGCAGATTTTAATCTAGGAACTTCAAAGAAATATGAATATTAAACTAATAGCGATAAGAAAATTACACTAATATGAGAATGCAATTAACTAGAAATTAAGAGTAATCTAATTATGCAATAACAAAGCTTGGAAATATGAAGTAATTGAGACTAAATTTTTCTATAGTATTGATACTCCCACAATTGCCTCCTTTTTGAATGAGGAAGAAGGTTCATAATATAGAAAAATTGGGAGAGAGGATGAAGAGTTTCTTGAAATGAAATGGTCGACTCTTCATTTCTCCTTGAGACAAATATTGAGAAATTACTTAATTAAAAGAATGAATTATTGCCACATATGGGTGACCCTTCGAATAATTTGAATTATTAATCCAAATAAGATAATCCATTTAAATAACCAAATAATATTAATTCCTTTTTTGTGTATTAGCTAAAGGGGGTGAGTTTAATTTAATTTAAAGCACTTAGTACTTTAGAATTAATTTAGTTTATCATAGGGATTATTTAGCTAACAAAGTTGAATACTTAGGAATTAATTTTAGCGTGAGATTAATGCAATTTAGGGTTTTTTGCAATTGACACCAAGTCAAATAAAGTCAGGTAGGAGAGAGAAAATTTCCTAGTAAAATAGGACTTTAAAGATGTAAAATTGAAGAAATGCACCAAAATTGATTGAAATTATAGGTGCCAATTTTAGGGTATTACATTTTCCCCTCTTTGAATTGATGTGTGAGTAGCGCGTTGAGTCAAAGAATAGTCTGATGCGATAGATGAGGCTTCAAGATTATCCCTAGAATGAAGCTTAACCCTCGAAAGTCAAGGTTAGGATGCCAAGACACTGAAATAGATCGAATTGTAGAACCACCTCCAGAATGAGGCTTGATTCTCCAAAGTCTAAGTTAGATTGTGAAGACAATGGTCTAATGACAACTTGAGAGGAGACTAGAATTGGGGTTAGATTTCCCCAATGCCCATTGATCAAATGATGATAGATGCAAATTATGGACTAATCTCTAGAATTAGGGTAAGATTGCCCCAATACAAAGCTTAGCCCTCCGAGACCCAGGTTAGATTGCCCAGATAACGATCCAAAAGAGATTTTGAGAGCCATCTCTAGAACAAAGTTTGACTTTTAGGAATTAGGGTTAGATTGCCCCAATACCTAATGAGATTTTGAGAACCATCTCTAGAATGAAGCTTGATCCTCGAGGATCCAAGTTAGATTTCTTAGATACCTAAGAGATGACAAAATGATAAGATGCGAGGCACAATGATGCCCCTAGAGATGAGATGCCCCAAGCAGTGAGGACTTTGATTTAGATTAGATTGATATGAGACTAGTTCGACAAGATTCAAATGATGTAATCATCCTGCCCCCTTGGGAGCAAAATCGAAAAATGACATATCAGAAGGATGATTGACAATAAGAGGTTGAATAATAGAAGCAATAGGACTAGATTCAAGAAGCTGCAGAAGTAATTTGGAGTAGTTGGGAGGTCCTATTAACCAAGTTTGACCATAGTTGACCATGGTTGACTAGAGTTGACTTTGATAAAAAGGATTAAAGATCTCAAGAAAATGATGAGGAGATGAGAATCTAGCAAGAAAATGATGCTAGAGGGCTGACTACACAAGTGTCTAATCCCAAAGGATCCTAGAATTTAAAATGCAATTTTGAGCCATCTAGAGATGTCAGATTTTGATTTTGATCTTGAAAATGCATTCACAATGGTTGATTTAGCCAAGGGTGCAGTTTTTGTGCAAAATAAAGAAATTTTGAAGATTAGGTCAAAAGCTATATAAGGCCTAGAGGGGTCATTTTTAAATCATTATTCACTTTGTCTTCTTGTGATTTGAGAGCTCTAAGAGAGAGATGGAGACCATTCTAGTGCATACACATCAATTCAAGTGGTCCTGATGCCATAGCCAACCACTGGAGTATGACGCCCCTATGAGTAGTCAATAAACCTTCCCACATTTCAAGTTTTAATCTCTTTTTAGGTCATTTAGGCTAGATTTAGCTTCTTTTAGGCTTATTTCTTCCAATGTCACATGAGGAAACAATTTACTCACGCCAGCCTAGGTTGCCTCTCTCATGAGGAAATAGTTTCCTCACACAACTTGGGGCTTCTTCACTAGGTGCTCCTTTGTGATCTCGCGTGAGCTTGTTGGCAATGCCACACGAAACTTCACCCCTAGGGATGAAACTTCGTGTGAGAGAAGATCCTATCTCATGTGAAATGTTGCTGCAATTTGCAAAATTTTCATCCAATTTTCTATAGAATCAGCCAATTAGAATGTTCCAGAGTCCTATTTAGGATAGTTGTGTAGCCTTACTTGTTGTTGTTAGTTTGAGAAACCATCATGTTGAGATACTGATCCAATGTCATCACTTTCTTTGGAGGTTGACTTCCCAGATGTCACCTTCTGGTCATAGCATCCTGTCATCACCACATTAGTACAAAGGTTGACCGATGTTGAGGGTGCCCACATTGATGGGCTAGGATTGACATACTTGCATGATATACCTAAAATTCAGGTAAATCACAGTCTTCTAGGTGCACTTGTCGAGTGTTTTCATTCAGAGATGAACACATTTCATTTGTCAATGGGGGAGATGACAGTCACTCCCAAGGATGTCTACAAGATACTAAGGATAGCCTTCCGTGGTGCTCATGTTGAGCATGATATACAGCCAAGGGTAGGTACACTGGCACTGAGATCCATATTTAGAGATGAGTTAGTGATGGTTTGGGCCATCTTGTGGGATGAGATAGTTAGTAGATATGGTGGTGCTCATCAGTTAGCAGTTGTTTTAGCCATGTTCCTGAGTTGTTACATGGTTCTCAATTGAGGACAACATGGTTTGGAGTGTGGCTAGGGTCGCATGTTGTAGCAGATGCTAGATAGACCTGCCACAAGATTTGGATAGGGTGAGTGAACGCTTTCCCAAATGTACCATGAGATGCATGAAGTCATGTATTGGGGCACCAAGACTATAGCAACTAGATTTTTTGTATTATAGATCTGGGCCTAGGAGCATCTGCCTATTTGCAGGCCAATATTTCATGATACTCAACAGTAGTTGGAGCCCTATATTTTTAGATATGTAGGACCCATGACTCAGCTAGTGCTAGCTAAGACTGAGCAGTGGTGAGGATAGTTAGATGATATGGAAGTAGTTGTGTGGAGACCTTGGGTAGCCATAGAGCCATGGGACAATGCTCGATAGGAGCGCTCTCATATGTTTGTCTTGCGCCCATTGATTGGATGTACCATTTATGTTATTGAGCATTTCTTTCTTACATGAGTCATGAGGTAGTTTGGGAGGCCACAAGACCTCTCATAGGAGTATGCAACATATGCTCACTTTGTCGATGAGATGAAGAAGAGTTGACAGCCCAGGTTGGATCCAGGTAGATGAACGACCAAGGCATGAGTACCTCTGGGTCAATGGGACTATATGGTGGATGTCACCAATGCAGGGATGACACCTACATATTGAGATCACTTCTTGGCGCATCCTTTCCCTAGATTTATAGATCTTACCAAGATGGGATAGAGAGCACAGTAGTAGCCCACACAATAGAAGCCTGCACAGTAGTAGCCTACATAATAATAGCCCGCACAACAACATCTTGCATAGTAGCCACAGGAACAACATCAGTAGATACCATTACAATAGCCTAGGTAGAGAGCATCAAGGTTTAGGATAGGATAGATAGACATCCCTACTAGATAGATGGGGTCAGATGTAGGTACTGGGAGTAGTGGGTGTGTGTGTGAAAATTGTACCTAATTTGTAGACACAACACTTTAGTAAAACATTAGAGGTTAGCAAAAATCAAAATCATGCAAAATTAAAATCTAACCTAACCAAGCGATTTACTGCCTTCTAATAGGTGGGAGATTGATGTTCTCAGATTGCAATTGAGATCAGTGACCTAGATGACACCTAAACGAAGGATTTGAATGCAAAACTGATATGAAATATGAATGCAAAGTAATCTATTTTTTTTGGATTTTAGATGCAATAAGAATGATAAACTGATATGAAACTATGCTAATGAAAACTGATATGAAATCTATGCTAGAAATAATATAATATGAATGCAAATGAAATTGATCTCACAAAGCTTGGATTCACAAAGATGATTCTTCAGTCTCCAATTCGACAACGCGAGGATGCAAAAAATATGAGATGCTTTGAGCTAAGTTGAGGCCTTAATTTATAGAAATCCAGGGCTTTTGAGGTGCATGGAGGAAAGCCACAAATCACTCAGATTAACTCAGCTTGATTTTTGAGTTATCTGATAATTAAACTTAGTCAACTTATGAAAAACATGCAAATCATGCAAAAATAGCTTTTTAACTTGAATCAGAAGTTTAGAACTCAACTTTGATGTTGAGTTTCAAGAAGTGAACTTTGAAATTGATTTTCTAATTCAAAGTTGAACTGCTGTCTAATTGTGCACATGTAATTCATAAATTAAATAAATAATAAAAATGATTTATTCTCAACTTAACTGATTTTGAAAAATTAAATAATTGATTTATGGGTAAATCAATAATTTAATCAAACTTTTATTCAAAAATAATATTATTAAAAATGACAACTTCCTTTAATTAATTAAATAAGAATTTAATCAATTAATAATTGGAATTTTGATTTATTATCAAATTAAATAATAATACTTAGGAATAAATATAATTAAATTCAATTAAATAATTAAGTGGCCGAATTAAATCTATTTAATTAAATATGATGAATATTCAATTAATCAAATTTTAGGATAAATATGATTTATCACCAAATAATCATTAAATTAAAGATAATTAGATAAATAGGAATATGGAATATTCCCTTGATGTAGAATTTAAGATAATCAATTATAATTTGATAATGTTTAGATGTGGCTTAGGTTAGGACTTTGATGTCGATTTCATTCTATTTGATGATATAGAAGATTACTGAACTTATAGCCCATTTTTGGGGTATTACATTTTGCCCCACTTTGAATTACTGTGTGAAGCACAGTGGTTCAAAGACAGTCTGTGTATGATGTTTGAAACTAATTTGAAAGATAAACCGATTCCAAGATAGAAACCGATTGAAAGATATGATGATTGAAAGATTTGAATGACCAAAGATAATGTTCACTATAGCAGCGATGAATTGAAGATTGCGAAAAAGTGTCAAAATGCCTGATTCCAAACCTCAGGATTATTGAGAAGTGAGTGACCGGTTCTACACTCGATTGTCTTAGCAAAACTAGCAGGTATCACATCTGAACCCTTCAGTTGCCGAAAGACCAAGGAAATAACATTATTGAACCAATAGTTGCAAAAATTGATACAATTTACAAGATTAGGAGAATACCAGATTGACATGGATCGATGAATCTGATATGCCCCAAGTGATGATAGATTTGCCCCGAGCGATGAGGTCTTTTTGATGAATCAGTAACTAGACGTGATTGTTGTCTTGATTACTAAGGAAAGATATGATTTCAAATTTGATTACAGACTTTGAATGATATGCAATACCATGCCCCCTTCGGGATTAAAATTGAAATCTGACAAGAGAAGTCAGCGTTAAAGTTTAGAAGCATGTTAATTGATTTGAGAAGTGGTTATACACGTCCGAGAACACATTCTGCATCATTTGGAGGTCTTGGAGACCATGTTTGACTAGGTTTGACCATGAGTTGACCAAGTTAAAATTTTGATAGTTTGATGTAAGATAATCAGTTAAGTTGAATACTGGATTTCTGTGATGATAGAAGGTCGAATATGCAAGTAGTTAATAATATAAATGATCTCAGATTTTGATTTTGATCCCAAAAAAGGATTCTACTTGTTGTTTCGTTGGATGGACCTTCGTGTAAGATTCAACTCTTGTTAGATTTGAAGATGCAATTTGAAGAATCATTTAAGCATTGAAGTTTAGCCGACCACTATGAGATCATGCAAACATGCAAAATGCAAAGAGACATGCAGAATGAAATGCAACCTAAGACCTAGGACCTAGTCACTGATCATGTGTCGATTTGTTATCATCATTGAACTTTTAGGTAACTGAATAAATCAATACAATGCCCACTAGCTATAAAACCATAGACATATGAATATCGATTTGTATGCGCAAGAATCAATACAACACCAACTGATTATGACAACCATGGATATATGAATATTGATTTTGTTTTCAGAATGTCAGATTAGATACAAGCACCAAGGCACAAGCACCAGGATGACCTGAATATCATGTCCATTTTGATATAGTAATTTGTATAAGCATCAGAACATAAATCAAATAGTCAAGAGTTCATTCTAAATCCTGTGTGAATTACCCGTAGTGACCCTTTATCGTTCACCTCCTTAGGCAAGATCGCATTTCACAGTAGGAGAAAGAACTCACTCAAAAAGAAAATAGTTAGATCAAACTTCCTTGAATTTTCCAAGTATCAATGGTCGAGGTACGCATGGCCATCCAATTCGAGATAGAGGCTCTTACAGTCGGACACCATTTCAATCTAAAATTTTCAAAGTTGTTAGATTTTCACATACAAGCAAAAACAAAGAAAAGATTATGCCCTTAGTCATCACTCTCTAAATCCTATAAAGGACATCATCAAAGAGCTCGAAGGGACACAATATGCAAAAATTTCAATGTGAATCAGTAAGCATACAAGGAGATAAAAGCATGCAAAAGTATAGATTGTTTTCAATTTGCGTTTGATGTTTGATTGCATTGTTGTAGATGCAAAATCCTTTCTAGAGACAAGACAGACTTGACTAACTCAAATGAAGCTTCAAAGGACGCCGACTAGATATGACACATCTAAGATATACTAGAGACCATAGGATATGACACTGATTGCCCCCAAGTTTTAAGCATTGATAGGATACAGACACTTGAGCAAATCGGTGTACAGACCGACTTATTGAAAATAGGAAATGCTAAAACAAACCGGGAGATATGTACAAACTAGCAAGATTGAAAGCTAGGAAAGACCAAGATGGCACTGATAGATGGAGTGTTTTGAACAAGTGGCACCCATTTGCTGGGTTTTCACCATCTTGGAAGAGATTCTATTTTTGCTACCAAGGTGCCTGTTTCTAGGTTTTCACAAAGGCACTTTTTTTTTTTTTTGTATTTTTTATTTTTCCAATTTTTTTGAATTTTTGATATTTTTTTATTTTTTTTGTGAATCATCAAGGCGCCTATTGCTAGGTTTTCACCAAGATGTTCATTTTTTCAAGACTTTTTCAGATTTTAAATATTTTTTTAGGACATTTTACCATAGACTGAATGCCTTAGGCATAAAATTTCTTCAGATGGAGAATGTTGATTGGTTCTTGGAGCTGTTCTCCTTTAGTCATTGAGAGTTGATAGGCACTAGAGCCAAAAATAATAGTGATTACAAAGGGACCCAGCCAGTTGGGTTCAAACTTTCCCTTGCATTCTCGATGTGATTGGTTCTTTGGATTTTCTCTCAAGACTAGATCCCCAACCTAAAATTCTCTGTGTCTTTCTTGTTGTAGCCTCTAGACATTCTCTTCTGATACACTCTGAGATGATCATACACTACTTGTCTACACTCATCTAGTAGTTCAAGTTCTCTCAACCTAGACACTCTGTAGTCATCATCAGTTACTAGACCATGCATTCTGATTCTAAGTGATGGGATTTCAACCTCAATAGGCAGTACTGCTTTAGACTCATAAACTAAAGCGAAAAGTGTAGCCCCTATAGGTGTTCTGATATTGGTTCTAATACTTGTTTTGATACTTGTTCTGATACTGGTTCTGATACTGGTTCTGATACTGGTTCTGATACTTGTTCTGATACTTGTTCTGATACTTCTTCTAATACTTCTTCTTATATTTGCTCTGATACTTTGCATACTTGATAGCATCTTTTTCTATTGCAAACTCCCAAGCAAGATCATATCATGCAGTCCCAATGTCTAGCAAGGTGGAGAACAAGAGGGATTGGCAAGCTAGTGGAAAATATGGAAGACAAGAGAATGAAGGAGAATGAAGGGAAGAAATCCTCAAGGGAAAACTCCTCAAGAATACCCAAGCTAGGGAAAATTGTCATGTAAAGCATATTTGGACAAGCAATGAAAGGCTAGCATAGGATAAGTCACAATAACATAATGCCAAAGATGGACAAGATGTAGTCCAAAGGCTTCATAGCATCGTGTTTCACTCTTTCTTTCTATTAGATCAAGACCAAAGGGGAAAATGATAGCGATTGATGAAAATGAATGGAGGAAGATAAATATGAAGGCTAAACAGGAAGGGAATGAAAGCAAGATCACTGTAAAATAGCTCACAAAATAGCCAAATGTTCGTGTATAGATCAACATTGTCAAGATCAAAGAGAGAAGATGGAATGGATGAAATATGTAGAAGAACTACGCATGATGTCTGATTGCCAGGTTTTCATCATGGTACTTATCCAAGGTGCCACAAGGGAGTGGTTTTCACCATAGGATGAATTTATTTCTCTTTACTTTTGCTACCAAGGCGTCTGTTTCCAAGTTTTTACCAAGGCACATTTTCAAATTTTTTTTTTCATTTCTTTTTTTTTAATTTTTTTAATTTTTAATTTTTTTTAATTTTTATTTTTTTTTTTAATCTCTTTTCTGAATTTTTGGAAGAAGGCAAGCTTTTTAGATAGTGCTCCTTGAAAAGATAAACCATGATATGCCAAGGATTCAAAATGATATGCTCAAATATGTTGATAGGGAAAGGAAGATGGAAGAGAAAAATGGAGGATAAGGTTTTATGTAAAGCGAGTGAGGTTGGAAGATAGGAGGAATAGACAAATAAGGAAAAATGATAGAAGGTAGAAGGATAATGAATGGAAGGATTGTGAAAGGGTTGATGGAAAGGAAGGCAAGATCAACATCAACACACACCTTGAAGGGTGGGGAGAGGATGGAAGAAATGTGAATGAAGGAATACGTGAAGGAATATGACGAATGGATAGTAGAGGTTGTGGTTTAGGCACATGAAATGGAAGAATATTTTTGGAGGAAGATGAAGTGGAAGCCTTTGGAATCTTGAATGTCAAATTCACTTTTTGTTCAACACCAAACTCTTTCAAGAGAGACTTTGGAATCCATATAGCCATAGGATTTTTATTTCCTTTTGATTATCTAGAGAGAATATCTTCAATGATGGATTTTGGAACCCATACTTGTCTTGTAGTTTTTTTCTTAGATATCTCTTTTGACTTTATGCATCCATGTCATTTAGAGGAGACATGGTGATCTTTTTTGGATGGATTCTTGTATTGCTTCTTTTTCTTGTATTGAACATTCAAGTTACTTCCAAAAGACTTGGGACTTGTGGAAGGAGAAGGAGGATATGGATGGTTTAGATGGGTGGGTGGATGAAAAATATTCAAAGGTATGCATCTATGTTGATCTTGAGGAAAGATGGGAGATCGAGGGATGTAAGGACCCAAGATGGATGGAGAATTAAGAGAGTTAGGAGGGGAAAGTGAAGGGACATAAGGACCCAAGATGGAAGGTAGATGTGAAGCTCTCAGTATTGGTGGAAGAGGTCCAAGGATGGAAGTGGAAGATGCAAAAGGATAATCAACAAGTTCATCAGCATCTATATGACAACCAAGGATATTAGCATCTTTAGAGTGAGCATTATGATTTTCAATAGGATCATGAACATCTTGAATAGGAGCACCTTCTTTTATAGGATTGTTCAAAGCTTGCAAAGACTTAGGAAGAGTAGAAAGTGGAAATGAACATGGAGTGGTAGAACAAGAAGATGGAAGACTTTGATCTTGACAAGGATCTTTGGATAGAATAAGCGCATAATTTTTCTCTTGATTTTTAATAGACTTAACATTGGAAGTAACAACACCATTTTTGCCAACCTTAATGGAAGTATCATCTTTGGAAAGTGGAAGTGTAGTAAGGTTATTTTGATTGTCAATAAGTTCAACAATGTAAGTGGTAGCTTGATCTTGCTTAGGTGAAGACTTAAGACATGGTGGAATGCATGGAAAAGGGTGTGTAGGATCAAAAGAACCATGAACTGGATAAGAGACATCATGAAAAGGAGTGGATGACATGGAGGGTTCTTGATCTTGATCTTTCTTTATGTTCTTTTCTTTATCATTTTTAGAGTCCTCTTGACATGGAGCCACTTCTAAGGACAAGGAAGCATGTTGGGATTGTATGGAAGACTATTGCAAAGATGGTGAAGGACTAGTTGAAGTAGGCGTTATAGAATATAAAGGCTTAGGCTCTTTACGTTTAGCATTATTGAAAGTATTTGCAGCCAAGTGAAGGTCAGCTTGAGTTTCTTGAAGAGCTGGCCCTTGAGGATAACTATAGGGAATTGTATGAAAAGTATCAGGGCTTGTGTTGAATGAAGGTTCTGTGAAAAATTTGAAAGACTTAGAAGCTTTAGGAAATGTATGGGTATTGGAGGAAGTAGGGGATGGATGGGAACCATCACAAGACAAAGGTCCAACATTAGCATGATCTTGCTTGAGAAGATAATCTTTATTTTCAGCAGGAGAGTCCTTAGGAGAAGGATTCTTATAATATTGATGCTTCAAGCTAGCACGATGCATTTTATAGTCCTCAGTAGTAGTAGATGGATCATAATCAAGGTATTGTTCACAAAAAATATCAAAGTCTTTTTTAAAATCAAAATCATATGGATCACCATCACGATCTATCCAATGTGACATCCCATTTCCAGCAAGTAGGAACACATGACGAGGAGGATTCTTAGGAACAGAGGGTTCATAGGTATCACTATATTGTCCCTCATCATAGTCATCATAGTCTTCAAAGTCTTCAAAGATGGGTGTGTCACTCTCCGTGGAGGAAGTATCATAAAGATTTTCACGTTGCTCATATTTTTTTCAGGGGCATGGTGACATGTACAAGTCTTTATCAAATGGAAAAGGGCACAGAGATTCCATGGAGAAATCCTTGGGTTCCTTCTCTTTCTTAAGATTGTTAAGCTAGACTTGCATAGCTTGCAGCTGCTTCATCATAGTTGTGATTAGAATTTATTCCTCTTGTGTACTAATTTTTTGAGACATGTGTACTGATTCTCAATGGCTACTGCTCTATTCTTGACATAGTGATTTGTTTGATAGATTCTGAAAATAGGCTAAAAAAGCTAAATATCTGGCAATTCTGACAATTTTTTGACAACTTTCAAAAATTTCCCAAATGACACTTTGTAGACTCATACGACAGTGGGTATGCTATGAAATGATAGTTGTAAATCTCATACAATAGTTACAAGATTTTGACTTTGAGAATTTGTTGGCATGAAAACTCGTATGAAACAGGGTTTACTATCATACGACAGATGGGCAGTACTGAAATGACACTTGATAGAAACTTGTATTACTTTCTTACAACCTAAAATGACTTTTGACTCTAGTGAAGGATTTTACTTCAGATTTTGAAAATTTTGAGTTTTCAGATTCAGATTGTTTGCAAATTTCAATGTCTAGATTTGAGGATTGTAACAGATTTGTTCATTTTCAATAACTAGATAGATAAACAAGCACGCAAAATAGCAAGCAAGTGATTTCAAGCATGTCTAAAAATAATGAACAAGGGAAAAAGCAACCTTGCGCATGAACAATCAAGTGACTTATTCATTCTAATCCTTAGAAGTGCTAATTTGTGTATGTTCCAAAAATGTTTTGCAAGAACACACATATACCCTAGAAAATGAAAATTTGGCCTCGCTAGGGTTTTTAGTAATGGTTTGACTCTACAAATTTTATGATCCAAAGGGGTGAACTCCAATCTCGATGCACCAAGGTTTTGACACAGTCTGAGAATTTAATCGATTAGGAGCTGCTAGGGAGATCTGACAACCCAACAATGAACCATACGCATAGAGATTTCTTCCACAAGGACATTTATATAGCGGTTGTCACTACCATGGTGAAAATGGCTATTACCGCTTGAGGTTCCATCAACGTAGTTTTCCCTGTGAAGGGATTGTCTGCTAGGGTTAACCCTCTCTAAAGATGACTCAAAATAGTATACCACAAGGGGACTTGGCTCCAGATCCAAGGTTTTTGACACCTTTTCACCTTTAACCCAAACAAAGCAAGAAGATAAATCTGACATGCTGAGACAAAGTTTGTTTCACCAAGGTCTATGGTATCAACCTGACATGATCTATCAACCTCTCTAGAGAGAGAATGTATCAATCAATAAGGGAAGACGCACTAACCAATTTTGATTCACCAAAGCTCGTGATGTCAACCCCACGTGATCTATCAACCTCTCTGAGGAGAGAATGTATCGATCACTAAGAGAAGATGCACTAACCCAGTTGAATTGAAATGCACTAAGTATCCTCCCCACCTACAAGGGATCCTTCGTTGACAAGGGTTTCACTAGGAACCCACTCTCTCAAGATCCATAAATAGTGTTCATGGGGCCTAATTACTATGTGAGTACAGATATATTCCAGAAAGAAAATCTATCCAAAAGTATTCAAAAGCAGAAAGAGGAACACTTAACGCTTAAAGTGAATATGAGGTGAGTCCACAAGGTGGAGCAATTAACCCCTCACATAAGCTAGAAATGAGTCCACAACCTAGAAAACAAGTGAGTTCTTAAAAGTACAAATGGGTTGCCAAGTAGAACACTTAACACTTCTATCTTGTTGACCCCTCCCCTTTAATGTGGTGTTGATATTACAACCATGGGGTGAAAACAAGGGGCTGGCAGATTAGCGAGTCCAATAACCCAAAATACCAATTAAGATCTATCACAAGTAATCTAAGACTACCAATAAATACCTAAGGTGTCACAACCTAGTATCAATTACGCAAGTGTGTAAAACAAAAGCATGAAAAGAAGCACTCAAGCTAGACACACGAGAGATTTATTTTAAGCCCAAATTGAAATGTTATTAGATGAAGGAGAATACCTGGAATCCTCGCAACACGCTTAGTAGATGTTTACCTAATTTTTAGCAATTTTTGCACTTTTTCCAAACAAAACTAGCATAAATTAATCAGAAACAATAAATTTCAATTGTTAGGGTTAGTTGTTAGTCAAAATCTGAAAATCAAATCTGACAATCTGCTTGCAAAAATGAAATGACAATTGAAATCTGATACCAAAACTCATACGATAGTGGGCCTCTTACCATACGATAGTTGAAACCTGATGCTGAAACTCGTATGACAGTGGGTATGCTCCCAGATGACAGTCTAGAAACTCGTACGACACTAGGTATCTAATGAAATGACAATCCAACTTCCAAATGATAGTGGGTATCTGATGAAATGATCTTCGATAAAATCAACTATCGTACAACAGTGGGTATGCTCCCAAACAACACTAGGTATCTGATGAAATGACAATCTAAAAAAAACTCATACGACACTGGCTGTCTAATGAAATGATAGTCTGAAAAACTCATACAACACTAGGTGTCTGATCATACGACAGTCTGAAAACTCGTATGACAACTGTACGGACTGAAATTAAAAATCATGTTGTACGGACAACAAATAATGTCCTACTGAGAATATGACTAGAAAAGGTAGCAGCAAGGAAGTTCTCATAGAGAAATGATAGAAGATTGATAGAAATTAGGGGAAACCCATTTCAGGGCCCCATGATGGGCACCAGAAATGTGTGTGTGAAAATTGTACCTGATCTGTAGACACAACATTTCAGTAAAACATTAGAGGTTAGCAAAAATCAAAATCATGTAAAATTAAAATCTAACCTAACCAAGCATTTTACTGCCTTCTAATAGGTGTGAGATTGATGTTCTCATATTGCAATCGAGATCAGTGACCTAGACGACACCTAAATGAAGGATTTGAATGCAAAACTGATATGAAATATGAATGCAAAGTAATCTTTTTTTTTTGGATTTTAGATGCAATAAAAATGATAAACTGATATGAAACTATGCTAATGAAAACTGATATGAAATCTATGCTAGAAATAATATAATATGAATGCAAATGAAATTGATCTCACAAAGCTTGGATTCGCAAAGATGATTCTTCGGTCTCCAATTCAACAGCGCGAGGATGAAAAAAATATGAGACTCTTTGAGATGAGCTGAGGCCTTAATTTATAGAAATCTAGGGCTTTGGAGGTGCATGGAAGAAAGCCACAAATCACTCAGATTAACTCAGCTTGATTTTTGAGTTATCTGATAATTAAACTTAGTCAACTTATGGAAAACATGCAAATCATGCAAAAACAACTTTTTAACTCGAATCAGAAGTTTAGAACTCAACTCTGATGTTGACTTTCAAAAAGTGAACTTTGAAATTGATTTTCTAATTCAAAGTTGAACTGATGTCTGATTGTGCACATGTAATTCATAAATTAAATAAATAATAAAATTAATTTATTCTCAACTTAACTGATTTTAAAAAATTAAATAATTGATTTATGGGTAAATCAATAATTTAATCAAACTTTTATTCAAAAATAATATTATTAAAAATGACAACTTGCTTTAATTAATTAAATAAGAATTTAATCAATTAATAATAGGAATTTTGATTTATTGTCAAATTAAATAATAATATTTAGGAATAAATATAATTAAATTCAATTAAATAATTAAGTGGCTGAATTAAATCTAATTAATTAAATATGATGAATATTCAATTAATCAAACTTTAGGATAAATATGATTTATCACCAAATAATCATTAAATTAAAGATAATTAGATAAATAGGAATATGGAATATTCCCTCGATGCAGAATTTAAGATAATCAATTATAATTAGATGATGTTTAGATGTGCCTTAGGTTAGGACTTTGATGTTGATTTCATTCGATTTGATGATATAGAAGATTAATGAACTTATAGCCTATTTTTGGAGTATTACAGTGGGACCCGGTAAAGGTCCACTAGACAGAGGACCAGAGATACCTTTTGTAAGTTGTCTCCTGACAAGGATGTACAAGGTGATGATATTGACATGTTAGATCAGGCCACACAAGGGCTAGTACAACTAGCACAAGTATAGGAGGCTCTCATGAAGAGCTGAGAGATAGTGAGAAAAGTGTAGCAAGAGAGGGATGATTACCATATCCAGGTCGTCATCTAGGAGATACGGGTGGTTGAAAAGAAGTGAGAGATCAGAGAGGTCCAAGAGGAGCTAGCAAGGTCATAGCTAGAGACTAGATATGAGTTTTCTCAGGTAGCCTACTACTATGTGGCATATGCTAGCGTTGTTCCAGATCTATCAGAGTAGGTGCCTCCATTTTTTTAGTACACTAGAGCACCATAGGGACCTCCACCATAGGCACCACCATAGAGACCAGTGCCTTCTCCGTAGAGACTGATACTACCTCCACAAGAACCACCATAGAGACTACCACCACCACCTCCTCTAGGTGGTGATGGGTAGAGTTAGCTCAGTTTGACATTCATATTGTAGCCAATTTTTGATACTATGCTTGAGTAGCATCATTTTTGTACATTGACATTGATTCAACTGAGATATATATATATATATGAGATCGCCTCTTTGATATCATTGCACTTGTTTATATATTGCTTTAATGTTCATGTTCATGTTTTATGAGATGTTTCCTAGATGATTTAGATGTATGAGTTAGATATGTATGAGATGCACATGTGAAAATGTGATAATAGATGGTAGATGGATATGTAGATGTAAATTTATGCATATAATGAATGAAATGTGAAATGCAAAATGTAATGTATGATTTGATTTATGATTATTATGAATGCACCTATATATGGATATGTAGATGTAGAATGTATGCATATGGATCTATGATAATACAATGAATATGCAATGTATATGGTACTAATCATCTCATGGAGGATGTTGCAATATATGACAGGTACTAATCAAAAGGATATTTCAAGATTGAGAATAGGGACTAGACACTTGTGCAGCCAAGAGGAACCTGGGACAAAATATGAGAACCTATGATGAATAGATCCAAAAGAAGACAATCAAGAGAGCACCAAAACATTATCTCAATGCAAGCCTAGAATGAAAATGCAAGCCTAAAATAGATGCAAACCCTAGGACTTGGTTGTTGGACTCATCATATTATCATCATTTAGTTTTTAGCAACGAACATTTTTAGGATGCTATACAACCCTCACTGACATTGCAATCATGAGAATATGAATATGACATTAGTCTTAGATTTGTCAAAATGAGATGTAAGCATTAAGGCACAAGAAGCCAGAATGACCTGAACACCTATTCCTTTTGATCTAGCAAGTTAACATAAGCATCAAAGCATTAGTTTCTAGAATGACCTAAATTTTGGTTGCATACAAACACACTAGACATGTGAGATTTCCTTCTTTCAAAAAAGAATGCTCACAATGATCCTTACGTTCAGTTAGTAAGACGAGCGTTTACAATTTCACCTATAGCAAAAAGAAGTCACCCAAACAAACAAGGAGAAGAATCAACCTCACCAAAGCTTCCATATAAAAGGAGTCAAGGTACACATGGCCATCCAACACAAGATGAAGGCTCTCATAGTGGAAACCCATCTTATATAGATTTTTTGGATTATTAGAGCTAAACCAACAGACAAAATGAAAGAAAAAAATTTCATGCCCCCCAGTCTTTGCTTCTCTCAGTCTAGAAAGATGTCTTAGATTCACTCGAGGGGAAATGAAAAAATGAAAGAACAAACACACAAAAAAGAAAATCTTAGCATGCTTCAGAGAATCACAAATTTAGTTTTAGTTTCAGTTTAAGTTTGTGTTCGAGTGGATTGAAGTTGGATCGGAAGAATACGGTGCAAATAGTCATCTCAAAGAGAAAATCAGAGTGCTAAATGAAGTATTGGCAGGCAAACACATTAAGAAATGTTGATGACTGATACAAGAGAGATCCTCAAGGAGAGAGATCTTAGAGATACTAGCAAAACATTAGAAGGTAGACACAGTGACAACCACTAGTGACTGATGTACAAGGGATCCTCAAAAAAAGAGAGATCCAAGTGATAGCTAAGTATTAGTAGGAAAGCACAGTGGGAACCATTGGTGACTAATACATGAGAGATCTTCAAGGAGAGAGATCTTAAAATTATTGGGCATCAACATGCAGACATAGTGGGAACCACTAGTGACTGATGCAAGAAAGCATCTCCAAAAGTGATAGGACAATGCCCCCTAGACCAGGAAGGTGCCCCCAAGTGTGACCAGTTCTAATCCATGTAGAGTAGAGGAAAATATCAAAGATAGCTAAAGGTGAATGCATGAGCGAGAAAATCAAAGTAGGAAACAAACTAAAGTAGGGAACAAGGAAAGAAAACTAAAGCAGGAATGCAGGGAAAGCAAACTAAACCAAGAATGTAGGAAGACTAAAGTTGAGAAGCAGGAAAGTGAGAAGCAACTACACAGAGCCAAATGATGTTGAGATGAGATATAGCTTTGGGAAACAAGAGGTGTTTGTTTACTAGGTTTTCACCATCTTGGCAGAGATTCTATTTTTGCTACCATGACGCCTGTTTACCAAGTTTTCATCAATGGCACATTTTTCTTCTTTTTCAATAATTTTGTACTTTTCTTCTCTTTTTTTTCATTTTTTTTTTATTTTTTAAGTATTATCAAGGTGCTTGTTTATGAGGTTTTCACTAGGATAATGGATACATCAAAGTACCTATTTACTAGGTTTTCACTAAGATGATCATATTTTTCAAGACATTTTGTAATTTTTAAGATTTTTTCAGAATCAATAAGTATGTACATGAGCACACAAAAAATGTCTTAGCTATAGAATCTCTTCAAATGTAGAGTGTTGATTGGATCTTTGAGTTGTTCTCCTTCAGTGGTGGAGAGTTGGTAAGCACCAGACCTAAATGTTGCAGTAATAATCTATGGACCAAGCTAGTTTGGTTCAAACTTTCCCTTTTGGATTTGCTACTATTGATTCTTGGGGTTCTCTCTCAGGATGAGATCACCCACTTAGAATTCCCTTTGTCTAACTTTCTTATTATTGTACACACTAAAATGGTACACTTCTATGAACCATTACATGCAAGGTTGCTCAAGAGTGAGGCCTCACAAAGCGGCTCATAGCTCTTTATGCATGGAGTTGCAAGGTTGAAAATTGCTCTCAGCTAGAGCTACAAACTTGTGACCTTGCTAGTCAACCACACAATGAGAGATTCAAGTGAAGACAAGGGAAAGAGTGCCAATATCTCCAAGAATCACTATGAAGATGTAATGTAATGCAACTAAAATGAGGATGCAATCTAAGCTATGGAAATGAAAGTAAAAACTATGCTATGAAAGGAAAGAACAAGTGTTACAAATCCCTCCTATTAAGCTATGTGAGTTAAATCTATTGCATAAAAGAAAATCTACAATAAGAATGCCATTATCATGCAACTATGAAAGCAAATATGCAACTATAATGAAATGCAACAAGTCTTCAATGTCTTCAAACTCCAAATGCACCTAAAACCTGCAGCATAACATTAGCATAAAACAAGTGGATATGCAAATGGAGGAGAGAGCTCTCCTTTTATAAGAAATGAGGTGAAATGGACCATTGAGATTAAGAGGCAAAAAGTCTTAATCAACGGTGGAGCTTGAAATAGGAGCAATCCATGTGCACAAATATCCTCCAATAGGAAAATAAGAGTTGACTTTATGTCCATATGAGACAAAAAGTGCTTTTTCTCCTTTTTATAAAATAAGAATAATGTTTTATTTGTGCAACTTAGGATAAGAGGAAAAGGTGGGCTTTTTATTTAATTAAAAGAGGAGGAAATATTCCTTTTAATCAAATAAAGACTTAGGATAAATGGTTAGCCCAAGGATAAAAATCCAATATATGATCGAATTTAAAATTTGATCAAGAGATTGATAATGTTGAAAATATTGATTATTAATAAAAATGATTTAGGATTGATAAATCAAATAAGTGGGGCCCAAAGTCTAGGCGACCATTTTTGGGTGCATACATTTGCCTCCCTTTGACTAATGTGTGATCAATCTGGGAACACATGCATTCAAAGAATGAAGTTGCAATGTGAGATCGATTTGGGATCACAAAACAACTCAGATATGAGGTCGATTCGGGATCATATCCGGATAAAGCATAAACAAAGGCCTTTGAACATGAGGTCGATTTGAGATCACATTCAAAGTAGGAGATAAGAATCTCAAATTTGAGTAGAAGCTCACAAAAGATGACTGAATCAAGAGAATCAAGCAATTGGAGATGAGAATCCCATAGGTACTGCCCCCTCGGAATCGAAATCAAAATCAGGTAGAGAGGGGAACAACGAATTGATAAGGATTTGATCAAATCAGAATGAAATCACAATCGAAGGTAAAGGGTCAATAGGTTAACCATTAGGCAATGAAACATGCCCCAGCCTGACTAAAAAGATGCAGTCAAACATGAGAAATGAGGGAATGGAATGAATATGAATGAAAGACTAGAAGTTTGGAAAACATGGAAATGAAGAAATGACGATGCCCCAACAAAGATCGAAGGATTAGGCCTCAAAAGATCAGTCAACTGCGCAGAAGGGGGGAAAATTTTGAAACACAATTTTGACAATCAAGATGACCTTGGATTTCAATTTCGAGTCTAAAAATGGATCCAGGGCATCGAAATTAGCTAGGGGTGCAATTTTTGCGCAATTCTGAGGTGTTTGGAAAATGAGGTCAAAAAGGCTATAAAAGGGGTCAAAATGTCATTTTCAAAAATCATTTGTCTTTTAGCGATTTGAGAATTTCAGACCTTTAGAGAGAGAAAATGTCTTAGCAAGCAGGAGTTCTCATCCACAGGCATCGATTTGAGTGGGCCTAGTTGCACAACCGGCCACCACACTATCCTACCCCAGTATGTTTTCAAAAAACTCGAGCTTTTTGAGTCATTTTTTGCATTTAATAGCTTATTTTAGCATGTTTTTAAAATTTTGAAATTTCAAAAATTTTTGCTAGGTGAAATATCGCACGATACTTTAGAAGTATCATGCGCTTTGGGGAGAAGTATCGCGCGATACTTTGCCGGTCCCCAAACTATCGCGCGACCTAAGGCACCAGTATCGCATGATACTAGGTGAAAGATCACACGATATTGGACGAAGTATCGCATAGTATAAGGTTTATCACCCCGCTATAGGGAGAAGTATCGCGTGATACTTCTCCAAAAAAAGAATATCGCCCAGTATAAAATTTTGATTTTTAATGCATTTTTGAGCAAAAATGACATGGGTCTAGACAATGTTACATTTTTGGGACGTTTTATACTGAGTTTTTGGACATCCATCATGATATGTGCTAACAACTGGCTTGGTTTTGGCTTGCAGGAGGTTTTTTCGGCGCTCATCATCAGAGCACCGAAGGTGACAGGACTGCAGTGTGTCTGGGATCTAGATGATTCGGGCAATGCCGACATCAGAGCGATGGGATTCTGGTATCTGCTGAGGTATCCATACATTAGAGCGGACCATGGGTTGTTGACTGCTCTTGCCGAGAGATGGCATAGTGAGCACAACACCTTCCACCTGCCAACTGGAGAGGCGTTGATCACTCTGGAGGACGTCTACAGGATCTTACGAGTGCCATGTCATGGCGAGCCAGTGAGTATAATCATGTTTTAAGATCTAATCATAAATATAATGTTTCCATATGATGAAAAATGACATGATTCATTTGTTGGCACAGGTGTACTATGATCAAGATGCCACTGAGGGGCACCGACTGGTTCAGGAGATGTTCCAGGATGTCAGTATTCTGGATAGGCATATCAGCTGGGAGAGGCTGATAGATGATTTCGGTAGAGACTATCTAGTGCCATGCATAGTGGCATCTATCATTTCTCAGATCCTGATGACTGATCACAGTCAAAAGGGTTTCCTGCTCGGATGGGCTCAGCTTTTGGTTGACTTAGTCGGCAGGCCGTGATTGATGGCATGGGGTCCTGCCATACTGGCAGAGATGTACCATGAGCTGCACAAGATTGTCTACAGAGATGGTCAGACATGGGCATGTGATGCCATCCTAGCAAAGGTATGGGCGTGGGAGCACATCGCTGTGGTGCACCCCAGGGTTCAGCCGAGGGAGAGGAGGTACCCCTATATCTACAGGTACCTCGGGTTCATATCACATGCCCATTCTAGGGATGTGACCTACTATCGGTGGATTTTGGATGAGATAGCCTCATTCACATGGAGGCCCTACAGGGAGGTTGAGGTTTGGGGAGATGCAGCCGATGAGCTGAGCTACATGCTGTGCAGTCGGCCACTGGTAGGTCGGTATGCAAAGATCATAGAGAGATTCTACATCACTCAGGTATGGGGGCAGTTCGGGAGGCAGCAGCGAGTCTCGATAGAGACTACTACATATACCAGGACCAGAGATGAGGAGGGTCATGGGTGGCTACCCATGTTGGATTATTAGTAGGTTGTCACAGAGACAGCAAGTATCAAGAGTGAGCCCTAGGAGTATTTCCAAGATATGGTGGATGCAAGGGCTGATGGAGCCTACAGAGCAGAGTGGCAGAGGGTGTCATTCCCTCAGTTTACAGTACCAGATGCACAGGTACCAGTGCCAGGAGGAGACAGAGGGGGTGACGGGGGAGATGGAGGAGATGGACGGGATGGAGGAGAGGGAGGGGGAGAGGGAGGGGATGGAGGAGATGGTAGGAGGGGGAGAGGGAGGGGATGGAGGAGATGGCAGGAGGGGGAGAGGGAGGAGGATGGAGAGAGGAGAGGGGTCGAGATCAGGTGGCCAAAAATGGTCACAGGGATAGTGATCAATGACACCCGAGAAGGAGGTGAGACCAGCTCACAGGCAGGTAGAGGCACAGCAGGATCAGCCTGCAGGGGGAGAGGATCTGAGAGCCTAGATACAGGCTCAGGAGGCAGAGATACAACAGCTCCAAACTACTATAGCCGTGAGAGATCAGTAGCTATTGGATCTGAGGGTAGAGCGGGATCAGCAGATATCTGATCTTAGGGCAGAGATAGCACACTGTGAGGTGATGGCACAGGCTGAGGCACTGGAGCTCTGATGAGAGTTAGCGAGAGCAGCCTATTATCATAGGCTATATCTGTAGGCCATCCCAGAGGGTGAGAGAGCACCATCATACTCTCAGCGGGTAGGGGTATCAGATGTGGTACTCGATAGGAGAGCTATGCCTCCACCACCACGAGCTCCTCATGAGGGTGGTAGCGAGTCTTAGGTTTTTAGCTCTTAGGTGTTTTGGACATATCTTTGAGACTTTTGATCCAGATTTTGGGATCTCATGTTGTATTGTATATCATGACATTGTATATACATTTATAAGATTACTGGATGTTCGATGTATCATGTGTATTTGTCTCACTTGTGATGGATGTATTAGTTTATGTATATTGTCTTGCCATTTTGCTCAAAATGTTTATGTATGTGCTTATGTATGTTCTCTCTCATAGATGTATGTTTAATTCTCATGTGTATGATATAGACTCATATTTCTTGAAAATGACAGTTGTGATATACATATGATGATATGATTAACCCCTTGTGATGAATAGGAACAGGTTCAAGATGAAAAGGACAAGGAGTGAAAGACATGATCGAGAAGAAGAAAAGGTGAGCACAGTCAACTGACAGGTCCACGTAAGATGAAAATGAGAGCTCTCTCCATATGCAAGATGCAAAAACTAAACTATGATGAACCTAAGAATGCAAGCTACTATGAAAGTGGTTGACTTGCAAGGTCACAATGCCTATAGACATCTAATTATCATCATCGAGCGTTATTGGTAGCGTTGTAAGATCATACAATGCACACTAGCGTAACTATGTGGATATGAATATGATCTTTATCAGATAGAAATGTGGGAATCCCACCTAGGCATCAAAGACGTATAGGTCGAGATGACTAATGCAGTGGGATCACCTAAGTTTGATATGGTGAGATTATGCTTGTATCAGGACACATGAAAGTCAGGATAGCTAAAAGCATACACTCACAAAATAGTCAAGGATAATACCTTGTTAATCCATAGTGTCAAGTAGGACCAGCATAAATGCTCATGATAGTTAGGATCAACAAAATATACCCACAAGCAGATAAAGAAAGAAAACATGTTCTCATTCCGTCAGTCTTCTAGCTATGCATCATCGAAAACTTCTCAGGGAGAGATCACTCATCAAAGAAATCCTCATAGACAGCACACAAAGAGAAATAAAGTCATCATATCGTCATTGAGTTAATTGTTTAAGTGTGTGTGTGTTGGTCATAGAGTCAGACTTTGAGTATCGCATCTACACATGAGCACTATCGCATTATACTTAGACTATAGGCAAGACATCTAATAAGTGTTAAGAAACACTGTTCGGGGTGGTGTTGAAAAACACTTGTTGTGAAATGCCCCAAGAGATGAACGTACCTAAAAGACCAATGCTAACAGTTATGCCCCCTAGACAAAGACAAAGACCAATTCCAGACTAAGCCAAATAAGGTCAAGGTATGATGGGAAGTGGCTAAGTGTTGAGGATGCATGCTAACAAATAGGAGTGCAAAGGCCTCAAGTAGTGCCTGTTTCCAGGTTTTCACCACTTGGAATCTTTTTTCATTTTTTCATTTTTTTGGATTTTTGAACTTTTTTTTATTTTTTTGTATTTTTTCAGGACATTTTATGTTTTTTAGGATTTTTTTCAGCATCATATATCAATTTTTTTGGTTTTTTTTTTCAGGATCATAAGATATGTACAAAGGATGCCTCCAAACAGAACGGGCATCAAGGATAGAACTTCTTGAGGTGCACGATGTTGATGGGATCAGAGAGCTGTTATCCATTAGGATCTGACAGTAAATACACACCGGTACCAAAAGCAGCTATGATGACGTATGGTCCAAGCCAGTTAGGTTCAAACTTGCCTTTTTGCTCTCGGTTCTGTTGGTTCTTGGGGTTCTCTCGCAAAACAAGATCACCTATTTGAAATTCTTGAGGGCGAACCTTTTTGTTGAATGCTTTGGACATACGCTTCTGATACACTCTCATATGATCAAAGGAAGCTTTACGCTTCTCATCTAGAAGTTCTAACTCTTGTAACCTCATGGCGCGATAATCCTCATCTGTAATCAAACCTTTGAGTGAGACTCTAAGTTATGGTATCTCGACTTCTAAAGGTAATACCACTTCAGCACCATAGGTGAGAGAAAAAGGAGTGGCTCCTGTAGGTGTGCGAATGCTTGTTCTGTAAGCCCATAGTGCTGGATTGATTTGTAAGTGCCAATCCCTACCATTCTTGTGCACCGTTCTATGAAGAATCTTAAGAATGGTTTTGTTAGAGGCTTCTGCCTATCTGTTTCCCTATGGAAAATAGATGGAGGACCAATGTTGCTTGATTTTAAACTTTTTGCATAGGTGCTTTAGGTCCTTATTCTTAAATTGACCTCCATTATCAGTAATGATCTCAGAAGGCACTCCAAATTGGCAAATGATATGATTTAAGATGAACAAAGAAATGGTCCTCCCTGAAGCAACAGAAAGTGGCATAGCTTCCACCCATTTTGTGAAGTAGTCAGTGGTAGTAATAATGAACTTGTGTCCACCTAATGAGTTGGGATGAATGTGCCCAACCAGATCAAAGGCCCAGTGCTGAAATGGCCAATGAGAAATAGAAGGGATCAACTCCCTACCTGGAGCATGAATCAGGTTGCCATGTTTCTGACATTTTTCACATGACTTAGCAAAGGTGACTGCGTCTATCTGCATTGTGGGCCAGTAATATCCCACCCTAAGCAACCTTTGGGCCATGGCAAGACCATTAGAATGTCTACCATAAATGCCCTCGTAGATGTACACTAACACTTGGTTGGATTCCTCCTTTTCCAAGCACCTAAGGAGCATCCCATCTAAACCCCTCCTATATAAATCACCAGAGATGAGGGTTTGGCGAGAGGCGTTACGGATGAGGTTTTGGCATTCAGAGTAGTTGAATGTGTCAGGAATGATGCCATCACGAAGATATGAATAGATAGCACCATATCGGGAAGACTCGTGTGTGATAATGGCACAAATGACGTGGCTTTCAGATGAGTCAAAGATGGGATGGTGTAGCTCTTCCACTAGGAATTCAAATCTAGATTCATGTGTCTCCAACTGAAGAAGTTAAGCTAATGTGGCCATGGCATCTACAGCTTTGTTCTCTATCCTAGGGATCTGTTGAAACGTTACAAAGGTGAAATAGCGTCTCAAAGAATCAACCATCTTTTTATAGGGTATCAATTTTTCATCCTTGGTTTGATACTCTTCATTGACTTGGTTGATGATTAACTGGGAATCCCCAAAGACATGTAACTCTGTGATGTTCCATTCTATAGCCATTCTCAAGCCATTAGTTAAAGCTTCATATTCTGCAATATTATTGGTACATGGGAATAAAAGTTTGTAAGACTTTGGAATATTGTACCCATGTGGAGAAACAAATAACACTCTAGCACCTGATCCATTTTTCATACGGGAACCATCAAAGAACATTGTCCAAGTGCGAGTAGTTATATATAAGATGTGTTCATCTGGGAATTCCACTTGGACTGGCATACTATCTTGAATTGGGAAATCAGCTAATTGGTCAACAATAGCTTGTCCTTTTATTGCCTTCCTTTCAACGTACTCTATGTTGAATTCAGTGAGGACCATCATCCATTTAGCAAGTCTACCCATGAGGGCAGCCTTACTAAGCAAGTATTTAAGAGGATCAATTTTGGCAACCAAATGTATGGTATGAGCAAGCATGTAGTGGCGCAAATTTTGAGAAGCAAACACCACCGCCAGACAAGACTTCTCAATATTATTGTAATTGATCTCATAGGAGACTAGAGTACGGGTGATATAGTTTATGGCCCGTTCTTTCCCAGTATCATCTGATTGAGCCAACAATGCCCCCAGGGAAGTGTCTGTAGCTAAAATATATAAGATCAATGGTTTCCTTGGAATAGGAGGCATTAGGATCGGAGGATTAGCCAAGTATTGTTTGATCTGATCTAGGCTCTTTTGACAATCCTCGTTCCAAACACAAGAAGCACCCTTATGTAATGTCTTGTTGAAGGGTTGCACTCTATCTGCAAGCTAAGAAATAAACCTCCTAATTGATTGAAGACATCCCTAAAGACTTCTCATTTGGCTGATATTTCGAGGAGGCGGCATATCTAGAATTGCTTGGACCTTTCCGGGGTCAACCTCGATACCTTTTCCTGATATTATGAATCCTAAAAGTTTGCCTGAGGTGACGCCAAATGCGCACTTCTTTGGATTCAATTTGAGTTGAAATTGTTCCATACGATCTAGAATTACTTCTAGATCATTGAGGTGTGTGTCCCTTTTTCTTGATTTTGCCAGGGTATCATCCACATAATCTTCCATAATTTTGTGCATCATATCATGAAAGATAGTCGGCATAGCTCTTTGGTAGGTTGCTCCTGCATTCTTTAATCTGAATGGCATGACGTTCCAGCAATAGGTTCCCCATGCACATGTGAATGCTATTTTCTCTTGGTCTTCAGGAGCTATTTTGATTTGATTATACCCCGAGAAACCATCCATTAGAGAGTATATGTCATAGCCCGTCGTCATGTCCACTATCATGTCAATGTTTGGAAGTGGAAAATCATCCTTTGGGCATGCTTTGTTTAAATCTCTAAAATTTGTGCAGACACGAATGGACCCATCATGTTTGGAGACAGGTACTATGTTTGAGATCCATTCTGCATAATCGATGGCTCTAATAAATCCAGCTCTCAAAAGTTTTTCTAATTCCCCTTTGACAAGTAGAGCTACATGTGGATGCATTTTTCTTAATCTCTGTTTTACTGGCTTGACTCCTGGAGCTATGGATAAGTGATGCATTATGAGATTAGTGTCAAGCCCTGGCATGTCTAAGTAGGTCCATGCAAAATTAATTTTCTTTTTCTGTAAAAATTGTACATATGCCTTGGTCTCTTCTTCTGATAAAGACTGAGCAAGATGGACTATCTAAGGATTTTCTTCTGTGTTTAAATTGACTGGCTTTGTTGGCTCAATCAATATTGATGATCTATCCTGGAAATAACTCGGCAAGTTATTAAGTACCCCATCCTTAGGTGCCTCAAAGAGGTTTTCACCCTCGGATGCGTCATTTCTTTTTAATATTTTTGGTTCTGACACCGCCACAAAGTGGTTTTCGCCATCAGACCTATTTTTCTTTTTTTCTTTTATTTTGAGACTGAGGTACTTAATATCAGGCTCCGTCATGCTGGTTGTTGGTTCACTGGTGGAAGCAGCCATGGGTTCAAGAGCATTCAGATAGCAGGAAATTTTATAATCATTTTGGAAGGTGAGGAATGTGGGCTCTTGATGGCGCTAAGACTAGTCAATTAGGTCAAAGTGAACAAGGGGTAAGTTGATGACTGGTTCAATGTTGTTTATGCGAAAGGTATCATCTCTGGTGACCATATAATCAGAGTTCATCAAGTCTTCACCTACAATACCTGAATTAGGACTCATCCTATCAAATGAAGCATCATCCACTAAGGTTATTTGAGGAGTGCAATCCTCTAGTCCTACACTAGGATCGTTAGTCGCATCGGGTTGGGTACTATAAGCATGGACAATATCTACGTCTAGATCAACTGTTGCATTTGAAAGTGAGTCATTCATATTCATGGGAGTCTATCTTTGAGTCATCATTTAGGCCTCATGATGTAGAAGCCTCAAGGTTAGGAAGTGTTTCCCCCTCTCTAGTGCTAGTATTGGTACTATCCATCGCAGCTAGGATAGTAACACTTTCCTTTGTCGATCTAGCAGTCACACAGTCACTATCCGTCACAACTGGGATAGTAGGACTATCAAGTATCAAATCTATGGAATCTCCCCAAAGGAGATTCCTTGAGGGCACCCCATCATCAAACACATCTTGTTGATTGGAAAGATCAGGCGTATAATCTGAGTCACTGTCACTATCCGTCGCAGTTGGGACAGGGACACCGTTCGTCTTCTTATTCTCAAAACCTAAGCCAACCGTGGACTTATTCTTTCATCCAAAAAGAGCATGATCAAGAGGCTTAGCTTTAGCATCTAGCCTATGACTAAGGGGACCATAGCCTGGATATCCCATATTTTTAACCAGTGTATACCCTTTCCCATAAGCTTTAGGTGAAGGAGAAAAATTCTCGTTATGTTTGTATTTCTCCTCATGATAGATCCAGTCCCTTACAGAAACTTCCTCTTTCTCTTCTTGAATGGGGACCGAAGACTCAACAAATTTCCCAAATAATGTCATTGCTGATGACGAAGGCTTCACATTTGGGGATGGTCTCCCATAAGACCTAGGAGAGATTGGCATGTTTGTAAGAGAATCCATTTTATAATCTCCCATCCCAAGATCGATGGTCTTGAACTTCTGCTTGTATTGTTCAAGTGAACTACTAGGACTGTCAGCTTCCCTATTCAAAGGTACATGTGATCCCACAGAAATGTTATTAGCTAATAAAGCACTATCTCCAGGGATGCAAATTTCTACACCATTATGGGGAAACTCAACACACTGGTGATATGTTGATGGGACTGCTTGCATTTCATGAATCCATGGCCTACCTAGCAAAATGTTGTAGGCTAGAGGTCCAACATCAACAATTTGAAATAATATATCTTTTTTAACGGGACCAATGCGAATAGGCAAAACAACCAATCCCTTAGAACTTCTCTTTGGTTCGTCATACGCTTTGATTGTGATCCTTTTCCTTGTGTCAATGACGTTCTCAGAATATCCTAGAGCCAGCAACAAAATTAGGGTACAAATATTGAGCCCCGCACCCCCATCTATTAGTACATGCCTAACACGGGTTTTATGAATCATGACTTTGATGTGTAAGGCCAAGTTATGTGGGTGACTGATGGATTTGTCATCTTCTTCAGAGAAGGTGAGGTAATGAGGGCTAGCCAAATGGTTGACCATGTTTTGGAATTGATCAATATCTAAGTTGTTAGGGACGTTGGCTGCTCGCAAAGCATCTTCAAGGATGCGCTTGTGCTTAGGAGACAATTCTAAAAGCTCAAAGATGGATATCTGCATGGGTGTACATTATAGCTGGTCAATAAGATTATAATTGGAATCAGGACCAACGGTAGATTTGGGAGGAGCACCTTTGGACATGGGATGCTTAGACTTGCTAGTGCTAGGACCTCTAATGATAATGGGCATGTGGGTCTATCCCCTAGTGACAGCATTGAGGGACTGGGGCATTCTTTGTGAGTGAGGACCTCTTATCACCACATTAGGTCTTTCATCAGTCATAGGAGTTGAGTCCACATTATGTCCATAGGGATCTTTCCCTCTCATCATGTTGACACTATCATCCACAACTTCAAGCATGTTAATAACATTCTCCGCATTTGTGTAGGTGTAGTTGATAGCCGCCTTGCCATTCTTATTGTTAGAATTCTCTCCTTTCTCATATTTAGGCAAGGGCTCTTTAAAGGCTTTATGATCTGCATTAGTAGTTAACCCATCCACTTGTAATTGTCCTTTCTCAATAAGGTCTTGGACAAGATGCTTGAGTTTAAAACAATTTTCTATGTCGTGTCCAATCCCATTATGGAAAATGCAAAAAGCCTTAGCATCCCACCAATGAGGTAAAGGATCCGGTATGCGATGTTTTGTAGGATCCTATGGGTGTGCCAAATTATGAGCAACTAATGTCTTAAAAATATCTGCATAAGATTCTCCCAATTTGGTAAATTGTCTTTTCTCCATTTTAGATCTCTTTTGATACTTAGGTTTGTCTTGTTGTGTTGAAGATGTTTGCAGCTTCATAGCTTGAACTGCATGAGAGAGGTTAAGAACTCCTTCATTTTTTACCTGAGATGAGTCAACAACTCCATCGTTGACCACTTGCTTGTTTTTGTTCCAATAAGAGTTCTTTTTGTCCTTGTTACCATTAGTATTTTTATTTTGGCTATTGTTGTTATTTGTTGGTTTAGCCAAAATTCCTTGTTCTTTTAGAACATCCTCAATGCGACATGCCACCTCTACCATAGTATCAAAGGAATTAAATGGGATTTTCTTGACTTCATATCTGAGTTCTGGTATTAGATTGCTCACAATGATATCAATTCTCTCCTCTTCAGGGATTGTCCTTGGGTATTTCAAACACAATCGCCTCCATCATTGTAAAAATGTGACAAAAGATTCCCCTTGATTTTGCTTAAGTTTACACAAATCAAGCATTGTGACCGACCTCGATAAGTTGTAAGCAAAATGCTAAACAAATCTTTGGACAAGTTCTTTAAATGTCTTTACCGGAGGGGAAAGGTTGGTGAACCACTCCATAGCTTGACCTTTTAAACTCCTTGTGAATAATCTCATCAAGTAGGAATCTTCATGGTGAAAGGAAAAGCTCATTATGTAGAACTGTCGAACATGGTTGTGAGGGTTACCAGTGCCATCATATTTTTCGTATGTTGGGAACTCAACTTTCTTAGAGAATTCTACCATCACCACACTTTTGTCAATGGGGTTAGGAAATATGGAGTCCAAATGAAATGTGCTCTTGGGAGCCTTCATCCTGTCTATATCTTTTTGCATTTGTAAGATCACCTCATCAGTTGAAAGGCTCTGTTTCTTGATCTTTTGGTGAACATCAAAATTATATGGAACTTTAGCACCTTTGTTGATAAGACTTTCCAAGAATTGGTTTTTGTTTTGTTCCACATATTGCTCCACATATGCTTGAAAGGATGGTTCTTGTTGCATAGTCATGAAGTCCATATGATCAAATTTAGCATAACTTCCTCCATGTTGTGAGCCATGATGTGCTCATTGGGAGGGTTGCTTTGAATGTCTATGAGATGACTGTCTCCTATGATGGTCATATCTTGAAGCCCTTCTTCCTCTAGGACTTGGGGATCGTGAGGGTGTCCTTGATCTTCTTCTAGCGCTAGGGGAAGGGGTAGATGGGGGTGAGTTGGTCCCACTATTGGCTCCCCTGCCATTAAATTGGCTTTGGAGTTGTTGTGCATAGAGTCTATCTTCTTCTTCTTGGGTGACTCTTTTTTATATATCAACAATGCACGTTCTTCTTCCTCTAGTTGTCTGAATTTTTCTTTTTTAGCAGCCTATTCATCTAAGTAGGCTTGCTTCTCTCTCTCAATGTTTCTCAATCTTGTATTTGCATATCAAGAGGTGTCTTTAAGTGGGGAGGATTGTCTTGACTGTCTTATTGCATTGGCTACATTTATGTGGTGATCACTAGATTCATTGTTCTGGTCTTCGTGTTGTGACCCTAAATCTGAGTGAACTTTCTTATGATGTCTTTCAGCTCGTTGATGAGCATCAAAATACCTTGCGTTGTTGGGAGGTGACCCGGGTGGACTAGCATGAGAAGAACCACCATACTCTCTTCTATGTCATTGGAAGATATCATCAAGAGTTTGATTCATGGCTTCTCTTTGTTGTCGGGTAAAAGTGTAACTCATGTCCATGCTTGATGAGAGTGGTATGAAAGAGGTGCTCACTTCACTAGGATTAGCTCTCGGATTAAAACAAACCTCAGATTCACTCTTAGGAGATTGATCAAAAAGGGGACCTTTTCCCTTAGGTTGTCGATGAGTCTTGACAGGTGGTAACTGGCTAAAGGCAACAGGGGGTCACTTCCCTTGATTGACTTGGTACCTTGTCGTAACTGACATGAAAGAAAGATACTCTCAATGAGAAGGTGACCTCTCAAAGTGTCAACGCCAAACTAGGACAATCAAAGTCCTCTATTGTCCAAAAAAGAAATGAAAAGAAAAAGGGGCTTTACCAACACTGTCAAAGAGGTGCTTCAAATCAAAGGGTGACTACCCTTGCACTTTTGAATCAGGAGGTTGGACTAGGCCAAAAGATAATTGAAATTGAGATTTAAATGAAAGTGATTTGGATAATAAGAGTACTAAAATTTTCCAAGAATGTAGCTAACAATCTTAAAGATGAACCTTGGCACCAAGAATGGCCTTCTAACTTGACAATTATTCCAAAGTGATTTCGTAAATCAAATGATGCTATCCCGGAGGACTAAAAACCAAAAATTTGGAGTCAAGACAGGTCTCAAACGTTAGGGTGAGAAGCCTACTCTAAGACCTAGCCTGATTAACAGCAACTGAAACTAACCAAAATTTAAGCACGATAGAAATAAACCAGGTGATATACTCCAGGCTACAAGGGCGATAAACCTATAACCACGCGATACTTCACCCGAAGCCAGGCGATACTTCTTAGTACTGGCGGGCGATATATTCCAGGCAGGTCGGGCGATAGTCTGTCAAGGGTGAACTATCGCACGATATTTCTCTTCAAAGCGTGTGATATTTCTAACAAGAGCGAAGCATCACGTGATACTTCACTTTACAGGGTGTGATACTGTTGCAGAATTGTTTAACTCTTGACCAGAATTGTGTAAAATTTGCATTTTTGGGTCTGTTGGGTCAAAATTTCCAATCTGAGGGTTGATGTTTTCGATTTCAGTCACAATATCAGCAGAATTTTGATAGGTTTGCAAACAGTAAGGGATTAAAACATGGTCTCAAACACTTGAAACAAGGGCAAAAGAAACCTTGCCAAGACAAACACTTTTGATATCAGAATTGAAACAACACCCTATGAATGCTACCGATTGTTTGTATGTAAGAACATTTGCACTGGTATCACACAATTGAAAACACTTTAAGCTAAACTATCCTAAAAAGTCAAGGCTCAATACCTAGCAACTTAGCCCACAACTTGATGCCCCCTTGCCTCACACCAAGTGGTTACCCACAAGAGATGTTGGCTTTGTCATGGAAATGTCAAATGACACAACCAAAGGGACACATATGGTGAGTATCTTAAGGTGATCCGGGTAAACCACTTGGATCAATCCTTGCACTAAGAAGATAAGCGGCTAAAATAAGGTGGCTTCTATCTAATTGTTCTTAATAAGGATTTCCATTCACAACACCCCTCTTGCTCCTCATAAAGGACTAGGACCTCATGGCCTCAAGAGTACCTTAAGCATTCTTGTTCAATATTTTCCCCATGGTCGCAATCCCATGAGCTACTCACATCAAATGAAGACAAGTGTTATGTCTACCAAAGTTTTTAGTGTCCTTGATAGCCTTGAGATTATAGTGAGTTGGAATCACTTGCCACCAAGGAAAATGATGACAAGGTTGTCCCCACTTGAGTCGTTCCTCTTGATTGCTCAAGAGCAGGCCCGCTAAAAGATCCTAAACTAAACAAAGAATAGATCAACTCTTGAGGTTCAAGGTTTTTGGTTCACCACAAGGGTGAAGAGCATACTCCCCTATCTCAAGAATCTCTCCCAAACACACCAAGCAAAAGAGGTTCAATTACTCCCTTGCTTCCAAAACTTTAAGATGGGTCAAGATTTTTTGATTCACCTAAAGGTGAAGAGCATACTTCTCCTACCACCCCAAGATCCCTTTCACAAGGTATTAAGATTCCTACTACAATTAGTGAATGCCACACTTGAAAAGAAAAGCAAATAAACAAGCAAAAAAAATAAAATTTCTTTTTTATTTTTATGCTTGGGAAGCTCTGCAAAAACTGTTAGTAGCCCTCTTTGACATGCATTTTCAGCAATTTTCAAGTAAATGAGAGCACCTACAAACACAACTTGTTAGACCCACAAGGTTAGCAAAATCCAAATCCAAATGTAAACATGCAATAAACTGCTAGATTTAAGCTAAAAGATGCAGGTTAGACCTATCTAAACATAGCAAAACAAAATAGAAAGCTAAAATAATCAAATTTGGATGAGGAAACTGGAAATGCAAGTCTCTGTTAGACCAGGTGATATTTCTCAGACTTCACCAATATCGCACGACATAGTTTCCTATAGTCGTGCAATATTTCTCAGTCGCATGATATTTCTCAGTCGCGTGATACTTCTCACTATGGGTGGGCGATACTTCACCCGATAACAGGCGATATTTCTCAGTACTGGCAGGCGATTCTTCTCTCACGCGAAGTGTCGCACCGCTATACAAAGGTATATCACGCGATATTTCTGAGAAGTATCGCGTGATACTCTGAGACTGAAAACCAAGCCGAAAATTGATGAAAATTTTGATGGAAAATACAGAATTAAAGGGACAAAACTAATCTACTCCGCCCCACGGTGGGCACCAGAAATGTACACACTAAAATGGTGCACTTCTATGAACCATTACATGCAAGGTTGCTCAAGAGTGAGGCCTCACAAAGCGGCTCATAGCTCTCTATGCATGGAGTTGCAAGGTTGAAAATTGCTCTCAGCTAGAGCTACAAACTTGTGACCTTGCTAGTCAACCACACAATGAGAGATTCAAGTGAAGACAAGGGCAAGAGTGCCAATATCTCCAAGAATCACTATGAAGATATAATACAATGCAACTAAAATGAGGATGCAATCTAAGCTATGGAAATGAAAGTACAAACTATGCTATGAAAGGAAAGAACAAGTGTTACAAATCCCTCCTATTAAGCTATGTGAGTTAAATCTATTGCATAAAAGGAAATCTACACTAAGAATGCCATTATCATGCAACTATGAAAGCAAATATGAAACTATAATGAAATGCAACAAATCTTCAATGTCTTCAAACTCCAAATGCACCTAAAACCTGTAGCATAACATTAGCATAAAACAAGTGGATATGCAAATGGAGGAGAGAGCTCTCCTTTTATAAGAAATGAGGTGAAATGGACCATTGAGATTAAGAGGCAAAAAGTCTTAATCAACAGTGGAGCTTGAAAGAGGAGCAATCCATGTGCACAAATATCCTCCAATAGGAAAATAAGAGTTGACTTTATGTCCATATGAGACAAAAAGTGCTTTTTCTCCTTTTTATAAAATAAGAATAATGTTTTATTTGTGCAACTTAGGATAAGAGGAAAGGTGGGCTTTTTATCTAATTAAAAGAGGAGGAAATATTCCTTTTAATCAAATAAAGACTTAGGATAAATGGTTAGCCCAAGGATAAAAATCCAATATATGATCGAATTTAAAATTTGATCAAGAGATTGATAATGTTGAAAATATTGATTATTGATAAAAATGATTCAGGATTGATAAATCAAATAAATGGGGCCCAAAGTCTAGGCGACCATTTTTGGGTGCATACAATTATAGTCTTTAGACATTATCTTATGGTATGCTCAAAGATGATCAAACTCCACCTTCTGATGTTCATCAATTAGCTCTAGCTCTTGTAGCCGAGATATTCTATTTTCTTCATCAGTGATGAGGCCCCTCAAAGAGACTCACAATGAAGGAATCTTGACCTTAATAGGAAATACTACATCTACTCCATAAACCAAGGCAAAGGGCATGGCCCCCATTGGCATTAGAATGCTTTTTCTATAGGCCCATAAAGTCGGATTAATCTGGAGGTGCCAATCTCTACCAAACTTGTGAACTATTCTATGCAAGATTTTGAGAATTTTCTTATTAGAAGCTTATGCTTGTCCATTACCCCGGGGATAATAGATAGATGACCAATATTGAATGATCTTGAATTCGGTGCATAACTCTTTTAGGTCATTGTTCTTGAATTGTCCCCTGATGTCAGTCATAATGGATGAGGGTATACCATATCTACAAATGATATAGTTTAGTATAAACATAGCCACAGACTTGCCATTAGCTATAGTCAAAGGGACTACCTCAACCCATTTAGTAAAGTAGTCTGTAGCGGTGATAATGAACTTGTGCCCTTTGGAAGAAGAAGGATGTATCTGACCCACCAAGTCAAAGGCCCATTGCTGAAATGGTCAAAAACTAATGAAAGGAGTAAGTTTTTTAGCAGGACCATGGATTAGATTTCTGTGAAATTGGCACTATTTACAAGCCTTGGCATATTTAATAGCTTCTTTCTCCATATCTAGCCACTAGTAACCAGCTCTAATAAGTTTATGAGCTAATGTCAAACCACTCGAATGAGACCCACAAATACCTTCATGTACCTTAGCTAATGCACATTTGGACTCATTGGGTTCTAGACACCTAAGGAGGGTACCGTCTAGATGCCGTCTATACAAGTCATTTTCTATGATGACATACCATGAAGCATTATGAATTAGGTGACATTTTTCATTTTGAGTATAGGTGTTAGGAATGATTTGATCATGGAGGTAATAATAGATATGGTGGTAGCAGGATGAATCATGTCCAATGACTAAACATATCATCCTAGATTTGATAATGTCATAAGTGGGGTAGCATAATTTGTCCACCAGGAACTCATGTCTGAAGTCATTTTTTGGCATCTATAACATTGAGGCAAGAATGGCCATAGCATCAGCTGCTTTATTGTCTGGCCTTGGAATTTGCTGGAAAGAAATGTGTGCAAAATACTATTTGAGATCATCTGCCATTCATTTTTAAGGCACTAGATAGTCATCCTTTGTTTGATAAATATCATTGACTTGGTTGATGACTAATTGAGAGTCTCCAAAGACCTTAAGCTCATCCACATGTCATTCAATGGCTATCTTCATACTGTTGATGAAAGCTTCATATTCAGCGATGTTGTTTGTGTAGGGAAACAACATTTTATAAGCTTTGGGAAATGAATATCTTTGAGGTGTTATAAATAGAATGCCTACACCTGATCCTTGTTGAGTGAATGATCCATCAAAGAACATGCTCTAAGCCTGATGTGTGAGAAGGATGATGGATTCATTTGGGAATTCAATGTTTAAAGGCTAGTGATCTTTTAGAGGAGCTTCCACCAACTGATCAACAATTTCTTATCCTTTGATAGCTTTTCTTTCTGCATACTCAATGCCAAATTCACTAAGTATCATAACCCATTTTTCTAATCTACCCATGAGGGAAGCCTTGCTCAGTAAGTAATTTAGTGGATCAATTTTTGCAATGAGCCTTCTAGTGTGAGCAAACATATAATGCCACAATTTCTGTGAAGAAAACACTACTACTAGACAAGATTTTTCAATGATGAAGTAGTTCATTTCATAAGAAACCAATGTTCTACTGATATAATAAATGGCTCTCTCTTTGTTTCTCTGATCCTCTTGAGCTAGGAGAACACCCAAAGATGTGTTCGTGGCTGAGATATATAGTATGAGTGGCTTCCCATGAATAGGGGGCATCAATATAGGTGGAATAGAAAGATATTATTTAATTTGAGTGAGTCTCCTATCACATTCTTCATTCCATTCATAAGTCACACCCTTATGCAAAGTTTTAGTGAATGGTTGTGACTTGTCAGCCAACTTTGAAATGAAGTGCCAAATAGATTGAGGCCTTCCCTAAAGTCCTCTCATCTAACTAATGTTCTTAGGTGTAGGCATTTCCATAATAGCTTGAACGTTCTTAGGATCAACCTCTATGCCTTTAGCTGAAATGATGTAACCTAAGAGTTTTCCAGAAGTGACACTGAATGCACATTTTTTTGGATTAAGTCTGAGACTAAATTGTTCCATGTGTCAAGTATTGGACCCAAATCTGTAAGATGAGTTTTTCACTGCATGCTTTTGGCCAAAGTGTCATCCACATAATATTCCATTGTTTTATACATCATATCATTGAAAATGGTAGTGACAGCTCTCTGATATGTTGCTCCAGCATTCTTAAGCCCAAAGGGAATGACATTCCAGCAAAAGATGTCCCAAGCACACACAAAAATGGTCTTTTCTTGATCGTCTAGTGCAATTTTTATTTGATTATAGCTGGAGAAGCCATCCATCAAGGAAGAAATTTCATAGCTCGCTATCATTTCCACTATTATATCAATATTGGGCAATGGGAAGTCATCTTTTGGACATGCCTTATTTAGATCCTAAAAGTCTATGCACACACGAATGGATTTATCATATTTTTTTATTGGAACCATATTTGAAATCCACTCTACATAGTCGATAGTCCTTATGAAACCAACCTTAAGAAGCTTCCCTAGCTCTACTTTCACTAAAAGTGCTATGTGTGTGTATCATCTTAAAATGGAAGCACTTCCATGTTAAGAGCATTTATCCCTTTGAGTAAGTGGTTTGGGGTCATTTTAAGTGCCTTGATTAGGTCTTTTCATGTATTTTTCTTTCCCCCACTTTCCACTTCTTCTCCGCACTTGATTTCTTCATTCTAGGTGAAATTAGGGTTAAGTTCTTAAGGACTTTCCTGATTTTCCTTCTTCTATGGCTCTATTTTCTAGGTATGATTCATAAATGAGACCTCCTAGTCCTTCATCACATCATTCAAAGGATTTTCTATCTATTCCAGACACTAGGTCCTATTTAGATATCAATTTTTGCATTTCTAGGACCTCTTGAACTCTTGTTGCAGAACCTGACAAAGTTAGGGTTTGAGGTCAAAGTTGACCTCAACCCTTACTAGGTCAAGGTTGACCTCAACCTTGACCTCTTCCTGCCAAAATTTCAAAGTTTCATTTCCCCCTAATTTGGCTTTTAGGAAATTTATTTCCCACTTTCGGGTCGGCTATTTTGGGCTCTAAAACAGTAAATCCTTTAATGGTATTTAATGAAGGTATATTTTCTAAAGGTGAGGACCTAATTGGGATTTAATTCTTCAAGGTGGCCCATCTAGAGGAGTGTGCCCTAGATCACTATAAAAAGAGGCCTTCCTCTCTCATTTTCATATCACATTCACATCAAGTTTTCTCAATCAAGTATCTAGAGCTCTCAAGTGCAAACAAGTCTTCAAGCATTCAAGTGTTCAAGAATTCATCCATCAAGGAGTTCCATTGTTAGCTATTGAAGGATTCAATCTCCTTGGAGCCCCCTTGAAGATCCATCCTTCTCCATTCAGTCAAACCTTCTCATATGCAAAGATCAAATCAAGATTGGTGTTGAAGATCAAAATACCATTGATTGGAGACATCTCACTTTCATTGAAGCATTCTTACTTGTGGATTTGAGGATTCAAATCCTCTACAAGGACTTCAACATAAGCGAGGTGATTTTTTTCAATTACTTTGTTTATGCACCATATATTTCAATTCAATTTCAAGGTTAATTCCTAAATTGGGGTTTGACTAAGGAAAACCCCCCATACAACCAAAAAAACCCCTTTTCTTGTAGGTACTGGTGTGAAATCTCAGACCTGAGAGCGAATTCAGATACCCTTTTCGGTAATATTTTAGGATTTGTCAATAGAATCAAAATCAGACTTCAAATAAATAATGTGGTCTTTGACCTTTTAAAAGGTCAAAGTCAACCTGTGTGAATTTGGAGAAAAGATTTTTGGGTTTTGTCTGCCTCAGCATTTCCCATCCAGGATAGGTGATGAAATCTTCATAAAGTTCATACAGAAGCTAAAATTTAGCATTTTCCAAATCTACCCTAATTCAAGGTTAGTATTTGCACTTCAATTATTTCAGATTTCAAGCTTAATCCAACTATAGGGAAGTATAGGATTTATTCTTCCTTTCATATTCTTCATAGATTGATTCAATTGTGTATTAACCTCTTGGTTGATCAAATTGGATTCTCCTTTGGGAATTTGGATTTAGGAGTGAATCTTACATTTTCCCCACACACATACATAAATAGTGGTGATTCCAAATCACAACTATTCATTTTGGTGAACCCGACATGACTATTCTCCTTTGCTTAGGATTCTCGATGATAACTTGATTCTTCATGATTCTAATCCTACTATGGAGTAGAAATCTTCTCACTCATCACATGATGAGGATGATGCTTTAAGGGTTCCTCCCGAACAAGTCCAAAAACTTTCCACTGAACTTGATAAAATGGGTAATTGGCTTCTTCAAGAAAACCATGGTCAAGATTCTATTCAAGCTATAGAGGCTCTTAATAAAGTTCTCTATGATAGTGATCGAGGTGTCAACCTCTTACATGGTATTACTCATCTTGTGCATTCCAATGGTAAACCTTTAACTAAAGAGGCTCAAGATTTAGGTTTCACTACTCCTATCACTAGTGTGGAACCTCCTTCTAATCCTTTACCTAGTATTCCTATCTGTACTCCTCCTTTGGTGACTATGATGGTTCCCTCTATTCTTATGAGTCTTCCTCTTGTGTCCCTTCCTACATCACAACCTTCATATCATAGTGTTCCTTTCACCTATTCCACTATGCTTCCAACTATAGTTCCTAGTGTTCCTCTAGTTGTGCCTTCTATTCCTACAACTTCTTACACTTTACCTAGTGTGTCTAATATTGCTACTCCTATTTCCTCTAATGATTCCACCATCATCAGTTTGGCTCAAACTATATCATCCTTACAACAACAACTTGCTTCCTTAACTCAAAAAAAGTTTAGTATTCCTACATGTGACATGGGAAGTCCTTTGTCTAGGGATATTATCTAAACTCCTGTTCCTCGGCAAGTCGATATGCCTCATCTTGAGAATTATAATGGAAAAGGGGATCCTATTCATCATGTTAAAACATTCCAAATCCTTTGTAGTGATTATGCTCATGACCATAGGATTTTAGCCAAATTGTTTGCTCGAACATTTCATGACAAGGCCTTACAATGGTATTGTTCCTTGCCTCCTTATTCCATTGATTCCTTTCCACAACTTGCTAATGCCTTTATTCAAAAATTTCAAAACAATATTGGCCCACAAGTGTCTTTGACTGATTTAATGCATTCTAAACAAGGTGCTAAAGAAAAGTTAATTGAATTTATTGGTAGATTTAAGCATTTGCATGCTCAGATTTCCTATCCTGTTCCTGATATTGATATTCAACGTATGTTTATTTCAAATTTGCAAAAGGATATTAGAGATAAGATTTTACTTACTGAATTTACCTTTTTTCAACAACTTTGTGTAGTGCTTCATCATTATCAATTTCAAGTGAATCAGTTTGAGAGCAACACTCCAATGGCTCTTGTTCCAGTTGATAAGAGTGATGCTACTCCTAATCCAAGTAAGTTTTAAAAATTCAATAATTATGTCAAGATAAACAAACAAGTCAATGTAGTTGCTGATCAGGTTGTGGTTGCATCTCATAATTCCACCTTTGAATCCACTACTTTTTGATTAAATCATACATTTACTCCTCTTTCTAAAACTTTACATGCTATTATGAATAGGTTGTTAGCTGCTAATATGATTACTTTACCTCCTATTCAACCTTTTTTACCTAGTACGATTACATCTAAATCTTTTGATCCAAATGGTTTTTGTCAATATCATCATCATAATGGTCATGATACTAAGAGATGTTATTCTTTAAAACATAAGGTCCAAGATCTCATTGATGCTAAAGCTTTATCTATTGATAATTTGGATAGTAGTGGGAATCAATCTGTCTCTCCTCCTAATCAGAATGTTCAAATCTATACAAATCATTTACCTACACATGATACTAATACTATTTTTCAACCATCTACTATGTAAATTGTATATGATTCCAAGATGGATGATCTTAATCATGTCATTAATAAAGTGGAGCATGTTGCTAAGCCTATATCTCCACCTCAACCTTCACTTCAAGTTCTATCTCAACCTCAAGTTACACCTAAACCTAAAGTGAAATCTCAACCTAAACCTTGACAACAATTTAAGGATAAAAGACCTCAGGAACTTTTGATTACCTTTGATGACTCTAAGATTGTTAAGGCTCCTGATGGTCCCCTTTACATTGCTGCTAGGGTTTCTCAGATACCTACTCATGGTTTTCTTGTTGATCCTACCTCCTTAGTCAATGTTATCACTGAAGAAAATCTTTTTATGGAAAGCTTACAATGCAACTTCTATGATACTTTGGATGTGTGGATTCAAACTTGTAATGGTTTTCTTTATCCCTCATTTGGTTCTATTACTTTACCGGTTGAACTTTTTGGAAAACTTGTGAACACTACCTTTGTGGTGGTTCCTACTTTTGATCAATTTCAAGTTAAGCTAGGTTTTCCTTGGTTGATTTCCATGCATGTTGTTGCTTCACCTATCCATAAGTGTCTTAAGTTCATTCATAATGGTGAAGTGAATATGATCAATCATAGTCTATATCGACCTTCTAGGCCTAGAGATAGTGTTGCTCTAGATTTCTTTTGGCCTTCCTTACCTAATTCATGTCTTCCTTGACCTAATAATCTTTTTCAATCGTATGAAGCCTATAAGCATCATAAGATTCTTTAATTAAGCATACCTCCTATGGATCTTAATCATGGTCTTTTACCGACACCTTCAATACCTCCTTTAACTATGGCTTCTTGTTCTGTTACTCAAGTTCCTCCTACTAAATCTATCAAAGATCCTGTGATTGTTCCTCCCATGGTTGATAATCCTATCGATCTTCCTAAAGAACCTGTGAAGGATCCTATGATTGTTCCTCCTAGTTCTCAATCTATTTAAAATAAATCAAAGCGTAACCGATCTACTAATGAATGTCGTAAAAATTGTCATGCTCATGATAAAGCTAAAAGATCTCTACTTTCTACAAACACACCTATGCATAATGTATTAGAAGATGTTGTTACTAATAATGATGTTCACATGCATGATTATGATGATTCTATTCATATCTTAGATCCTATTTTGATTACTTTGGATGACGAAGATACTCTTGATGATACTGATAATGTTACTAATGAATATGAGACTATTGACATTGACATTGGTTTTCCAAATATGCTTTCATCTCAATTAACTCTTACACCTAGTATCAAACATAGTGATTCTCAAGAGGATCCTTGTTTGGAACTGCCTATCATTCCTACTATATTGGATATAGTCCCTCTTGTGAGTTGCCCACCTACCTTAGATGATATACAATGAGATGGGGAAAGTAGGTGGCACTCTTGAGCGGCTTGTCTTGTGTGGTAGCTTTGTTGTGTGTTTTCCTGCTATACTGTGCTTCTCCTGTAATGTGTTGGCTAAATTTTGTTAGATTCTTTTATATGATCCTTGTTACTTAGTTGGTACAAGGTGATGAAGGAATCAAAACTGTTGTTCAAATTCCTCTATATGTATCTCTATTCTTCTATGCGTTGTTCAATGTTATGTTGTAATTGTGCTATTGTTTGTAAATGTTTCCTTGTATAATCTACTTGGATTTGAGACGTGGTAGCACTAAATTCATTTTGGTCTCTATGTCATGGTTTGAAAAGATTCTGCTTCATATATCTTATGTGATCTTTCCTCCTTTTTGATTTTAGTTCTACTTTCTTTGGGGAATGATGTCAATTCATTTACAATAATATCATATATATATTATCTTATGATCATACTGACCCCATGGTAAGTAGATCCCTTATTGTGTTCTCTGTATGTTTCTGTGTTATTTCCCTTGATTTGTCTTCGTCTGGGGGCATCTTGATGTGGAAATGTAATCAGTGGAGTTGTTTATGTTTTCATTAAAGCCATTGCTCCTGTTAAAGTGATAGCAATGACTTTAACGTGGGGCATATGCTTTGTTCACTTGTTACACACATGCACTTATGAAAAATTCAAAATATGCTAAATCTTCTAAAGGTAATGCACATAAGTTGCTAAATCCTAAGGAAGACACACACTTTAAATTTATTTTTCAATCTTTCTTTTTTGGATTAAAAAATAATCCTTAAAGTGTGGATTTATATTAGGATCTCTTGATCCCTCTAGTTTCAAATACACATATATTGTGATCCCTTAAGGTCGAAAGTGTCCTTAAGACTAGATCTCTTTTGTTTTTTATTCTTATGGAATAGAATATTCTTAAGGATAAATCCTTGATAGGTTGACTAGTGAGTAGCCACATTCACTAAGTGGTTCAATTGCATCTTTTTGGTTGCACCCTTTTTCCTATGTGGTTCACAATGGGACATAAGTTCTCACTGGGTGAGGTAATCACACTTTTTCTTTCTTTCTTTAGAGGTGTGTCTCTTATCTATGATTTAAGAGTCAATGAAGACTTGAGTCCCTAGGGGCTTGGGATTTCTCTTTGTCCCTTAGATTATGATAAGATTATCTTATTATTTTTATCTCCCTTACCAAGAGTTTGCATTGATTCCATACTCTTACTAAATTGGGGGCTTAATGTATTGTCTTAAAATGGAAGCACTTCCATCTTAAGAGCATTTAGCCCTTTGAGTAAGTGGTTTGGGGTCATGTTAAGCACCTTGATTGGTTCTTTTCATGTATTTGGCTTTCCCCCACTTTCAACTTCTTCTCCGCACTTGATTTCATCATTCTAGGTGAAATTAGGGTTAAGTTCTTAAGGAATTTCTTCATTTTCCTTCTTCTATGGCTCTATTTTCTAGGTATGATTTAGAAATAAGACCTCCTATTCCTTCATCACATCATTCAGAGGATTTTCTATCTATTGTAGAAACTGGGTCTTGTTCAGATATCAATTTCTGCATTTCTAGCACCCGTGGAACTCTTGTTGCAGAACTTGACAAACTTAGGGTTTGAGGTCAAAGTCGACCTTGACCCTGACTAGGTCAAGGTTGACCTCGACCCTGACCAAGTTAGAGTTGACCTTGACCTTGACCTCTTCTTGCAAAAATTTCAAAGTTTCATTTCTCACTAATTTGGCTTTCAGGAAAGTTATTTCCCACTTCCGGGTCGGCTATTTCGGGCTCCGAAATGATAAATCCTTTAATGGTATTTAATCAAGGTATATTTTATTAAGGTGAGGACCTAATTTGGATTTAATTATTCAAGGTGGCCCATCTAGAGGAGTGTGCCCTAGATCACTATAAAAAGAGGCCTTCCTATCTCATTTTCATATCACATTCACATTAAGTTTTCTCAATCAAGTATCTAGAGCTCTCAAGTGCAAACAAGTCTTCAAGAATTCAAGTGTTCAAGCATTCATCCATCAAGGAGTTCCATTGTTAGCTTTTGAAGGATTCAATATCCTTGGAGCCCCCTTGAAGATCCATCCTTCTCCATTCATTCAAGCCTTCTCATATGCAAAGATCAAATCAAGATTGGTGTTGAAGATCAAAATACCATTGATTGGAGACATCTTACTTTCATTGAAGCATTCTTACTTGTGGATTTGAGGATTTGAATCCTCTACAAGGACTTCAACATAAGCGAGGTGATTTGTTTCAATTACTTTGTTTATGCACCATATATTTTAATTCAATTTCAAGGTTAATTCTTAATTTTGGGTTTGACTAAGGTAAACCCTCCATACAAGCAAAAACCCTCATTTTCTTGTAGGTATTGGTGCAAAATCTCAGATCTGAGAGCAAATTTGGATACCCTTTTTAGAAATCTTTCAGGATCTATGAATGGAATCAGAATTAGACTTTAAATAAATAATGTGGTCTTTGACCTTTTAAAAGGTCAAAGTCAACCTATGTGAATTTAGAGAAAAGATTTCTGGGTTTTGTCCACCTTGGCATTTCCAGTCCAGAACAAGTGACAAAATCTTTATAAAGTTCATACAGAAGATAGAATTCAGCATTTTCCAGATCTACCCTAATTCAAGGTTAGTATTTGCACTTCAATTATTTCAAATTTCAAGCTTAATTCAACTATAGGGAAGTATAGGATTTATTCTTTCTTTCATATTCTTCATAGATTAATTCAATTGTGTATTAACCTCTTGGTTGATCAAATTGGATCTCTCCTTTGGGAATTTGGATTTAGGAGTGAATCTTACATTTTCCCCACACACATACACAAATAGTGGTGATTCCAAATCACAACTATTTAATGTGGATGCATCTTTCAAAGCTTCTATTTGATAGGTTTAATACCTGGTGGAATGGAAAGATGGTGCATGATTAGATTGGGGTCCAATCCAGGCATATCAGAGTAAGTCCATGAAAATTTTATTTTCTTGCTTTGAAAGAAGCTAGTGAACTCTTCCTTTTCTTTCTCAGATAATGACTGTGCTAGATGAATAATTTTTGGAGCAGCCTCTATACCCAAATTCACTAGTTGTGTCGATTCAATCAATACTAGTGATCTCTCTTGAAAGTGGTTTAGGAGTGTATCAAGTATCTCATCTTTGGGCACCTCAGAGAGGTTTTCACCCTTGGATATGTCTTTTATTTTTACTATTTTTTTCTCTAATGCTGCCATAATGTGGTTTTCACCATTAGAGCATCTATTTTTTCTTCTCTTAATTTTTTGACTAAGATACTTGATATCTACCTCTGTCATGCTGACACTATCTTCGCTGGTGGAGGACATTATAGGTTCAATAGCATGGAGGTAATAGTATAGAGCATAATCATTCTACAACATTAGAACTTCATTAGATGAGGAGGGGGAGTTCCAGTTTATCAACTTGGAATTTTTGAGTGAGAGAGAAGTAGTGGCTGGTTTAATTACGTTCACAATATAATCATCAAAAGCGTAGATGAGAAAGTCAAGACCTAGAGCAATATCATCCAAAGGATCATTCAAATCCCTATGAGTCCTTATGTGGGAAGTAGAGGACAAGTTAACATCAATGGCATCTAATTCATGTGTCCTAACACTAGATCCTTCACCTACTTCAAGAGGGTTTTCATATGTATGCACCATGTCTATATCTTTATCATAAGTAGCATTAGACAAAGAGTCAAACTCATACTCATGTGAGTCAGTACTTGATGTGGGAGTTCCATTAGTGCTAGTGGTACTATCAGACTCATTCCCATCTCTTGTGGTATTGACAACTTGCTGAATTTGTTCTTGTTCAAACCACTTTTGAAAATGTGGTGGTACATATGGTTCATCCTGAAAACTAGAATTCTCAGTTAGAGTTTCTTTCCATTGATCATATGTGAATTGATGCACTAAAGTGGTGTCATCAGAATTAGTATTAGTCCCTACCATATGGATAGGTATGATAGGCTCATTTGGTTCTACAAAGAGTTTAGCAAGTTTTGGAGGAATAGGATATGGGAAAGTATCCTCATCAGAGCTGGCCTCTTGATTTACCTCTGGGATAGTATCTTCAAATTTTGGTTCAGGTTCTAGCACAAATTTCTTTGTCCCTAAATGAAAGGGGATCTTTTTGATGCCTGAGCCAGTAGTATCCTTTGTGCAGTGACCTATAGCTTCAATGGGTTTCAGAAAACCATTGTCATTCATTCCTATAAGACCACTTCCTTTATAGCCAAAGTGCTTCATGATCTTGAAGGCCTCACTATATGGCTCTTGTTCTAAGTTTGGAGGTGGAGTAGTTGTTTTAGATGTTTCTTTCCCTTTATAGATCCAAGTTATGATAGCTCTTTCTTCATCCTCATCTTTTAAAGGTGTAGAGGCCCGTACAAAGGTGCCATCATAGATTGTTTGAGGAGAGTCATCAGAAGGTTTGTTACTCTCAAAAGGTCTCCCATAAGAGCATGGAGATGGAGGGAGAGCATCGAGTGATATCACAGGTTCAATTCAATATTCTCCAATGCCTGTATCCTTAAGTTTTAGAGTCTGTTCCATTTCTTTGACCTTCACATCATAGAACTTAGTAGACTCTCTATTAGCTGGGACAAAGCTATTTTTAGACTGTGTGAGTGTGTTGCAAGAGTAGTTGGTACTAGCAGGCATAATGACTTCCACTCCATGGAATGGAAACTTGATGCATTGACAGTATGTAGACAAAATAGCCCACATCTCATGAATCCATGGTCTACCCAACAAGATGTTGTAGGAAAGAGGAATGTCTAGAACTTGAAAAGAAACATCTCTCTCAACAGGGCCAACATAGATAGGTAGGAAAACTAAGCCTTAGGATTTGTGTTCCTCTTCATCATAAGCTTTGATAGTAGTCTTCTTGTGAGAATCTATACAATCCTCATCATAACCTAGCCAAGTAAGAAATTCAGCAGAATAGATATTGAGGCTACCACCATTGTTAATAAGCACTCAGTGGACAAGCTTGGGGCCTATCATGACTTCTATATGTAATGGAGCATTATGCAGATTGCTCAGTTAGTGATCATCTTCTTCAGAGAAGGACAAATAATGAGGTGAGGTCAAATGACCCACCATAGATTGGAACCGGTTGAGATCAAGATCTTTGGGGACATTTTCCTCGACAAGGGATTTATCTAAAATCTACCTGTGAGAAGGTGAGATCTTCAACAACTCAAAGATGGTAACCTAAGCATTGGTTCGCTAGAGCTAATCTAAGATGTTATAACTAGCAGTTCTAGGTGTAGGGACCAATTTCAAGGCTTTATTGGTAGGACCGATAGTAGTCTTATCCACAGTTTGTTTCATAGTAGATACAGGAGGATCAAGACCTTTCAAAACAATCCTTCCACATGATCGAGTAACAACATTGGCACAATCTTGAGGTTTTTCAGATTCAGACAAATGAGAAGTGGATCTATGCAAGATGAAAGGAGTCTTAGGTTTGGGAGCATTACCGCTCCCCTCAAAAGTGATCACATCACAATACTCAACTTCAACAAGTTCAATCATGTTGATGACATTACCATTGGCAGTATACATATAGTTAACCTTGGCATTGGTATTCTTAGCTTTGGAAGACTCACCTTTCTCATGAGGAGGGAAAGGATCCTTAAACTCTTGATGATCTGAATATTTTTTATTGTTGTCCACAACAATGTCACCATTGACAATTAGATCTTGAACCTTACGTTTTAGTTTGAGCCAAGTAGAAGTCTTATGACCAATGTTTTGGTGATAGTCATAGTATGCATTGTCATTCCACCAATGAGGTCATGGTTGTGGGTCATAGAGACACTTTTCCAAAGGAGAAAGGATCTGATTCTACACAAAAGTTTTATAGACCACATCAAGAGGATCTCCCAAAGAAGTGAATTCATGCTTGGGTTGAGAGGCCCAAGGTTTTTTCTTAGAAAATCTTGAAGTTTTCTGATTATCCATTGTGTTCTTTTCAACAGCCTTATCCGCTTGTATACTAGAAGTAAGATTAAAAACAAACTTTGAAGGCTTCATGGTGACATTGTCAACCACTCCATCATTTACAACATCTCTATTTTTGTTGACAACCTTTCCTTTATCCTTGTTCGAGGAGAACCCTTGCTTATTATCCTTATTCAAAGTTAATTCTCCTTTCTTAAGAATAAAGGCCTCTATCCTCACAGCTTTCTTGATCATGTTGTAAAAAGTCAAAGGACCATGTAGTTGCACCTAATATCCAAAGTCTAGGACAAGATTGTCCAAAAAGATGTCAATTTTCTCAGACTTGGGTAATTTGTGAGGATAGTTCATGCAAAGTTGTCTCCACCTTTGGAGAAAAGATAAGAAAGGCTCTCCCTATCATTGTTTTAAATTTCACAAATCACGGATGTTGACAGGGTGTTGAATGTTGTGTGAATAATGATGGAGGAATAGATTAGCGATCTCATCAAAAGTCTTAATCCTAGGGGGTAGTCAACAAAACCACTCCATAGCTGAGCCACCCAAGCTGCGGGGAAAGAGTCTCATAAGATAAGTTTGATCATGTATAAATTCCATGGACAAGGCACCAAACTCCCTCCTATGATCTTGGGGATCAGTTGTAGCCATATACTTGTCATATTTGGGCAACTCGACTCCTTTTAGAAAAGGAGGCATGCAGATACTCTTGTCAAATGGAAAAGGGCATTTGCTACCCATTGTGAATTTTTGTGTGGGCTTATCCTTTTCCTTTGCAAGTTGACTAATCTAATCTTGCATATTTTGAATCATCTTTTGTAACTTAGCAGTTTCAGTCTCTTCCTCTTTAGCCAAAAGCATTTCAACTTGATAGTTTGGAGGTAAATTGGCCCCTTATTGAGCCAACTCAAGAAAGTACTTCTCCTTTTCCTCTAAAAGAAGGATTTCCATCATTTTGATAAGACTCTTATTAGCTTTAGCAACATTTATATCATTATGAGTTATTACATCATCTTCATTACCAAGAATCTCATAATTGCTTAGGATTTGGTCTTGTTGTTGATCATCTTAGTTTTGGTCGTATGGAGGAGGATGATAGTGATATGCTAGTTGAGCTCCTTGAGGTTTTTTCTGAGCTTGGCGTTGATTCTGATCATTTTGGGATTGATCATAACATTTCTCATTTTGAGGTTGAGCATGACATTGGTCATTGGAAGATTGACCATGATACTGGTTGTTTTGAGATTGGTCATAAGTTTGGTTGTATTTTCCTGGTTAGAAGTCGAATGGATCTCTCATCTTGTCAATGTAGGACTGTGCAGTGAATGAAGACTCAATAAAATGATATGAACGACACTGAAAGGGCATAGCTAAGGTAATTTTTGGTGTGTGAACAAGATCAAGAGGATTGACAAGTTCAAATGAGTCTCTATCTTTAGTACGATCGATAGATTCAATAATAGGACCAGTTCGAGGAAGTGGTCTTCTGAAGTTATGAAACAATGAGTTGTTTTGGAAGAATGAGTTGTCTTGTTCTTGAAATGAGAAACTAGGTTGCGCTTGAAACAATAGATTAAAACACTCTTGGAACATGAGAGTTGATGATTGAGATAGGCTATCTTTCAAAGTACTCAACAAAGAACTTGAGGATCCCTCACAATGCTCAGATTGCAAAATAGGTTCAAGATGATCTATTTCTTAATTACAAGGTTTACCTCTACCTTGACCAATATTACGAATGGGGTAAGTGTTTTCACTTCTAGTCATGACATTCATAGATGAAGATGTGATGCGAGAAGACTCAGGATAATGCTAAAACTTTGTCTCTAAGATAACAAAAAGGAGATAAATGGCTAGAACAACCAAGATACGAGATGGACTTGGCATGAATCATCAAGAGAGTGGCTAGAAGATTCAAGATAAGACTATCATGACATGAGGTACAAAAGCACAAAGAGAATAGATTTAAAAAAGTGAGACAAAATAAGTCAAAGAAAAAATCAATCAGTTCTCAGCTTGAGAAACTCAGTTTCTGACAATGAATGATAGGGGAAAAAGTAGACAGACCCTGGATAAAAATTAGATTGGGCAGAAGTTTGACTATTCAATAGTAAATAGCTTGCTATTTTTGAAAATAGGGTATAGGTTTGCATGAGAAAGTGCAGGGTCGCGTGAGAAAATGCCAGGCTTCGCATGAGAGAATGAAATCTCACGCAAGGAAATGCTCAATTTTTGAAACTTTGCACGGGAAAATACTAGTGTTCGATAGTTCAACAAAGATTTTTAGATAAAAGAGAAGTTTCATGACATAGTGTAAATGGTTCTCATATAGAAAATCCAATTTATAAATAGTTTGATGGATAGTTTAATCAACAATCTCAGTTTGAAGGTTTCAAGCATTCGTTTACAAGCATGAAGGTTTAGATCAAGTAGTAGTAACACAAGAAGTAGTCACAAAAATACCTACCAAGGACAAAGAAAGTTTGTAGTATCATGGGAGTCTCTATTTCTTCATGATGGAAAAGTTTAAGACTCGATAACAAACACATAGTTATCCCTACAAAAAAAAATGGTGAGAAAACAAAACCTTTGCCCCTTTGCTTATGCACATGTGTTCACTTCATAGAGCCGTGTAACCCCCTAGAGTGCACCCATATTTTTGGTGTTTCCAAGGACTCAATAATATATATTCAAAGGTTACCCTTGAAGTAGGGGCCAGTGTCATATACCACCTTCAAACATCTAGGTGCATGCCTATGGTGAGAATCTATGGGAGAGATTCTTCCCCCTCCCTGTGCAAATATTATGTCTCCTTTCGAAGGTGATCTGAGTAGGAAACTAAGGAAAATTTTTAGTGGGATTCCATTCACACTAAAATTTTGTGCCCCTAATATAGGGCTAGGGCCTGATAGCCACACCAACACTTGAAAGTCATACACCCCTACAAGCAGGGCTAGGAGCGGTGTCGCTCAGTACAACAGACAAGGCCTTCTCAAGATGATAGTCAAAATCATGAGAAGGAAGCTAACATGGCTTTGGAGTCTTTAGACTCAATAAATAATTCTTTATTATAGTGATGTGTAATCACCAGTGATAGGTGTGTACTCACTTGGGTCATTTCCAGAGGTTCAACTTTCGGTAGGCCCTCTAAAGGTGACACAAGACTTGGCTCGGATTCAAGGGTCAAATTTTTTGATTCTCTAAAAGAGAGAAGAGCATACTTCTCTACCTCTTCACCTTACCCAAACACATCAAGCATATTCATCACCGAGTTAGCTTCACTCCCCCAAATCCATAAGCTTTTGGGTTTCTGGTTCCCTTAAAGAGAGAAGAGCATAATCCCATAACAAGTAGATGTGCTAAAGATTCACTACCTTCCTTTGCTTCCCCAGGTATCCATCATTCTAGCAACATCTAGGTCTCAGTTTCATCCATGGGCATCACTTCCATGTAATGAAGAGCCTACTCCCCTACTTTTCTATCAGGACCCTTAAGAAATTTTAACAAAGCCCTAATTAGACTATGTGAATGAAAATAGTAAACAAGCATAATATTTTTAAATGATCTTCGACAACTGTCCTACAAGCAAACTGTTAGAAGGTTTTTATGGTCTTTTACAAGCAACCTACAGACCACTATTACGCTGTAGCAGAAATCATAAATATGAAATCAATAGTAGAAAGTAAATGTCATGAAAAAGTAACAGTAAATTATAGAATCGAGAAAATTCAAATAACTTACAGCAAAACTTCGCATGAGAAAGTACTACACTGTGCATGAGAAAGTGCAAGGACCTGCGTGAGAAAGTATTTCTTTGTACGACACAATCTAAAATCTCAAGCAAAATTCTTTACATAGTAAAGTACAGATGCATGGTAGAGTTCAAATTTCTTATCAAAAAATTCAAGAGTGAGGTCAAAAATGATTTTTCTGCCCCACAATGGGTGCCAAAATGTTTATAGCTGAACGTGGACCTCTAATCCAGCCATAGACACAACATAGCCATTGCTCAATCATTGAATCATGAAGAGGAGTATGAATTACTCAATTGGAAAGATTTTATCAATTTGACCTATTGCCTCCTAATTAACTGGGGTGTTTAAATTACTCTTAGAATGAGAGCCACAACCAAAAGACCGAGCTAATACGAAGGATTTGAAAGCTTGAAAGATGAACAAAGTGTAATTAGTCTAAGATGAAGATGCAATTAATCTAAGAATGAAGTGCAGATTTTAATCTAAAATCTTGAAAGAAATATGAAGATTAAGCTTATAGCAATAAGAAAATTACACTAATATGAGAATGCAATTAACTATAAATTAAGATTAATCTAATTATACAATAACAAAGCTTGGAAATATGAAGTAATTGAGACTAAATTTTGCTGTAGTTTTGATACTCCCATAATTGCCTCCTTTTCGAATGAGGAAGAAGGTTCATAATATAGAAAAATTGGGAGAGAGGATGAAGAGTTTCTTGAAATGAAATGGTCGACTCTTCATTTCTCCTTGAGACAAATATTAAGGAATTAATTAAAAGAATGAATTATTGCCACATATGGGTGACCCTTTGAATAATTTGAATTATTAATCCAAATAAGATAATCCATTCAAATAACCAAATAGATTAATTCCTTTTATGTGTATCATCTAAAGGGGGTGAGTTTAATTTAATTTAAAGGACTTAGGACTTTAGAATTAGATCAATTTATCATAGGGATTATTTAGCTAATAAAGTCAAATACTTAGGAATTAATTATAGTGTGAGATTAATGCAATTTAGGATTTTTTGCAATTGACACCAAGTCAAACAAAGTCAGGTAGGAGAGTGAAAATTGCCTAGTAAAATAGGACTTTAATGATTTAAAATTGAAGAAATGCACCAAAATTGATTGAAATTATAGGTGCCAATTTTGGGGTATTATAGGATGAACGTGATTTGTTGGTTTTCCTTTTGATTGAATTTAAAGATATCTTTTCTTGGACATATTTAGATATGTCGGGTATAGATTCTAAGATTTTTACTCATAACATCATTTTAAAACCAAATATGAAACCTGTGAAACCGAAAATTTGAAAGATGAATCCACGAATTGCTTTATTAGTCAAAGGTGAAATTGAAAAATTATTGGATTCTAGATTTATCCATTCTCTTGATTAATCAGATTGGATTTCAAATATTGTGCCTATGTCAAAAGGAGAAAATAAGATAAGGATGTTTACTAATCTTAGAGATTTAAATAAGGCATCCTTCAAAGATGATTTCTCGTTGCCTAATATTGATATGATTATGGATTCAACAGCAGGTCATGCCTTGTTATCTTTTATGGATGGTTTTTCAGGATATAATCAAATATTTATCCCTCATGAAGATCAATTTAAAACTACATTTATAACACCTTGGGGAACCTTTTGTTGCGTCACGATGCCTTTCGGATTAAAAAATGTAGGACTGACTTATCAATGAGCTATGACTCTGATTTTTCATGATTATATTCATAAGATCCTTGAAGATTATGTGGATGATATCTTAGCAAAATCTATACAAAGAGAAGATCATGTTACCATTTTACGACAGATATTTGAAAGGATTAGAAGTTATAATATGAGATTGAATCCAAAGAAATGTGTCTTTGGAGTTGATTTCATTAAATTATTAGGATTTATAATCTCTAAGTGAGACATAGAAGTAGATAATGAAAAGATTGAAGCTATTGTTAATATGTCTCCTAAGAATATTTCTCACTTACAGAGTTTACAAGGAAAAATACAAGCTATTTGTTGCTTTATTTTTAATTTAGCAGACTGAACTATCCCTTTTACTTCCTTGCTTAGAAAGGAAACCACTTTTTCTTGGAATGATGAGTGTAAACAATCTTTTGATAAATTTAAGGAGTATCTTGTGAATCCTCCTATCTTCCAGCCTGTTAATTTTGATAAACCATTCCATTTATACACTTCAGTGACTCTGTAGGCCGTGAGTGCATTGTTAGCTCAAATTGATGATGATGGTAAGGAAAGACCTGTGTATTACATTAGTCAGACTTTACTTGATTATGAAACAAGATACATAGATTTAGAAAGACAATGTCTAGCTATAGTTTATCCATGTCAGAAACTCGGGCATTATCTTATAAATGCTGAAGTTAATGTGATTGTCAAATGTGATCCTTTGAAACATCTTTTCTCACAAACTGATCTCTCTGGTCAGCTGGCAAAATGGGTAATGTTGCTTATAGATTTTGATCTTAATTTCATTTCTTAGAAGTCTATTAAGGGACAAGTGTTAATAGATGATTTAGCCGAAGCTCCTTGTCCTCACTCAGATACATGTTATACTTCAATAGAATTTCCTGATGATAATATTCTAGCTATTCAATATGATGATATTTGGGAATTATATTTTGATGGGTCTAAGTGTAAGATAGGTTCTGGTGTGGGTATCATCTTGATTCCACCTATGAAAAAACCCAACCCTTTATCATATAAATTGACCTTTCCTTGTACCAATAACATTGTGGAGTATGAAGCTCTTATAGCTAGACTACGAGCAACTTCATCCCTTAATATCAAAAATTTACAAATATATGGAGATTCAAAATTAATTGTTGAATGGATTAAATGAGGATATCATACTAAGAATGCAGAAATGATATAATACAAAGATTTATCTCTTGATGTACTTTCACAATTCTCCTCTTATCTGATTTAGACTTTACTTAGGAAGGATAAACGACATGCAGATGCCATGGCAATCACAGCTTCTTTGGTTTGTCTCAAGAATAATGCTGAAAATTTTCAATTTACTATACAAACTCTCAAAAGCCCTACAATTTCTGACAAGATTACCTCTGATTGTTTCAATTTACATTCGGATGAATGATATTCACATATTTTTCATTTTTTGAAGGATAGTACTTTTCCTAAATTAGCAACAAGGAACATGCGTAGTTGTATTAGGAAGCTTGTAGTACATTACATTATTTTAGGAGATACACTTTATAAATGCTCTTATGAAGGATTATTATTAAGATGTCTCATTAGAACTAAAATCCTTGTAGCTTTGGTAGAAGCTCACTCTGGTTCTTGTGGGGGAAATTTTGGTGGAAAATCCCTGGTTAATAAATTGCTTTGAATGGGATATTATTGCTTCGAAACAAGATTCTTTCATGTTTGTTAAGAAATGTCCTTAATGTCAACAACATAGTAATTTGATTCATGCTCCTACTAGAAATCTTCGTAATTAGGTTTCTCCATGGCCCTTTAGTGTTTGGGGTTTTGACCTTATTGGAAAAATCTCACTGGCTTCTTCTCAAGGACGTACTTACATTCTCACTGCTATGGATTACTTCATGAAGTGGGTTGATGAAGTTGTCCCTCTTTATTCAACAATGACGGATGTTATTTGTGATTTCATACTTAATAATATCATAACAAGATTTGGTATTCCTTCAATGATAATTTCAGATAATGGAACCTCTTTTAAAAATAAAGAAGTCACAAAATTCTTGGAGAAATATAGGATTCAACATAGATTTTCAACTCCTTACTATCCTCGATCTAATGGAAAAGTTGAAGCATTAAATAAAATCATTCAACAAATTTTGAGAAAAATAGTTAGTAAGCATGCAAAAGATTGGCATACTCAACTAACTTATGCTTTATGGGCCTATAGGAATAGTGTGCATACTACCACGGGGACTTCTCCTTACAACCTTGTCTATGGTACTGATTTTATTATGCCTTTGCAATTGGAAATACCCTCTTTATGTGTTTCATTTCATGGGATAATTGATAAAGATATTTTTTGTGAACAATGCTTACAAGAGCTAGAAATGTTGGATGAACAATGAATACATGCATTAGAACATATAAAAGCTTATAATAAATCTCTTCAGAAACAATACAATCATAAGGTAATTGAACAAACATTTGTAGTTGGTGATTTAGTCCTTTATGAGAATCAATGAAATGCGAATGCTTTACTGAGTGAAAAAGGAAAATTTAGCCCTAATTGGCTTGGACCTTTTGTTGTTATTGAAGACTTTAGTTTGGATGCTTATAAACTTGCTGATATGGATGGTGTTTCTTTTAAGGAACCCATTAATATCATGCATCTCAAATGTTATTATCCTTAATTTCATTTCTTTCCTTGTGCATTTATGTATTCCTCGTAAAGTTTATTTTATAGGTTATGTAGTTCTAGAAAAATTACATATTGAATATATTTATGTACTTTCTTACTTTCTTTCTTTCTATTAAGTTTTATATTGATGAAAACATAGTAATCAAACATAGAACTAATCAGTAGACAAATTTTTTCATTCATCAAAAAGAAGTTTCAAGTTTTGATACATATATGGCCAATGGCCTTATCTATCACTATGCTCTGATGGCCGATGGCTTCTAGATCTTTCTCCACTATGATAGGAAGATGAAGATTTGTGTGTCCATGTGTGGATCCCCAATATGCTCATACCTTGTGGATGCTCTCAAGCACTCTGTAACTCAGCTATCAGCTTCTCCTCCCTTTCTCTACACAATCTTAGCTCTCGCTAGATGGATGCAAAGATATCGGCATGCCTACTAGGATCTCTGCGACCAATGGAAGAATCTCTCTCATCGGCTAGTAGTCGGTAGGATATAATTTTATCCTTGAGAATCTCAGATACAAAGCTCCTCCACTTTGCTATGCTAGCTATAGAATGAAAAAATTTATCAATCTAGTATCTTTTTATCTCTAATCAAATCACATATTCAATCAAATTTCATATTTCATACCTAGGTCTCCCTCCTAGATGTCACCAAAGTGTCTAGATGGTGGGGGCATGGAGTGACTACTCTCTCTATGCTTTCTATATCTAGGCCTCAGTGGTGGTGTCTCTATGTTGGGCCATGGGAGCCATTGTGATCTTAGTGGTGATACATGAGTAATGGGTATATCTACAATAGTATCACCAGCTGGGGGCATATCCTAAAATCTCTCCTCTTCTCTATCTACTCTCTCCTCCTCCATGGGATCTCCCTTTGAGATGTGATCCTCATCTCTAATATCCTTATCATCCTCTATGCTACCACTATCCCGGTGTGTCCTCTCAATAGAACTTGGATCTGTGGGATAATCGTCAAGAAAGATAGGATGGATCCCTTGCAAACTCTAGTACCTAATGTAATCCTGACTCATGCTTGACTAGGTCACATCTGATGGTACCTCGATGTCCTCTATCTCATTAGCATCGCTATCCTCTATGTCTTCTATCGATGCTTGATGCATGGCACCAAGTCTCTAATAATACCTTATTGGATTTACATAGCAAGCGACTGCTTTAGGGACTCCATATAATAGGCCAAACTACCTCATCACCTGATCATAATATTAGGGCATCACTATATGACTTTGATGACCCTCTAGTAGCTCATGCTACTGTGAATGTCTCATTTGGAATTGTATATCATGCCACTCTGTCATCTGGCAGTAGGGTCTCCATATCACATCAATGCTCACAATGCAGTCTAGATGTACTCTCTAGTAGAGCATATCTCCAAACTGCCAAACATCTCTCAAGGGATACACAAAGACTCTCATTTTACTCTCATCTACCATAATTGGAACTCCTTGTGGATGTGTAAATGAAAAATGCTCAAACATCAAAATTTGTAAGAGTGTGCATATCGACAAACTCTCCCTTTGATATCTCACTAGCTAACCTAGCTCATGGTATAGTTGAGCTAACATGTTGCAACTCCATGATAACATGGTCCTCTCTCTCTCTCCATCCTCTGTATGAGATGTGTAAGAGGTGAACAAAATATAGTACCCTTTAAGTTGGGTATCACAACCAAGGATACTATATAAAGCATCACCCTCCATAATAAAGGTGTAGGGCCTGATAGTATGGATGATAATAGGACCTAATCTGATTGGGTCCACATCTGTGGAAGCTATCCTATACAATAATCTGCATCTACATGAATCTCCTCAAAAGAACACTATGCTCTAGGTCTGATGGTCTCACCTCAAACTGGAAGCCACATGATACTGTAGACATCCTCTAATGTCACTATGATCTCACTAGAGGGAAGATGGAAGGAGCATGTATCCTCATCTGACCTCTTTATTAGAGCCGATAGCATGGCTCAGTGTAGTCTAATCTATGGAAGGACTAATACCCAGTATAGTCCCACATCCTTCAATAACTACATCTCCTCATCATCAAGCTTAGACAGTCTCTCTTTGACCATGACTAGCAACTCTCAGAAATAGACCAAGTCCTGCAAGCACAAACAAACATCATATCAGTCATCTACATCGTCAAATCTACATATCTAACTGAACTAGGTAGAAGTAGACCTCACTTAGGTCAAGGATGACCTTACTAGGTCAATGTTGACTTTTTTGGGTCAGGGTCAACCTTTTTGGGTCAAGGTCAACCTCATCCCAAAAATAGGCAAAAACCCTTTGGTCAATGTCAACTTTCATGGGTCAAAGTCAACCTAGATGGGTCATAGTCAACCTAGATGGGTCAATGTTGACCTAGATGGGTCAAGGTCGACCTAATAGGGGTAAAGTTGACCTTTCCTATAAAAAATAAGAATTTGGAGTATACAAAGGCAGACAACAGAAAACTCACCTCAAGTAGTCATCGTCTGGTAGCTAGGCTATATCTTAGAAGCTCTAGGTGCATCGCTCGAAGTTCCTCTCTCCTTGGCATCTTGCTTCCTCATTTTGAATCTACAAATGGTAAGAATGAGTAAGTATCTTTCTCTTTTCCTTATTTATAAGTTTAAATTATCATTTTACTAGGGTTTCTTTTAGGGCTTCCTCAAGATAAACTTAGATTTCCCTTCTTATGCATTTAGACAAACATCCACTCTTTGCATCATAACTTGAGTTCAGTAACTTAATTTTTAGTGTAGTCAGTGGCTTGGGAATCATGATTTAGATATCTAACTCCTTGAACTAGTTTAGGGAGGTTAGGAATCCTTCTAATTTGTTTAAGAAAGGACTTTTCAACAAACTGCATATCTAGTGTATAAATTTTTTCTTATCACCCTATTTCACCCTTTGGAAATAGAAAGCCAAAATAGGGGGGGCATAAGGGGCTCTATACACTTCTCAAATTTTCATATAGTAAGCCCTAGGTGATTGATGGATTTTCATTAACCTTGTGCGTTGCAGGTTCTAACAGTTTTCTACAGGATCTTTACATTGAAGACTTGGCTATATCCTTTTTATTTAATATGTTGTTTTCTTACTTTAGCTTGCATATTCACGTAGTGTCATATCTAAGCTAAAGTGGGGGCTAAATGTATCATCTCAAAATGGAATCACTTCCATCTTGATAGGTTTAGGACCCTCTTTTAGTACATTTATCATGATAGACTTGTCTTTAGGATGCATTTTGCACTTGATTCCTTCATTCTAGGTGAAATTAGGGTTAGGATCCCGAGGATTCTCCTTAATTTCCCTCTTCCATGGCTTTATTTTATAGGTAGGACTTGGAAATAGGTCATCCTAGCTAACATCATAATCATCATAGGATTTTGTGCCTCTCCCCGACATTTTGTCCCTTCCTGGCATCATTTCTACGTCTCCGAGCATCCCTTGGACCTCTTGTCCCTGATTTTGGAAGTATCTGGATCTCTGGGTCTAAGATGACCTAGACCCTGACCTAGGTCAAAGTCAAGGTTGTCCCTAAACCTAGGTCAATATCAAGGTCATCCCCAACCTAGATCAGAGATGAGGTCATCTTTGACCTCCTTCAAAATTTGTTCCCCTTTGTCAGATTTGGTCCCGATGGACCCTGAAACCAATGTCGAGCTCTCAGATCTAAGTGCAGAGGGGTTTTAATTTGAAACCCATTTAATTATTTTCCCTCCTTAGTTGGTTATTGTGATTGGACCATAATTTAAGGTGAAATTTGAATTATGGGTCCTCACATTTCTCTAGGAGCCTCACCTTGAAACCTCTATATAAGGACTCTCATTTGCCTTCATTTTCATCAAGTATCCATTAAGTGATTTCTCACAAGTAATCATATTGCAAGGAGATTCAAGCAAGCAAGGAATGGTGAAGTGAAGATGGAATATTTCAAGAGGATGATATAGGAGATCAAGCCATTGTTGACATCAAGCATCTTTGTGAGCACACCATTCTAAACACCTACTTGGAGCAAGAGAGATCCTTTCTTCCTTGATCCACCATTACCAACATTCAAGCATTCAAAGATACAATCATGGGTTAGAAATTACAGATTGTGAGTTTGGTAGGAGTACTTTAGCCTTCAGGGCTTGGTATGCCTTCCTATCTCATTCAAATCTATGCATTTTTGTTTCATACATATTCATGCTAGGGTTTTAATCTAGAGGATTAGATCTTGGCATTACACTTTCAATACATACACACACACATTCTATTTCAATCGGCTATTCGTGGAGGTGGAGATCACCAAAATGGGGGTTTGACTAAGGTAAAACCCTATATAGCCACCCCAAAAACACCATTTTAAAAATATCTACAGTCATTATTTCAAGAATTGGAGGATGGATATGAGTACCCTTTTCGGCAAACTTCTGAGATCTACGAACAAAGTCAAATTTGACATTCAAAATATTAATGAAGCCTTTGACCTTTTATCGAGGTCAAAGAGTGCCTTCTTCTGAAAAGATGAAAGTTTTCTGGGTTTTCTCTGTCACAGCTTCCTGGTCCCAAATCTGGTTACAGAATCTTCCAAAACTTCATAGAAGCTAAAAAAAAAAGGTATTTCTAACTCTATTTCATGATGAGGTATGTATCTTAACCTAATTAATTTTCAAGTATTTCCAGATTTACTTTACTTATGTTATTCGAATTATAGATACATACAAATGAATAGTGTTCAATGTTAGGTGCATTATTAAGGCTCCATTTTTACACTATTCACTAACCATCCAAGAAGAGTAGCTAAGTAGAATTAGGATAGAGAGTTTCAAATACCTCTATAAGGATGATGAAGACTTTGGTGAAGCCTACAAGGTATGCTCTAATTTTCAGAGTCATTTTCATAGCAAGTTTTCTGATTTTACTTTGTAAAGTGGTTTTTCATTTAGGGGAAATCAAGTGTGTGTTCCCAAGGGATCCATGAGGGAAAACCTCATACAAGAGAATCATAATGGCAGCTTGAGTGGTCATTTTTGGGTGAACAAAACCATAGAGCTTTTGCAAAGGTTTTATCATTGGCCAAAGTTGTTATGGATGTAACCAAGTATGTTGAGAAATGTGTAGTATGCATGAAGGAAAAAGGAGGATCTAGAAATGTAGGTTTGTACCAACCTCAGCTACCAGTGCCAAATAGACTATGGGAGTGTGTGAGCATGCACTTCATTGTGGGCTTACCCAAGACAAAGCATGGTTGTGACAACATTTATGTTATGGTAGATAAGTTTAGTAATATGGGGCATTTTGTACCTTGCAAGACTACACATGATGCTAGTAACATTTCTCATTTGTTCGTTAAAGAAATTGTAAGGATCCATGGACTACCCCTAAGCATTCTTTCAGATAGGGATGTCAAGTTCATGAGCCACTTTTGGAAAACATTGTGAAGTAGATTAGGTACCAATCTCTCATTTGGTTTAGCTTGCCACCCTGAGAATGATGGCCAAATTGAGGTGGTTAATAGAGTCTTAGGAAACTTTTTGAGGTGTCTAACCAGAGAGTATGGGCAGACATGGGATGTGGTTCTTCCCCAAGAAAAGTATGCATACAATGATAGTATGAACAAGACTACTGGCAAGAGTTCCTTTGAGATTTTTTATGGTATGCACCCAAGGGGTGTATGTGAGATTAGAGACCTTGGAGCCATGGATTATAGGAGTGGTCATGTTGATGACTTCACTAAAAAAATGGAGATCCAAGAATAGGTTAGGAAAACATCCTAGAATCAACTCAAAATTTGAAGGCCAACATAGATGAGAAAAGAAAGAATATTCAGTTTGAAGTAGGAGATAGTGTCATGGTTCATTTGAACATGTCAAGGCTAAAAAAGGTTGTCTAAAAATTTTCAAATGAAGAGAATAGGTCCCTACAAAGTCCTAGCCAAATATGGGGCTAATGCATACAAATTAGACCTGCCAAGTGGACTGAACATCTCCCCGATGTTCAATGTGACTGATTTGATCAAATAAAAGGGTCCTCTCACCAAGCTAGATGTCAATAGTGTAGAGATACATGATGATGTGGAACCTTGTGCATTACCTCCCAAGGTATAGCTGGAAGCTGAGAAGGTCTTAGACTCAAAGGTCAAGAAGACCACTAGACATAAGGTATACATGGAACACCTCATTCAATGGAAGAACAAATCTGAATCAGACACTACATGGGTTGCAATAAGCTTGGCATCTTAGAGGAAATCTTATTCATAGGAGTGACTTGAGCTTTTTGTTTGTGGGGGAGTATGGTGCAAGGCACTTAGGTAAGGCTACTTGGTACCTAGAGTCCCTAGTGTTGATTTTTTGGCTGGTAGTGGCCTTAGCCGAGCCATTAGTACAATAAGGAGACTATTTTGTCTCTCAAGTATTTTGGTTAGTTGTTAGTCCTTTCTTGGTTTCCCTACTTGTCCTAGGTGAGTCTTGTTGAGTCAGGTTGATTCAGATTTGGCTGACTTAGCTAGAGTTGCCAAATAGTGGAAAATATTTTAAAAGGTTGAAAAGTGCCTCTTTGATATTTTTAGAGGTTGGTTATGGTCTTAAAGACCTTAGAAATGCTTTTATTAAGTCACAAATGGGTGTGACCAAGTGGTTGGATTAGCCACCAAAATTTGTCATGACAACATTTCTTAAAAACCTAGGAAATGGCTCTAAAAGACCCAAATCCCAACCCAAAGGTCTAAACACATGGGATTTGGTATATATTATTGAAAAACCCTAATTATGGACATTTGGGATCATTTAGTATGGAAACCAAGACTTGGAATGAGTTTTTACTATGTAATCTTTGTGAGGAATTAAAGACTAGTGTGTAACAGAGCTTGAAAATGGATTGATGGAGTGACTATAACTATTTCATGTGTTAGATTAGGATGTTATCTAATTATTAGTAGTGGTAGTGAATCATTTTGATAGTTTTTAGTATTAGTTTTTTAATATTCTATTCTCTAGCCTGTCTTGGGTTGGTCCAAACAGAGTTTTGTAAAATGGAGTGCTAGGCCACTCTCCTACCATATAGACTGTATGAACCTTTGGGACTTGTGACTAGACTCCTTGTAATATATGATGCTACAACAATGGGACCTAAAAATCAAGAGAAGCATTTTTAATGTGATGCCCTAGGAGAGCCAGGAATACATGGCCAGGGATCAAAGTGTATTGTAGACCTATGAAGAGTGATTGAAAGCATTCATTGCTTCAACCTAGGCATGTGGAGAGGAGGCCAGATGTGTTAGAAAGAATCTCTAACAATGAGAAGCTTTGGTGGAATGTTTGAGCATGAGTAATATCAAACCCTCACTAGTTCAGTCAATGAATAAGGAAACCCTTGATTTTAGCCCTATTTTTAGGAAACCCCTGTACAGATAGATTGGAGGAGGGAGACTAGAAGAATCTGAAAGCCCTTCCAAAAGGGTATTGAAATCTAGAATTGTTTATGGACCTCATTTGGAGAAGTTTGGAACTAAAAACCAAAAGGTGTCTAATTAGGCCTGCTAGCCTTGTAGCCCTTTTTGGGACAGTCAGCAAGTAAATCTTGATAGCGATGGGGTTTTCCTTGATAGACTTGGGTTCAAACGTGATTTTAGACCTTATTATAAATGAAGATACCATCCTCTCCATTTGAGGGTCAACATACATGCAAAATCCCTATTTTGAGGATGGTGGAGCTAGTAGGTAGCTATGGAGTGATGTTGTGAAGAGAGCTTGATTCAAACCTTGGTGTTGTAAGTTGAATAGAAAAGGATTGAGATTGTGAATCCTTGTGCGGATACTAGGTTAGTGCCCTATAGGCTAGAAGTATAGCCTTGTGTGTTCCTAGAGGAGGCTAGGATAGAGTGAGAAAGACTTGTGTTACACCAATGGTATAAGAGACTACACAATTATTTGATAAAGATTGGATTTGTAAGGATAAATGATAATGTTCAACAATCTATATCTGAAGAATGAAAAAGGTAAAGGGATTTTGTAATCTGAAATGTTTGTTGATGATATCATATTTGGAGGAGATTCCCTATGTCAAACATTTTCAAATGAGATGCAAACTAAATTTGAAATGTCTATGTTTGGTGATATCAAATTCTTTGTTGGTTTGCAATTTTATCAAATGAGGAAAGGTATATATATTACACAATCTAGGTATGTAAAGGAAATACTGAAAACTTTTGGTATGGAAGATTTTAGACCAAAAAATACATCCATGGCTATTGGACAAAAACTATCAAAAACTGACGATACAACTGAAGTAAGTCAAACCTTGTACAGGTCTATGATTGGAAAGTTACAATACGTTGTCCATAGAAGACCAGATATTGCCCTAGCAGTTGGGATTGTTGCATTATTTTATACAAATCTTAAGGAGAGTCACATGATGGTAGTAAAAAGTATATTGAGATATTTAAAAGGAACAAAGGACTTTGGATTGTATTGCAAGAAGAATGACAAGTTTGAACTGAAAGTTTACACTGATGCATATTTGGAAGGAAATATGGATGATAGAAAGAGTACAAGTGGTGGTGCATTATTTATAGGAAAGAGATTAGTCTCTTGGAGAAGAAAGAAACAGAACTACATTTCCCAATCTACAACATAAGCTAAATATGTAGCAGCAACAGTGAATTGTTCAAATTTAGTGTGGATTAAGCAATTGTTAAAAGGTATGAAGGAGGAAATCACTGAGCTAGTTGTTATTTTATGTGATAAAAATAGTGCTATTAATATATCAAAGAATCATGTAATGCACACTAAGACTAAGCATATTACTATCAAGTATCATTACTTGAGAGAGCTAGTTCAAGACAAATAAGTGAGACTAGAATATGTGAATATAAAGGAACTATTAGTAGATATATTCACTAAGTCATTACCTAAAGATACTCATGAATACCTTAGAGGTAAATTATGGGTGATTCCCCTAACTGAGGCTACCTAGTAACACATAGGAGATTGCATAAAATGGAACAAATCAGAATATCTAAAAAATTGATGCAAAGGAGGTCACAGTTTTGGAGTTGCCTAGAGTCGTGAAAAGTAAAGCACAAGATGTTGATCAGTCATAAGAAAGATGCTAGAGGGAGCAATAAAATTCAGAGAACTGACATGAAGATATTTACATGGTGAAGATCAAATGTCTTTGGAATTATTGTCAAATAGGGAGAGATTCAAAAGGAGTTTTCAAGAGTAAACTAATGGGAGAGAATTAGTGAAACTGAGAAAAAGATACAAAAAATGATCCTAAGCAAAGACAAAGAGATAGAATAAGAAAAAGAGAGAGTTTCGGTAAAATGTTGTATAGATTCTTTTGGATTGAATGGTAGAACATGTGGTGTTTCCATCAGTGCCAAAGAGGGAGATTGTTCAAAACTACAATTGAAATAATTATTATAGGGTAAAAGTACAAACCCGTGCCACACTTTTATAAAGGAAAAGGATGACAATATGAAATTTTTTCAACTTTAACGACATAAAATTGGCATTTGTGTTTAGAATTTGAAGATGATGTAAAATAATGAAATGTGTAAAATTTGATAAAGTTTATGCTTATAATTTTTTTAAAAAAAATTTGAACAAAATTGACATAGTTTTTTAAATTTTGAAGTCCATTTTTTAATTGCTGAAATATGTTGAAAATCTAGGGTGTAGTTCCCACCAAAAAACTATATGCAAATAATCTTTTTTTCCTTTGATTTAAGAATATGTTTTAGATGACATGTATAGCTAGTGCATAAAAATATAAAAATTAGATTTCAGTATATATTTTTTCTATTATAACTATCCACAGTCGGTGTTATCCGAAATTAACAGTTTTTTGTTCCCACCAAATTTTCCCTGCCAAATCTACACCATTAAAAAAAAAACTTATATATTCTTGAAGAGGACTCTCTCCTCTAGTGTTAAATATAAAGTTTAAATTTTTCTGACATGATTTGTTATTTTTATTTGTTTTTCGAACGAGCATGTTCTTAAATGTTAAAATACTTACTTGAAGTATTTTCAACTTATAATATATTATATGCAATCAAAACATAATAAAAATTACATGACCATAATCTTGAGTCTAAGCTCTACAAAATAGTATTTTTAGATTTTATAGAAAGTTAAATTTTGACAAAGAATTCAAATCCAGAAGTGAGAACTTCTAAGAGTCACCTTTTTTTGGCTTATTTGGTTGCCACATGGGATTCCACATGGGTTTGACCGAACCGGTTCCGACCAAACCTATTCCAGTCGGACCTATGGCCGACCAAACATGGTGCTATGGATGACCAAGCCCCTTAAATCTCATAGTTTTAAATAAAATTAAATTAATTATGAAATTCATAAAATCTGGTCAACAATAAACAATTTTTTAAATAAAATTATTTTTTATAGAATTTTAATAATTTTTTTTCAAATTTATTAATTATTTTAATTTTTTTGCAAATGGAGTTAGGTGATTTTCATTTTGAGTTCTAATTTATGTTTGGGTATTGCATGTCAAGTCCTAATTTCAGTGTTTTCAAGTTAAGTGATTCTTTTCTATTTTTGAGGGGAGTTTACCTTGTTTATGGTGTTGCATGCATTAAAACTCTAAGTTGCTTAGTTTTCTTTTTTAGGAGGATTTTGGCTAGTATTCAATATACAGGTTTATAGATTTTGGCTCTGAGGTTGAATTGGAGGACTGTGAAAAGTTTGGGAAATTTCAGGGTTGTTGAATTATTCTTTGTGGTTTCTATCGAGTGGTGGTTTAAGGTAGGGATTGAAAACCTTTTTTGCAATTCTTCTTTGGAAAAGATTGTCTTCATTGTGTCTTCCAGATAGGTTGATGATTTTGGAGTGATTGTATTTTTCTTTCAATGTCCTTGAGAAAATTTGCAAGATTAGATTGTTGTGATTTTGTGAATGATAAATACATATATATTTTGGTTGCTTATGAGCATAAGCTTTTATAGAAATAAGTGAGTTTTTCCAATTAGGGTATTCTATCAATTTGATTATTCGAACACTTGCTTAGTTTCTATCCTTACATGCCTTCAAGAAACCCAATTTGTTTAGCTTTGCATTCTTTTAAGTCCATTTTTTCCCACCAAAAAACTTGGAGTCTATTTTTTTATTGGAATATTAAATATAAGAATATTTAATTATTAAGTGTTAATTAAATATCTTTATTTAATTAAAATACTTAATTAAAAGTCTAGTTTGGAATAAAAGGGGTTAATTAATTATTAAATTTAAAGATGAGACTATAGACATAAATTGATTTATTTAATATTTAATTATCATGGATAATTATTAAAGTGCTAAAATATTAATCAATTAATTAAATATTAGTATGTAATTTAAGTTGCACATTCAGTTTTATAAATATTGAATTAGAAATTTGAATTAAAGATAAGTTAGAAATTGTTAACTGGAAACATACATATAATTATAATTATAATGAATTAAATATGCAAAAAAGGAAAATTAATAATTAAATGCAAATGGGGTTAAGTGATTTTCATCTTGAGTTCTAATTTATGTTTGGGTATTGCATGTCAAGTCTTGATTCCAGTATTTTCAAGTTAAGTGATTCTTTTATATTTTTTAGAGGGGTGTTTACCTTGTTTATGGTGTTGCATGCATTAAAACGTTATGTTTCTTAGTTTTCTTTATTGTTAATTGGAAAAGTCCATATAATTATGATTATAATTTATTAAATATGTAAAAAAGGAAAATTAATAATTAAATTCAAATGGATTTAAGTGATTTTCACATTGAGTTCTAATTTATGTTTGGGTATTGCATGTCAAGTCCTAATTTTAGTATTTTCAAGTTAAGTGATTCTTTTATATTTTTTAGAGGAGAGTTTACCTTGTTTGTGATGTTGTGTGCATTAAAACCCTAGGTTGCTTAGTTTTCTTTATTAACTCAAAAAGTTCATATAATTATAATTATAATTAATTAAATATGGAAAAAAGGAAAATTAATAATTAAATGCAAATAGAGTTAAGTGATTAAATCATGTTGAGTTCTAATTTATGTTTGGGTATTGCATGTCAAGTCCTGATTTCAGTGTTTTCAAGTTAAGTGATTCTTTTAGATTTTTCAGAGGGGAGTTTACTTTGTTTATGGTGTTGCATGCATTAAAACCCTAGGTTGCAGGTGAATTGAAGTTCTCTATCTGAATAGTTTTTGCAAGTGAATTGAAGCTCTCAATCTGAATAATTTTTACAATGGTGAATAAAAGGAATAGAACAAAAAAATATGATCGAATAAGGGATGACAAAATGAAAGGTCATACAAAACGTAATCAAGATCAACCTATTGTAGTTCAGGAAGAACATGTTGAAGTTCAGGAAGAACCTATTTATATTCAAGAAGATGTAATTCAAGCAAGAGAACAAATTGGTAGTTCTGAAGGTGGAAATATATATTTTGGCATGGGCAACTTGATGGAGATGAATGAGGATTCACTTTTCAGTCAAATGTCATATGAACAAATGTTATCTTAAAGTACAATTAAAATGCATTGAAAATAAATTTGGGATGAATATTTTAAAAATAAAAGTATGGTTAGAAGAGCTTAATTATTTGTTATGTTATTCAGGAAAAAAGAAATGACTCATGTTTTGGAGTTTTTGGGTGTTGATAACAAGAAAAATTTAGGAGACAATGTAAATCGAATAATAGTTAAGAATTTTCAAGATGCATTAAAGGACATTAATAACTCAAGTCAGGGAGCCGATTTAAGTGTTTCACGTAGAGAATTTATGACTACTTTATCTAGTAGGAGGTTGACATAGAGAAAACTAGTACATGAAATATCTAACTTAGTGAATGTATCTAGAAGAACAGTTCAAAGAGATATCAGGAAGACAAATATGTTAGAGGAAAACATTGAAAATAATTGGGTAAATATTTGTAGGCTTCCTCAAAAAGACAAAATTTCTGAAGATGCAAAAAAATTGGTCATTAAATATTGGACTGCTCATTCTCATGTTTCTTCTAATAGAAGGAATACAATACAGATGAAAGATGACAAGACTAGTATGAAAACTACACTTCCAAAACATTTTATAGATACAACACAAAATGAATTATTTGAAGCATTCAAGCAAGAATTTTCAGATGTGAAAACATGTCAAAGAATTTTTGAGAGGTTGTGCCCTTGCTTTGTACGCATAAATAAGGTACGTAAAACTTCTTGTTGTCAAAATCATGTTAAGTTTCATCTATACTTGCAATCATATAAAAAAGTTATGGCAGTTCTTGATTCAAATATGGTCATCCCTGGAAGTACGACACAATTTGTGAAGTCTATTTTATGTGATAAATTAGAGGATTCAGATGAGTTCAAAGTACAGTGTATAAAGAATGCATGCAATGATTGTGGAGATTTTCATAAATTTCAATTGCAAATTGAGAATATTAATATTTCAACACTAGTTTTGTGGAAAAGATTTGAATATGAGACATATCGAACATAGACCAGAGATGAATCCAAAAAAATTGTATTGAAGGAGAGTGAACTGCCCTACCTTAAGTTTATGACCAGATTTCATACTCTAATTTATTCACATATCTAGCATTGTCATGGTGAACAATGGAAAGCTAAACAATTTCATGATTCCAAAGTTTGTTTTCCACCTAGTTGTATTCTTTCAATTGTATATTTCTCTTAGAAATATATATTTTCCCCTCAAATAGAGCTTCAAGCTCAATATTATCATTATGAGCAGGTTGCAATATTTGTGCAAGTGACCTATAGACATGCACAATTTGATTTGGATGAGGTAGAAAGTACCGATCCAAATGAACACATTATCATCAAGGAGGTTCATTTCTATATCAGTGATGATAAGTTTCATGATCAGAGCTATGTGGCTCATTATTTTACAATGTATTTTGAAGATATTGCAAATCGCAGGATAAAGGCTTCACAACACTGGATTTGATCTAATGGTTGTGCAAGTAAGTGTATAGATACTTCAATTTATTTTCATTATCATTTAATTACTTGTTAAATTATTAGAGGATGACATGCATGTATGCATGTACAACTTAATTTTGCATGACAATTTAAATCTACAAAAGCCTTTAACTGGTTATCCATGCAACATGCTAGACGCAATGTTAAGTTTCTATGAAACTTCTTTGAAAGTGGACATGGAAAATGATAGCACAATGGAGCAGGAGCGTGTGTGAAGTGTACACTTCACCAACATGAGCTTGTAGGTATAAATGCTATTCAGTAGTTATATAATTTTAGCTTAGATCCATTTTCTTTAAAGTGATAATTCATAAATGTATAGGTAACATGATAGAGAACTCAAAGAAATATTTTGAATGGTGTCAAAGTCATTTTGCTCCTTGGGACACCAAATACAATGAATGTTGTTTTTGGGAAGTGAAAGGTAATTTATATTTTGTTGTAAAATTTTAAATTAAAATTTGATTTCGTGTTCATCTATCTTATCATAATTGTTGATCTAAAAATGTACAACTTTCATTTCATATTTGTAACAGATATAGACTGATCTAATCCTTACAATTGTCAAAGAATTGTTGGTATTAGAAGTTTACATCAATTGATCACTATAGGACAACACAAGCCTCTTTTGATTCAAGTAAGAGAAAAATTATGTTTTTTTGCTCACTACATTGAGGACAATCCATTGAGTCAATGTGATAATATTGTAAATGGATATGTTTCACGATGGGATATGAAGGAGTTAATAAGAATACCCCCTTATGAAGATGATGACATTGACATAAACATTCATGGTCCTATATATTTAACCAATTATGAGTGTGTTTCTGATTTATTTGTTACAGGTGCATGCACATACATGTTCTTTTATTTAATTTTAATTTATCATGCAACTGATGTTTAATTTTAATATAATTCATTTGTATAGGTGATATTTTGGTTGTAGTTGTGGATCCTATGAATGCATAAAGTGTAGATTATTATCTATGAAGATGCACGAAAGAAAAATAAAAGTTGACAGAAGAAAGTGTAGATGATGATGGATAGACATATCCAACTAGTTCAGTTGTTATTGAAGGAACCTATTATCAGCAAATAAAGATCAACAAAAATGGTGTTCAATTTATTGAATACATGTGTGGCCAAAAAGCTCTACATTACAGACACTTGGTTATATCAACAAATTTGCAATTCAACACATTGCAAAAAAGAGGATATGGCAATCAAAAGTGGACGTTGTCTATTGAAGAACATGAAAAACTTTTGGAGATAATAAAAGATAGAGAGGATCCAGACTATATGTATCAGGAGCTTTAGAATAAACTTGTTTTTGTAGCTCTTGTACTTTCATAGTTAAACTCTATAGTTTGAACTTTCATGTTTGAACTCATATATTGTATGTTTTTATGTAAGTTAGTTAATTAATTGTATGCTTTGATTAATTATGTTAGTTAACTATGTTAGTTACCTACTTAATTAATTGATAATTGTTAGTTAGTCAATTATGTTACGTATTTATGCTTTTGGTAATTATGTTAAAGTTAATTATACTTAGTTAATTAGTTAATTATGTTGGTAATTTATGCTTTTGTTATTTATGCTTATTAATTAGTTAATTATGTTGGTAATTTTTGCTTTTGTTAATTATGTTAGATAATTATGCTTAGTTAATTAGTTAATTATGTTAGTTAGTTACTTAATTAATTGATAATTGTTACTTAATTAATTGTATGCTTTGATGCATTACCTCCCCTTAAGATATTAGTTAGGTACTTATTTAATTGTTTTTTACTTACATGACATTAGTTAGATTACTTAATTGTATTTTAAAGTTTGTACATGTGTATATACAAATTAGTTTACATGAATGAAAAATATTCATAACATTAGTACATGGCATAACATAATGTATACATAGCATGTATAAAAATAAGTCTAAAATATGAAATAACACATGAACATATAACATTTAATGTCTAAAATATGTAACATATAATGTCTAAAATATCTGATGCAATGTCTAAAATATGTAATGTATAAAATATGAAATAACACACACCATATAACATGTACATATATGAAATGACTAAAATATCTACATGTATATATGAAATGTCTAAAATATGAAATAACATTTATATATGAAATGTCACATGAAATATCTAAAATAACATGGTCACTCAACAAGGGCCATGTCTTGATCCATGACCTGATGGAGGTGTACCTCCTCCTGATGTTTGTGTACAATAAAAGAAATATGTCACACATACATACATACATGTATAATAAATTTTAAATACTTATGATAATAGAAAAATTATTTTTGAACGAACATCTCAATGTACCTATGTATCATGATGTATAGGATCGCATGGAGTGTGTAAATCTCCGTATGGTGCAGCATACTCGTCAATAACCTCTTGGAGTAGACACACACACACACACACACACACACACACACATATATATATATATATAATATATATTAATCAAAATTCAAATATATATGTAATTTTTTTAAATTAAAAAAAAAATTAAATTTAAATATATATACCATAGCAACCTCTAATGCTCTCCTAAAAGTGCTCAAATCTGACTCATGTAATGATATCTGTGCAGGATCAATCTGTTGGCATTAAGCAGGATTGCCACTAGTGACAAAACTTATTTGCATTCTGAGTACAAACTGAGCAGAATAGTACAAACTGAGTAGAACAGTGCAAACTGAGCAGAACAGTGCAAACCGAGCAGAACAGTGCAAACCGAGCAGAACAGTGCAAACCGAGGAGGATAGTGTAAACCGAGTAACATTATGTCTACCGAGTCACCAGTATTTACCGAGTTCAAAACCTACCAAGTGGTTAGTATGAACCGTGCCTTCACTTCTACCAAGTGCATGACGATGCCGAGTAATGCAGTGGCCGCCAAGTATCAGAAAGTCACCGAGTTAGTTTGCAGGAACTGTGTAACCATACTTGGGCCGACTTAGTTGCACTTATGTTTATTTGTCAAGCTAACTTTGTAATTGTAATTAATTGTTTAGACTTGTATATAAACAATGTTGTAAAAATACCAAGATGTATGAGTATGAATGAATATGAAAAAGAGATAAAAGGTAGAGATAAGCGAATTACAAAGGGCTACAGTAGTATATGGAACAGCAAAGACAAATTCATCACAGAAGGTGATCAGAACATCAGTGAATCTCAATCAGCAATCTAGTTACAAAGTAAGAGATCTACTGTTTCATCCTAACAGGTGAATCAGTACTAAAATCCTTTAACCGGGTAGACTTAACAGTCTTTTGTAAAATATCTTTACCGAGTACATACTTCTTTGGTAAGTTTGTAAAAATCCTCTAACAAGGTGGACCTAGCAGTCCTTATTGCTCCTAGCAAGGCAGATCATCAGAAGTGATCAATTGTAAGCCTTAACCGGCCAAATTTATTCTGTAGTACTAAAGCTTTGTGGGTTTCATCCCCACCCCAGTTTTACTTTCTTTTGGAAGGTTTCTGGATAACCAAATCTATGTGTCATTGTTGTGAATGCTTTTAAGTTTCATGCTTTCTATATGTGAAAGGTTAAAGTGAATTATATGTTAATACATCTGTAATTGAAAGAAAATTTGGAGTTACTAATTCACCCCTCCCCTCTCAGTAACTTGGTTAATTCCTGAATATTTCCAACAATTGGTATCAGAGCTGTATTGGTTCTCAAGATAAAGCTTAACTAGCTTGAGCAAAGATCTAGGACAATGGAGGTATTCAAACTGAACAAGGTGTTTGAAAATGAAAAGCTAGATCTGGAAGTGGCCATAGCTAAACTTAAAGAAGCAAAAGAACATCTTTCCCAATCCCTAAGAAGAAGGAAGGAACTTGCAAATCAGATGAATGATCAGAATTACATTGAAGAAAAGATTGAAGATCTTTTTCCCTCAGATAGCTCAGATGAAGCAAACAATGTTGTCAAAGAACTCCTAGAAAAGAATGGGTCTCTGCAGGAAGAAGTGAGAAAATTAAAAAGAGAACAAGAGCTACACTCAACAAGATTTTGTGAGATCTTAGAACAAAGAAACAAGTTGAAAGATGAATTAGATGGAAGTAACAATGAAGTCCAAAACAAAACCCTTCAGCTAGAAAACCTAATTGATCAGATCTCCCATACAAATGAGGAAATTCTGACTCTAAGATCAGAAATAGAAATCACAAGAGAAGAACTAAGATCTGAAAAGAAAATCAATCTAAGATTGATGGATGACCTAAACACCGAAAAAAAAATCAATGAAGGAATGCTGAAAAGCCAAGAAGACTTAAATCAGCTGTATGAGCAAAATCTTCATAGGCAAAAAGGAAAAGCAGGACTTGGATACAAAGGAGAAGGTGAATCTTCTAAGCAAGGTACTCAAAGGAATCAGAAACCTACTTGTAATCATTGTGGTAAAATAGGACATACTTCAAATAAATGTTGGAGCAATGAAAAAGCAGAATTCAATGGAAAATGCTACAACTGCAATCAACATGGTCACAAAGCAAATGAATGCAGGGAAAAACCAAGATTCAAAGGTAATTGTCACAAATGCAACAAACAAGGTTACAAGGCATCCGAGTGCAGATCCAAAACATTCAATCCAGCAGAACAAATTATGAAAGCAATGTTTGGATGGGATTACAACACCTGGTGTAGATGTCATTACTATGGAGAATATGGACACATTGGCATGAACTACATAAAACATCATCTAAGGAAAAGAGATACTACGATAAGATGCTTCAAATGCACTAAACTCGGTCACATAGCCAGAAATTGCATGAATGCTAGTGAAGTTGAAGATGGAAAGAAGAATGAAGCAACTAAGGTCAGAAAATAGATGAGACAATAGTGGATTCCTAAATCTACTGAGCAAACTAGTCCAAGTAATGGAATGGGTGGCTCTACCGACTCAAACTAAATTTCCAAGAAAGCACTGGAACTGTATTCTCATAGATAAATTTCAAGCAGTTCCAGAACTGAATTAAAAGAAAGATCTAAATCGGCATATAAGATGCAATAAGATCACAGGAAGGTCGGTATCAGTTTTCACCGAGCGAGGTCGGGAGTGGTCTAATTTACCGAGCGAGGTCGGAGCAATATGAATTCTCAAGTTCACCAAGTTGTGAAGTCTTTACTGAGCAATTAATTCATAGTGGGTGACAGTCTATCGGAATTCATACCCTAATTTGTACTGAGCATTAATGACAGAGTTGTAAACAAAAGGCAAGAAATCAAACTCATTCTTCACCGCGAACTTTAGCACTTTGAGAGCAGAAAATTTCAAGAGCAATCTAGTAATTCAAACACTTTTGTGAAAAGAATTCTCTGTGAGCTACCATGGCATCATCCAACACTTCAGCGAAGAAAGGATCAGAAATGATAGTCCAAGGGGAATGGAGAGCACCAGATTTCAAACTCGTGCCCGCAATTGCAGCAGCCCTAGACCCGAACGAAGGTCAATCTCAGATTCCTCCTAAGGTACTACTTGTTAACGATATTCGCAATCATTTCAATTGTGCAATTCAAGAAATGGGAAACCTAGAGCTAGATATTGTGCGTGAGGAACTGTGTGTGGATGGTATTCTAAAACCCAAGCACAAACATCTAGAAGACAAGGGATTAGTTCACATTGCACATTTACCTTGAAACTTTTGAGAGAAATGGGTTAGATACATTCTCAACCATGTACATGAAGGAATGATTTGGCTTGAGCAACCCATAGAGATCACTAAGAAGATGATTCACCAAATCACCGGTCTTCCCATGTTAAACAAAGCTAAAACTACCAAAACCCTAGGTCGGTCGGAACTAGAGAAGAAAACCCTAGCCGAGTGGGACGATAGAGGCATGAAAGTAAGCAGCATTACTGATGCTGAACTGAAGTTTGGAACACACATCATTGCCCATAAAATATACAGTTCAAGTCGATAGAATAGTGTTTCCTATGAAGCCATAGACCTAGCATACATAGTGGTCAAGAATAACTTATCATTTGACCTTGCAAATTTGTTGTTAAAACAATTTAACAAGAACATGGAAAGCATTCAAACTTCCAAAAACAATCCATGTAAGTTTGGATCTCTACTGGTCTGTTTATTTTTCTATGTTCAGAAATTCTTCCCTTCCAAAGGAAAAGTAATATGGAGAAAAGATGTGCCAGTTCTTTATGAGATAAATGAATATATTTCAGAAATGGGTGAAAATTTTGAGAGCATCATGGATAGTTATTTTGAGTCTTTCAAGGAGAAAATGAATGACAGATTCTAGATTCCATAGAAGTTGGTGGAAGATTATAAGGATGATATTTGTTTCATGGTGGACTGTGACAGAGTATACATTCAAGCAGCTAAACCGAGGATTGTACATGTAAAACCTCTTCCTTATGAGGTAAACATTGATGAAACAAAGAATATCATTGAAGCCCTTCTTAATCAGCCTATTAATCCCAAAGCTCCATATTTTGGAACATATGAAGAAGCAAAGGTGAGAATTGAATTAAGCATAAAACTTCCATAGGCGGTAAATAAAGGAAAGAAGAGGATAGCCAAAATGTAAATGCTAACCGAGGACAAAGGAGAAGACACTGAAGAAGAAGAGGAAAAGGATGAGAAAACAGAGGAACCAGAACCTGCAAAGAAGAAAGGAAAGGTATTCATCACTAAGGCACCTAAGCCTTCCACTACTGTATTTACAAGGAGAAGTGCAAGGGGTAAGGCAAACAAGGCAGACAAAGATATAATATTCAAAAGGCCTCCTTTAACCCTTCAAGAGAAGATCAAACTTTTTAGAGAAGGATCAGGATCTGGAGTAAGTAATATAAAATCTTTAAAATATGAAACCAGATCGGAAACAGAACAAAAGGAAATAGAAGATGCTGTCATTGAAAAGATGGGACAATGGAAATACTCTCCTGATGAAATAGCCCCACAGGTTCTAGTAACTTTATTAGATCCAATAAAAATGAGATGGACAAATGCAAAGCAAACTGTAAAAGACATATTTGATCAAACCCTGAGACAGTTAATGCCGAGCTTGAAAAATGATGAAATAAAGAAGGCATTGAAGGAGAATGAAAATAAGATGACACTGAAGCTCAATACTTGTTTGATTCTGATTAACAATATTGAATCGGTTGTGAAGGCTGCAAATGCCACATGGAAGAACATATACCATCTTCACCAACCGAGTACTGAAATAGTTATAATAAAAGACATTGAAGATGACAGTGATGAACAGGAAGAAGCCACTGAGGTAGATGATACTATGAGGATAGTGGCAGAAGTCATTGCATCACTTCCTACCTCTCCAGTAAAAGTTTCTACATCTAGCCCAGAGAAACCTTCAAGCATGGTTGTGACAACTTCAACATTTGTCCAATCACCTATAGCAACAATAGAAGCAACTACCATTTCTTCTACCGAGTTGCAGTCTCCTACTTCATCAAGTTTTCCAGTAGTAAGTATTCCAGTTTTTGATTCTACAAGTGTAAATACTTTAAGTTCTCCAGTAGATAGTATACCAGTCTCTATAGCCAGTCCTACTATGTCTACTGTCACTACTACTAAGGCATTAAGTACAGACAAGCCTAAGGCTCAACGGAGTATAAGATTTTTGGGCAAGAATATAGTAGAGGATACAGACCTAGATGAAGAAATAGAGATTCCAACATTGGATTTTGCAAATCTATCAGCGAATCAAATGAAAAATATAGGTGAAATCCTCCAAAGGAAAGTGAAGCAAAAGAAACTTAAAGAGGAGAGAGATAAGGAATATCAAATCATTAAGGATGCTAAGGACATTTTGTCAGAAGCATTAGGTATTAAAGTAGACTCCTCTCAACATGTTTTGCTATAATTAGCAGAAGCAGTAAATAAGTACAGTGAGGATTCATCTGGGATAGACAAGTTAGTTGAAAGAGCCGAGAAGAGATTCAACAATAAAGTGCTTGAGCACATTGCTCAGCACATAGCTATTAATCAAGTAGAATTGTCTTCAGTTTTGTCAAACATTGAATCTTCCTATTCGAATGTTACCTCTCTTTTGGCCAGACTGTGCAATGTTGCCGAGTTCACCAAGGATGTCAAGGATAAAATGAATAAAATTGATGAGGATTTGAAGATTAGCATATAGAAGCTGCAACTTGAACCAAGTTCAAACTCTGCTCATCACATGAAAATCTCATACGTATCAAATATGCAGTCAGAACTACTGAAAGAAGACACAAGGATCCGGTCCACACTGCTAGACATTCAGAACATGATCCTTCCCATCATGAATACAATGTATAAGCACATTGAACATTCCAAAATATTAATTCATGACAATCAGTTCTCAATAGCAGATCACATGATTGAACTCTCTGCAGAAGTCCAAATTGCAATCCAAACATGGAAGATTCTGCAAGAAAATTGGGACAGAACCCTGGCACTGATAATGAAGGTACATTCTATTTTTCTATCAAATTTTGGATTCTCTCTATAAATCACTTGTATATACACCTTTGGCATTATCGTCAAAAAGGGGGAGATATGTATAGAAGGAGATATGTATAGAAGGAGATACGTATAGAAGAAGACATGTATAGAAGAAAAAGTTAGCACATTGAAAGGGGGAGATAATTTATAAAGCCCTATGACAAAGACAAATTTTGAAAAATTAAAATAAATCTCAGCATGGTTCATGTATATAAGTTTTGGGCAATAAGGGTTTTTGTCACTAATGCCAAAGGGGGAGATTGTTGGAATTAAGCAGGATTGCCACTAGTGACAACACTTATTTGCATTCTGAGTACAAACTAAGCAGAATAGTACAAATTGAGCAGAATAATGCAAACTGAGCAGAACAGTGCAAACCGAGCAGAACAGTGCAAAATGAGAAGAATAGTGCAAACCGAGCAGAACAGTGCAAACCAAGCAGAACAGTGCAAACTGAGCAGAATAGTGCAAACCGAGCAGAACAGTGCAAACTAAGCAGGATAGTGTAAACTGAGTAACATTATGTCTACCGAGTCACCAGTATTTACCGAGTTTAAAACCTACCAAGTGGTTAGTATGAACCGTGCCTTTACTTCTACCGAGTGCATGATGATGCTGAGTAATGTAGTGGACGCCGAGTATCAGAAAGTCACCGAGTTAGTTTGCAGGAACCGTGTAACCATACTTGGGCCGACTTAGTTGCACTTATGTTTATTTGTCAAGCCGACTTTGTAATTGTAATTAATTGTTTAGACTTGTATATAAACAATGTTGTAAAAATACCAAGATGTATGAGTATGAATGAATATGAAAAAGAGATAAAAGGTAGAGATAAGCGAATTACAAAGGGCTACAGCAGTATAAGGAACAACAAAGAGAAATTCATCACAGAAGGTGATCAGAACATCAGTGAATCTCAATCAGCAATCCAGTTGCAAAGTAAGAGATCTACTGTTTCATCCTAACAGGTGAATCAGTACTAAAATCCTTTAACCGGGTAGACTTAACAGTCTTTTATAAAATCTCTTTACCGAGTACATACTTCTTTTGTAAGTTTGTAAAAATCCTCTAACAAGGTGGACCTAGCAGTCCTTATTGCTCCTAGCAGGGCAGATCATCAGAAGTGATCAATTGTAAGCCTTAACCGGCCAACTTTATTTTGCAGTACTAAAGCTTTGTGGGTTTCATCCCCACCCCAGTTTTACTTTCTTTTGGAAGGTTTCTGGGTAACCAAATCTATGTGTCATTGTTGTGAATGCTTTTAAGTTTCATGCTTTCTATATGTGAAAGGTTAAAGTGAATTATATGTTAATACATCTGTAATTGAAAGAAAATTTGGAGTTACTGATTCACCCCTCCCCTCTCAGTAACTTGGTTAATTCCTAAATATTTCCAACACAATCTACTCATCTGTAAGTAATGTGGTAAAAAGTTGATGAGCTGGACATGATGAAGTGGCCTGAGTGACCCTGGGAGGTGCATCCTCATCAACTGTAGTCTTCTGAGGAGTTGTAGGTGGTGCAGTCTACTCAGGAGCTCTCGGTGGTGGTGTAGTCTCCTGAGGAGCTATGGGTGGTGCAGTGTGTTAAGGAGTTGTAGGTGGTGGTGCAGTCTACTGATGAGTTGTAGGTGGTGCAATCTGTTGAGAACTTGATCCAGTAGATCTAGTAAGAATGGTCATGACAAATGATGGAACCTCCCTGAGTGGAAACCCACCGAGTATCTATAGGTCCTCATATGCACAAAGTAGATCACTAGATAATAATGCACATGTACGATGCAAATGGTCCACATTTGATAAAGTTGTAACCTTTAGGGGAGATGGTATGTCTGCTATATCATATGGATCACCACTAGAGGATACATCCTATGCAGGTGGAGGAATGATGGAATGAGAATGCAACATGTATCTCTCCATATGATCAAATGATATCTCCTAAACCTATGTGGTGATACTCACAATACTATAATATACCTCCCTCCTCATCATGTCATCTGGCACTCTCTCTCATGTAGCTGTAATTTCACCAAAAGGTTTGGACCCACACTTTCCTACTTATTAGTGGGCACAAGTGCATCAAGCACTTTCAACCTGTCAAATAATCTCACCCTCCCCTTCCTAACATGATTAGGATAATCTGTATAATCAACGTCATACTACAAATAAAATTTTGCAAACAATTGTTTGTAGAATTATAGTGGAAGCTCATCCTTCTGGGGCCACCTATGATGAGCAGCCAACCATCAAGGATATATAAATGGTGCAACAAGGTCATCCTCTCATCTTGTGACCATGTACCCTCTCACCTTAGCCATGTCTTGGTAATGAGGAAATATGGTCTTTACCATAGCGGTGGAAACATCTATATCAATTTGCCTATACTTCACAGTGCCAATAATAGTGCGAGACAAAGAAGTATAGAATGTATCAATGTTGATACTATGATATGGGTTGTATGATCAAACTATGCTAATCATACGCAACAAACCAAGTCTAATAGTGTTCACCCTATCCCTATTGGGAAAGGTATTGGATGAAGCAATGGTCTGATCCAAAACCTCTATGGCTCGTGTCAATCTGTCAATTGTAGAAGCAAATAGCTTGTCTCTGGCCTCTCTAGAATTGGTCAATCTATGTGAGGAGCGGTGACTACCACTACCACCCCCCGTGTACACTAGGCTCTCTTGAATCTACTGACCCTCTACTTGATTCCATGTAGTAGATAAAATGTATATATGCGAAAGTATAAACAAGAATATATATAGATCTCTGCACATGTACATTATAATCATCTAGTTTAAATGAAATATATATATATATATATATATATATATATATATATATATATATATATATATATATATATATATATATATATATATATATATATATATATATATATATATATATGAACATATAAATTTAATCATCTAGTTTAAAAATGAAATATATATACATGTACATACGAATTTAAGAAACATAAATGTTACAAATTTAAACACGTACATGTTACAATATATATATATATATATATATATATATATATATATATATATATATATATATATATATATATATATATATATATATATATATATATGTTTGTGTGTGTAGATGCAAATTTAAACACATACATGTTAAAAAATTTCTAATGAAAAGAGGCTTTGAGTTATGGTTCAATGTAGATGTAGATGTAGATTGAAAGTAAGGGGTCCTCTTAGGTCTTAAGTGGTATTAGGTCAACTATTAGGTCATATTAATCATGTTACTTGTCTTAATTGGTCATATTAGTCACATGTTAAGTCTTAATTAGTCTTAATTGGTCAATTAATAGGTCCTAATTGGTCAAGTATTAGTCATAGGTTAGGTCTTATTTGGTCCTATTAGGTCTTAATAGGTCATATTGGACCTAATTGGTCTTAATAGATCCTATTAGTTCTTAAGGTTCCTATTAGGTCTTATTAGTAGGTATTAGGGTCCTATTAGGTCTACCATCTTATTAGTAGGTATTAGGTCTTATTGAGTCATATTAATCAATTTAGGTACTAATATGCCATATTAGACCTCTTGTTAATTCTTAAGGGTTCTGTTAGGTATTAAGTGGTCCTATTAGATGTTAAGGGTCTTATTAGGTCTTATTAATCATGTTAGGTGTTAACAGAAAATATTAGGTCTTATTACTAATGTTAGGTCTTAAGGGGTCCTATTATGTCTTATTAACCATGTTAGGTCTTAATTGATCATATTAGGCACATGTTAAGTCTTAATTAGTCTTAATTGGTCAATTAATAGGTCCTAATTGGTCAAATGTTAGTCACTTGTTAGGTCTTAATTGGTCCTATTAGGTCTTAATAGGTCATATTGGACCTAGTTAGTCTTAATAGGACGTATTAGTTTTTAGGGGTCCTATTAGGTCTTATTAGTACCTGCATTAGGTCTTATTACTCATGCTAGGTCTTAAGGGGTCATATTATGTCTAATTAATCATGTTAGGTCTTAATTGATCATATTAGTTACATGTTAAGTCTTAATTAGTCTTAATCGGTCAATTAATAGGTCCTAATTAGTCAAGTATTAGTCACATGTTACATCTTAATTCCTATTAGGTCTTATTAGGTCGTATTAATAAATTTAAGGGTCTATTAGGTCTTATTAATCATATGAGGTCTTAGTAGGAAATATTAGGCCTTATTATTCATGTGAGCTCTTAAGCAGTCCTATTACATCTTGTTAATTATGTTAGGTCTTAATTGGTCAGAGAGAGAGAGAGAGAGAGTTGGTTTCTAGTGTTAGAATTTAATAAGAAATATTAATCATGTTAAGGGTCTTCTTAGATGTTAAGGGTCTTATTAGGTCTTATTAATCATGTTAGGTCTTAATTGATCATATTAGTTACAAGTTAAGTCTTAGTTAGTCTTAATTGGTCAATTAATAGGTCTTAATTAGTCAAATATTAGTCATATGTTAGGTTTAAATCCCTATTAGGTCTTATTAGGTTTTATTAATTAATTTAAGGGTTTTATTCTACGTCTTATTTATCATGTTAGATCTTAATAGGAAATATTAGGTCTTATTATTCATGTTAGCTCTTAAGGGGTCCTATTACATCTTGTTAATCATGTTAGGTCTTAATTGGTCAGAGAAAGAGAGAAAGTTCATGTTGGTTTCTAGTATTTTGGTTTATGTTGGTTTCTAGTGTTAGAATTTAATAAGTCTTGAAAGGTATGACTCACTAATCCAGAGGCAATCGACCATGTAGGATAACTAGACTGTATAGGCAGGTGTCATCATGTACATCTAACCCTTAAGTCTTATCTTGGTAATCACTCTGGATCCCAGCACTCAAGTGACCATACACGGATCAATGACTTCTCGTATAGACTAAGCCATTAACTATGCTAGACACACACCTCTCAAGGTGGCAAGCATCTTCTCCATTCCTACCTTAGTCTGTACTAGCACTAAAGCATGGGTGAGGAACTTATCTTATTAGGTTCATTTATTTCCCCTTAATTTATTAAGTTATCACTTCATTACAGATAGTTACAATAAGTGATCTTGGCACCCACTTATTGGCCCCGACGCTTATAGCAAGCCACCTCCTAACACATATCTAGGTAAACTACCCTAGGCTCAAAGATCTCTCCTAGATCAAAACTTAGATAAAACATATATAACAGGTAGTCACACATCCAGAATCATCACAGAATCAGGGATTGACTACAAAACATAATCATTGAATTCACATAATACAACAAGAGCGTATAAGGTCATCTAGAACATAAAGAGATCACACTCACGCCAAATAGAAGAAACAACATGAACAATAGACAATTCCCAAGCCTCTGTCTTTTCTAAGTCATCTAGTTCCCATAACACTGACAACCCCAACATTAGGAAAGATTAAAAAAAATACTGTGGAAATCAACCAATTTCAGTATAAAATAATACAAATACAGATGAAAAGACAACACATACATTTCCAGCATTAAATAAAAAGTTTAATTTGATAATAATTGTAACAAATAGGACTATTCACATTTAAGACAAATTAGAAGAATGACCTAAATACAACCAACCAGTTTTTCCCTATTATATTGACCAAGCTGGTTTAATAAAACTTACTAACATGTTTAATATACAGAATTCACTAAACTTATAAAAAAAAATGATAAACAAGTATATGCCAAAGTCCCAATAAAAATCATCCATACTCAAACAATATCGAATAGAAATTATCAATATAAATCTACCAATATTCATTTAAACGCATAACAATAATTATTATCATAAATAATAATTACCAATGTTAAATATGATCTATTAACAAAAATTATTATTACTTAATAATAATTGCTAAAAAAAGAAAACATTAGCAACAATTGGTTTCTAATAATAAAATTTATTAAAACTAATTAATGAAAATAATCTAACAACCCAATAAATTAATAGACTTAACTCTTAAAAAATTTGTTAATTAACATACCATAAAAATCCAATATATCAAATTTATTATAAAATAAATTAAAAGAAATCATTATTAATAAATAATAAAACAACTAAAAAAAAACAAGTGACGTTTTAAGTGGAGGGGCCCACACGGTACCCCATCCACTGTGCCAAGCGCTGGTACTGGCGCTGGCACTGCAAACTTAGGCTGCCACGCTGCCCTTCTTTAGGGGCCCATGCTGAGCACGGTACACCACACGGTGGTGTTGGGGAGTGGGGATTGGTGGACCCATTCCCCATTTAAAATTTTACAAAGTTTTTTTTAATAATTTTTTTAATTTTTTAAAAGAAAGCATTCCAAATTCCATGGGACACTTAGTAAAGTGTCAATTGCATTTTTTTTAACATAGAATGTATTTAATCTTAATTAAAAAGAAAAGCCAGGCAAGCAATAAAATATTTTTGAAAATGGAATACACAGACCTGTAGAAAAAACTTTCCAGAAATGGAAATTTGTCTTATTGCTCTCACATTCTCATGTGAATTTATCCTTTCTTCTAATTGTAATATCTCCTATAGTTTGCAGAACACATTTATAGTTACTAATTAAATTCTATTGTCAAGTCAATAAAAAGATTCCTTACTGTGGTAAATTTTTCTTTTGACTGTCATTTTTGACAGAGAAAGAATTTTTACACAGAATAGTGAATTTTCCCCCAAATTGAATTTTTAAGAACAACCCATTAATTTAATTTATCTTCTCTATAGTTTTACTATACTAGAATTGATTTTCTCATTTTCTATGAGTTCTAGGTGGAATTTTTCCCCAAAAATTTTGCAAACATTTCCCTACTGTGCCAAGTAATAATAAAATACTGAAAAAGCTTTCTAATAGCTTTTAAAATCCTAGAAATGAAAGCTTAACCAAAATTACTAATCTAACCCTCAGAATCAAACAACCAAAGCAAATTTTACATAATTTTCTATAGACAAAAATACTAGAAAATTCATCAAAACCCTACCTCAATTCCAATGCTATAAATTTGATGTAGAATTGCCTGTAGGAAGTTGAATCTCCCAAATCTGACAATGTAAAAGCTCAAACCTGCAACTCTGAATCATAGCTTATGTAGAATCCAATTCCAGATGCAAATACCCTTCACCTAGGAAATCAATCACACTCCAAATGCACAGAACACAAGAAAGCACACATTTTTCCAAAAATGCTCTCTCTCCCAAAATTGAAAACTCCAACAAAACCTGGTTATCCAAAATGAATGCAAACTTTTCCCAAATAGAAAATCAAACCCACCTATCATGCAAACCCTAATGAGTCACCAGACAACTCCTAATCAAACTCCTCTTTTTTGAGCTGAGGGAAAATACCCATTATTAATTATTAAATATATTATTTATGCACAACTCATATAGAATTCCATTTACAAGTTACTTTATGAAATCAAATTTCACATAAATCAATAAAGCACATGTAATATAAAATTTCACATTTAAATTATTTAATAATTATGACAGAGTTAAATCATGCACTAATTTTTTATAATTTAATAAAAACATATTAAGTCATAATTTAGCACAATTAATTAATTAAATTCAAATATTCTCATATTTGAATTTTAATTAATTAATAATTATTCAAAAACATAAGAACTACTCTAATCATTATTTTCCCACTATACTATTAATTAAAATAACCATAGCAAACAATTAAATCAAAGCAATATTTTAGAAACATTCATGCATCAAACAAACTCACAAGACAGAATCCATGAATTAGGTCAACCTGACCAAACTTGGGCAAGGTAGTCAACTGATACTTTATCCAACAATTAGGATAAACAGGCTAAGGATTAGGTTTTGGGTCCATCTATCATCTCCCCTCTTTACCATTGAGACAAGTATTTATGGGCGCGCTCAGTCCTACCAATTCAGGGAAGACAATGCCCTATACCTGCAAACCTTCCATAACAAAACAAAGCATGTACATACAACATATAACAAGAAATGATAGGGTACAGTCAGTCATGTGGATCTCAACAAAGCAAGGAACTACGCCTCTGCCCTCTACCATAAAGACACATAATACAGATACATATATATGAACACCATACACATGCTAGTATGGGTAAGTACATCATAATCCAACTGAAACATAAAACATCTCAACATAATATATCATTATCCAAATATAGCATCATCAAATCATAATCCAAATTATCAATAGTCACTGACATAATAAAATCTGCACACAACAATGTGGCCTAAAAGAGTATGGCATCTAAAAAATTGAAAGCAAAATATGGAGGTACTACATCCTCCCCCCTAGGATTAGGCTTACTCCTGGAAGCCTAGAGCAAGTAGGGACATGAATCTCATAAATCTAACTACACTGAAAAGAAACTAGACCAAAGATCACTGAGAAGGTCCTATTGGACCCTTTCCTACCTTAGCGTTCGAACACTAAGAATCGTTCCCAACTACAAAGGTGCTATGAGCTCTGCCTGCATCTCCAACTATGGGCTCAGAAGCTACCAGCTTTTGTCCTACATACTGAGGAAAATCATATGACTTATGACCTTGTTGGCCACAATTGAAGCAATCCCCCTTGAACACTCCTCTCACTACAGGAACACTAGATCACTGGAAGCTACCTCTATTGGCACTCTGTTGAGAACTCTGAGTGGGTTGACCAAAAGAATATTCCTTACTTTGCTATCCACTATGGAAGTTCTTGGTCTGAGAACCACCGCTCTGAGTAGAAGAAAGTGGAGGTGACTTCACCTGCTACGGGTTCTGGTTACCTTTGTAGAAGTTCAAAGACTTCTTAAAGTTCTCGTTACCCTGGGACTGGTTCCCTCTGAACCTTGATCCTGAAGATCCTCCTAGATGCCGATCATAGCCTGAGGCTATATTAGCCTTAGTGAGTGCAGCCTTCACAACCACTTCTCTGAGGGTCTTAGGCTCAAAGAGTAAGACCTTTCCAATAATGCAGGCATTCAGCACCCTAATAAAATGCTGCACCAATAGAGCTGTGTCCTGTCCAAATCCGGCGTGCTGCTTAAGCTCAAAGAACTTATGCTCATGTTCACTCATGGTCATAGTCAGCTGCTTTAGATTATGGAACTCATCGGCCCTCTATTTCCTCCATTGATCTAATAAGAAACATTCTCAAAAATGTTCCAAGAATAATTCCCATGTAACTGTGTCCATATGAAGGCCTAGCTTCTCTTCCTCAATTTTCTACCATACTGCTACAAAATCTGTGAGCTGAGTCATAGCATATCTATCTTTGGTGTTGCTACTAAATGGGTGCATGGGGAAACTTCGCTCCAAGGCTATCAACCATGTCTCAGCCTCAAGACCTATACCCTTCCCATCAAAGGGAATAGGTCATCCCCTCATAAGGTCCCTCATATGGTTTGCTACAACCACTGTAGGATCCATGATAGATTTCCTCTTAAGAGGACTCCTAGATCTTTCCCTGTCTCTCTCTCCTTCATTCCTATGGGAATGATGTGAACCCTCCTGATCTGATCTATCCTGATTGGGACCAAGATGAGCAAGGATTTCCTATGAGAGTTGTCTCATTTCAAGATCATCCTGACGATCCTCCCTCTACTCACCCCTAGACTGCTGGTGATGACTCTCCAAACTAACACTTGTGGAGGGGCTAGGCTGCCTTCCCCTACCACATCCACTTGACGTACCTCTACCTCTACATCTAGCTACTCTAGTTACAAGCATGATTCTTGCAACATGAAGAAACCAGCAAACACTCATGAACATATATCGAAACATAAATCAAGACAAGATGATCATAAAGTAATTAGTCTAAAAATAGAATTGTTATATGTCTAAGTTTTGTTTTCAAGTTTAATCTATATACAAAAGACCTAATGATCATACATACCCAAAGTTCCCAGTGTAGAAAATCCACTCTAATACCAGATGTAATGCCCCGCCAGGGAACCCAAAAGAAACTAACCTAGAATATGATGCTAAGGTTAGGTGAATAATTTTTTTTTGTTTAAAAGTTTACAATCAAGATACACAATTACATGAATGCGTTAACCATTAACTCACATAACACACATCGCATACATAGATCACAAATCTAATGGGTACCATGACGTAGAATTACTTACTAACATAACACATTGAAAAACATCAACAAAAGATTCCATAAATTAAATACAACAATTACATCAAAATGATTACATCTCATGAATAATCATAAATCCTAATAAACATACATCCACTGCACATGTCGTAGGGTATGTAATAATCATTCTAACAACTAAATTACAAGATCTAGATTAGGTATCACATACGATACTCTAATACAAGATTTACAATAAAGAATATATAAATAAAGAACATCAAAGATGAAGTAACATAAGGAATCCAACTGCAAGACACCTTCAAGCACCGACACTAGGATGTCAAATCTTGAATGGTAAAGAATCACTGCCACCCATCCATGTAGAACCACAAAGGTCTACCCCACTGTGCTAAGGAGATAACATTGGACCCCAATTGGATAATCAAGTCATTACAAGAAACACCACTAGGCAAGGAATCCTGATAGCTTACTAACACAAGGTCAACAAAAGTAGTGAAAGGTATGACTCACTAATCCAAAGGCAACCAACCATGTAGGATAACTTGACTATGTATAGGTAGGTGTCATCATGTACGTCTAACCCTTGAGTCTCATCCTGGTAATCACTCTGGATCTCGGCACTCAAGTGACCATACATGGATCAATGACTTCTTGTACAGATGAAGCCATTAACTATGCTAGACACACACCTCTCAAGGCGGCAAGCATCTTCTCCATTCCCACCTTAGTCTATATTAGCACTGAAGCATGGGCAAGGAACTTATATTATTAGGTTCATTTATTTCCCCTTAATTTATTAAGTTATGACTTGATTACAGATACTTACAATAAGTGATCTTGGCAGCCACTTGTGGGCCCCGATGCTTATTGCAAGCCACCTCTTAACACATATCTAGGTAAACTACCCTAGGCTCAAAGATCTCTACTAGATCAAAACTCAGATAAAATAGATATAACAGGTAGTCACACATCCAGAATCATCACAGAATCAGGGATTGACTACAAAACATAATCACTGAATTCACATAATACAACAAGAGCCTATAAGGTCATCTAGAACATAAATAGATCACACTCACACCAAACAAAAGAAACATCATGAACAATAGACAATTCCCAAGCCTCTATCTTTCCTAAGTCATCTAGTTCCCATAACACTGACAACCCCAATATTAGGAAAGATAAAAAACCATATTGTGGAAAATAACCAATTTCAGTATAAAATAATGCAAATATAGATAAAAAGCCAACACATACATTTTCAGCATTAAATAAAAAGTTTAATTTGATCATAATTGCAACAAATAGGACTGTTCACATTTAAGATAAATTAGAAGAATGACCTAAATACAACCAACCAGTTTATCCCTATTATATTGACCAAGCTAGTTTAATAAAACTTACTAACATGTTTAATATACAGAATTCGCTAAACTTATTAAAAAAAATGATGAACAAGTATATGTCAAAGTCTCAATAAAAATCATCCATACTCAAACAATATCGAATAGAAATTATCAAAATAAATCTACCAATATTCATTTAAATGCATAACAATAATTATTATCATAAATAATAATTACCAATGTTAAATACAATCTATTAACAAAAATTATTATTACTTAATAATAATTGTTAAGAAAAGAAAACATTAGCAACAATTGGTTTCTAACAATAAAATTTATTAAAACTAATTAATGAAAATACTCTAACAACTCAATAAATTAATAGACTTAACTCTTAACAAATTTGTTAATTAACATACCATAAAAATCCAATATATCAAATTTATTATAACAAATTTATTATAAAACAAATTAAAAAAAAATCTTTATTAATAAATAATAAAACAAATAAGAAAAAAACAAGTGACGTTTTAAGTGGAGGGGCCCACACGGTACCCCATCCATTGCGCCAAGTGCTGGTACTGGCGCTAGCGCTGACACTGCAGACTCAGGCTGCCACACTGCCCTTCTTTAGGGGCCTGTGATAAGCATGGTACACCACATGGTGGTGTTGGGGAGTGGGGATTGGTGGCCCCATTCCCCATTTAAAATTTTACAAAGTTTTTTTTTATAATTTTTTTTTTTTAATAAGAAAACATTCCAAATTCCGTGGGACACTTAGTAAAGTGTCAATTGCATTTTTTTTAACATAGAATCTATTTAATCTTAATTAAAAAGATAAGCCAGGCAAGCAATAAAATATTTCCAAAAATGGAATACACAGACCTGTAGAAAAAACTTTCCAAAAATGGAAATTTGTCTTATTGCTCTCACATTCTCATGTGAATTTATCCTTTCTTCTAATTGTAATATCTCCTATAGTTTGCAGAACACATTTATAGTTACTAATTAAATTCTATTGTCAAGTCAACAAAAAGATTCCTTACTGTGGTAAATTTTTCTTTTGACTGTCATTTTTTACATAGAAAGAATTTTTACACAGAATAGTGAATTTTCCCCCAAATTGAATTTTTAAGAACAACCCATTAATTTAATTTATCTTCTCTATAGTTTTACTATACTAGAATTGATTTCCTCATTTTCTATGAGTTCTAGGTGGAATTTTTCCCCAAAAATTTTGCCAGCATTTCCCTGCTGTGCCAAGTAATAACAAAATACTAAAAAAGCTTTCTAATAGCTTTTAAAATCCTAAAAATGAAAGCTTAACCAGAATTACTAATCTAACCCTCAGAATCAAACAAACAATGCAAATTTTACATAATTTTCTATAGACAAAAATACTATAAAATTCATCAAAACCCTACCTCAATTCCAATGCTATAAATTTGATGTAGAATTGCCTATAGGAAGCTAAATCTCCCAAATCTGACAATGTAAAAGCTCAAACCTGCAACTTTGAATCATAGCTTATGTAGAATCCAATTCCAGATGCAAATACCCTTCACCTAGGAAATTAATCACACTCCAAATTCACAGAACACAAGAAAGCACACATTTTTCCAAAAATGCTCTCTCCCAAAATTGAAAACTCCAACAAAACCTAGTTATCCAAAATGAATGCAAACTTTCCCCAAATAGAAAATCAAACCCACCTACCATGCAAACCCTAATGAGTCACCAGACAACTCCTAATCAAAATCCTCTTTTTTGAGTTCAGGGAAAATACCCATTATTAATTATAAAATATATTATTTATGCACAACTCACATAGAATTCCATTTACAAGTTACTTTATGAAATCAAATTTCACATAAATCAATAAAGCACATGTAATATAAAATTTCACATTTAAATTATTTAATAATTATGACACAATTAAATCATGCACTAATTTTTGACAATTTAATAAATGCATATTAAGTCATAATTTAGCACAATTAATTAATTAAATTCAAATATTCTCATATTTGATTTTTAATTAATTAATAATTATTCAACAACATAAGAACTACTCTAATCATTATTTTCCCACTATACTATTAATTAAAATAACCATAGCAAACAATTAAATCAAAGCAATATTTTAGAAACATTCATGCATCATACAAACTCACAAGACGGAATCCACAAATTAGGCCAACCTAACCAAACTTGGGCAAGGTAGTCAATTGATACTTTATCCAAAAATTAGGATAAATAGGCTAAGGATTGGGTTTTGGGTCCATCTATCATCTCCCCTCTTTACCATTGAGACGAGTATTTATGGGCACGCTCACTCCTACCAATTTAGGGAAGACGATGCCCTGTACCTGCAAACCTGCCATCACAAAATAAAGCATGTACATATAACATATAACAAGCAATGATAGGGTACGGTCAGTCGTGTGGATCTCAAGAAAGTGATTAACTACGCCTCCGCCCTCTACCATAAAGACAGATAATATAGATACATATATATGAACACCATACACATGCTAGTATGGGATAAGTACATCATAATCCAACTGAAACATAAAACATCTCAACATAATATATCATTATCCAAATATAGCATCATCAAATCATAATCTAAATCATCAATAGTCACTGACATAATAAAATCTGCACACAACAATGTGGCCTAAAAGAGTATGGCATCTGAAAAACTGAAAGAAAAATATGGAGGTACTACACTTATTACGTTGTATTAATCAATTTAAGGGTCTTATTAGGTCTTAATAGGAAATATTAGGCCTTATTACTCATGTTAGCTCTTAAGGGGTCCTATTACATCTTGTTAATTTCATGTTAGGTCTTAATTGGTCAGAGAGAGAGAGAGTTCATGTTAGTTTCTAGTATTTTGGTTTATGTTGGTTTCTAGTGTTAGAATTTATGTTGCTTCATGTTCTAGTTTCATATTGGTTTAATGTTAATGTTCATGTACATTTCATATTAAGGTTTATTTTTCAATTAGGTTTAGGGATCTTTTTTTAAATTAGGTTTATGGTTAGGATTCATGTTTATTTAATGTTAAGGTTTATGTTGGTTCATGTTTTCATATCATGTTTCTAATAATTTATATACATTTTTCTAATGTTTTGTAACATTTTCATAATATTTTAAAATATATCTAATAAAAATAAATTAATTAACTAACTAACTAACACATTTTCTTAACTAAAAAAGATATTATCTTAATTAAATAACTAAATCTACATAAAATCATATTATTTAATTTCTATAATTAAAAATAATAAAATTAGATGAACAAAAACAACTATTAAATTAACATTTTTATTCAAATTATAATTATGCCATAGGCATTTCCATTTTAGAAATTATCCTCGACTTGTTTTGTTTGATCTATGGTTGTGATTGGTAGAAAAGGAAATGGCTGCCATTGAGAGACTGTGAGTCATCCATCCTGCATTACAAGTTGTCTTATTTTTTTATTCCTTGCTAGATGTTTCATCACTTTAACAGTCACATCACGCATAATATACACGCAACAGTTATTGAAGGAAGCAAGGGAAATGAAAGAGATGGGGAAAGCGCAAGTACAAGGTGGGTAGCAGTCAGCAGATGAGAGATATACAAAGTGGAAGTTACTGTTGCTTGTTCTTTATGACTGGCTGGTTAACTATAACCTAGTATGGCCTTCTCTCTCCTACCTGTTCTTTATGACTGGTTGGTTGACCCTAACCCTTCATTACGAACTACACCAATTTGCAACCTTCAGCCAGAGTGAGGCTTTTTGTCACAGCTATGTACTTTTCATGTTTTGCATAATGATTTATGCAGTATGATTCTGAGGACCACATGCCTTGAGTTGATTTTATTATCCCATCACTATGTGTAATCCCATAAGTGAACTGCAGTCCCTTTTCATTCTTCAAAAGAGGGTAAAGCTCTTGTCAAATAAATCTACCCTGAAAATCACAAAACCTGTCAAATGCAAACAAAGAAGATAAATCTTGGATTACAAATAAAAGCATGAGTAACCAAAATCCATGGCCTAGGAGGGCTTCAAGAATGCAATAGGAAAAAGTAGTTAAATGTAGATAAAAACCCTGTTAGATAAATATGGTAATATAAAAACTCACATCCTTCCTGAAAATGGCCCCTTCAAAGAAAAGGAGTGTATTTTGGCTTATAGATGATGAATAATCCTCTATGAAAGGTCAGGCAACATTCTTGTAAGGAGGCACAATGTCCTTTTCCTACATTACCAATCAAAGGAGAATATTGGCCATAATCAGAAATAATGAACATTGCAGACCTAAGCTGCCCCCTTGCTGTTAACTTGTTGTTTGGATGATGCATAACTATCACATGATTCTTTCATCCTGACCTTCTCGAAGCTTCCCATCCCATCAATAAATGTATCAATTGTTTCTATAAAATTTCATTTATGCTCCTTCTCTCATGTGACTCAACTTTTGAATGCCTATTGTAACTCGAAGAAGAAAAAAATGGCATAAAAGAAACATCAGTGTGCTTGGCATTTTCAACTCCTAAAGTAGTACACAGAGTGTTTCTACCAAGCATGTTGGAAAACAATAGATCCATAATGAGCCAGTACTCTGGACTATATTGTAATTGAGTCCACTGGGATATCAAGGAACTTTGGTAAGATTAGTTGGTCATGCACTCCTTTTGGGTTTCCATTCCAGCATGCCAAAATGAAATTCAAGTGGTAGATTGTACAAATAAACTTTCAATGCTTCTTTTTCATGGTCACACTAATTACTATTGTCTAATTCAGAACCTGCCAAAATCTAATCCTCATTCTCAAATTCCAATTCATCAAAAGAAACCATAGATGACTTCATGTCATCTAAACTCTAATACAAACAGTAGCCTATGCACTTAAACTCTAGCAAAATATAAATTGCTATGCGCTATCACTTGTAAGGCAGTTAATAAGGCATCTTATTTCTCTCTTGCCAATACAGGTCATGGATATATGCTACATGTCCCTTGTATGGAAAGAAGAATCCACCTGTGTCAAGCATGTACAATATACACTTACCATGCAAAAACATGTAAGAGAAGGGAGTATGCATGGTAGATTGACTGATACATTGAAGGCACGTATACAAGTCTCCCTTGTAACCCATTGATTACCAGTCAAGCTCTTTTCCTTAATTTTTATTTTTCTTAGGAAGGTGGAAAAGTTTGTAGATTAATGCATTAATAGATGGCTTTTGAAATGAGAATGGAACTGGTTGTTCTTTTGGTTGTCTATTTTTAGCTTGCAAAGCATTTTGCTGATATTTATGCATTTTTAATTTTTAAAAAATTGTTGGATGAAATAGTTCTCCAAATTTTGGTTTCTATTGATAGGACTAGATGAATTAGATTATCTTCGAGCTACTTTGAACAAATTCACAATGAAGAGAAATATACAGTTCATTTAGATCTAAAGCTTTTATGATCTATAGTTCAATTTTGTAGTGAGTAACTTTTGTATCTCTTTGTAAAAATTACATAGGTGAGAAGGCGTTAATAATGACTTTTGATAGCAACACAATAATTCTTTTTATTCATCCCTATTAACTTAGTTGCAACATGACTACGAAGTTTCCGTCTTAGTGTAGGTAGGTTTTTGTTGCTACAACAAGTTTTTATGAAAGATAGATTGAGACAGGAAAGGAAATTTATAATTCTACTTTCTATATTGATTAATCTAATTTTTTTGATTTAATTTCTCTGCAAGTGGTTTATTGGAGATAAAATAAACATATGCTCAGTTGTCTTATTCTACCAAGGTAAATATTTCACTTCATTTTTAATGTAAAATATGAACTCAAAAACTTTTCCATTTACTTTATTTTTTATAATTTAATTTTTCAAAGTTTCCTATATGCTAATTTTTATAATTTAATTTTATTTCATTTTTTCCTACTCTAAAAAAAACATCACTCATTATAAATTGTATTTTCCATTGAAAAAAATATTTAACAAATATAAATATTTAAATTTTAATTACAAATATCATTGTCTTTTTTTTCATTATATTGTAATTTTTAATGTACAAATTTAAATTTACCTTAAATTTTAAAAAATTTCATATTTTTTTTATTTAAATATTTTACTTAGAGTCTTTTTAAAAAAAAATTGAAATACAATCACAAGTAGATTGATGAACATTAAAAAAAATTAATTTAATTATAACTTAATTTTAAGTATAAATGATTAGAACATAATTTATAATTATCAATAAAATGAAGAATTCACTTTTAACTTGTTTTAACATTGAATTTACCTAATAATTAGGAGATATTTTCTGCATCAACCTAAATTGTGATATTTCTATCAAGATTCAACTGCTCCACTCATTCTCATGAGAGATGGGTTCGTGTGAGCCACTACTCATGAAATATAGGTTAATGATTTTTACTCAAACTACACTGTTATTACAGATTATGTGTATCATTACTACTACTAGAAACAAATCCCAATATTTAATTTTATATACATACATTGTTTTTTTAGTTTTATTGGTTCATAATTCTATGGAATGCGATTTAATTTTCTTCTTTATATTCTTGATTTGTTGTATTAGCTTTATGGGCATAGTCTAGTAAGAAACCAAACTATTTGTTTTATTTATTTTTCATTAGAGTAGGATCACTGAAAGGTATTTAAAAATGCACCTTAGGAATTAAAAAAAATTTACAGTTGGGCAAGGTAATGTAAATTATGGTAGAGTCTCCATAAAAAAAAAGGCCTACAATGTGGGAAGCTTGAATATAAATGCAAAAAAAAATCTTATTACAACTTGGTATGGTGTTGCAGTAAACTATTTGTAAATTCAAGACATCATATAGACATCAACTAGCTTCCCTCACACAAATTGTATTTATCTTTCTCCAACACGTGCAGTCCACATTGCCAAGAGGTGCGTTGAATTTTTAACTCAACTTTCAAAATGAAAAGAAATTCAAGTAAATCTGAGTTAAAATTTACAACTCCAAATAGCATTGGTTGAGATTAACTTGGACTGATTCAAGAACCAGTGGAATGGAATACCTACAATATGGATCGTTCCCATTGGTTGTCTTCTCACATTGCCAAAGACCAAAAGAAATCATTGCACAGTTATGAAAAAGATAGGAATTCCTAATTTTCTAAATGTAAAGATATATATAGTGAATATATATGTATGGCATTCATTTCATTGACATGATTTATCTATTTGTATAAATGTAATGATATATATAGTGAATATTATATGCCTATGGCATTCACTCTTCTGAGTTATTAAGTTGTTCGTAAAAATATTGATGCAAAACTTCTAGGCAATCTAATCCAAAACTTCATAGCTCAAAAATATAGATTATGGAAATCTGGTATCTTTAATTCATTACCTTGATACTAATGTTAGGAATGAATTCTTGGCATTCATTTTGTAGTTGTTGTTGCATTCATGACTATGATTGTCATTGATGTCAACACAGTGATCTTCTGGAGACTTGTAGAGAAGCAGACAGTGTTTGGATTAATGCACATGGGATATTGCAGTTGGAACTATGCGATGTTGAGGATATACTCTTTGTTATGTTATATGTTGATGGTTAAGAGCACAGATAGAAATTCATTTATTTATAGAAGTTATGAGCATTTTGATGGAAGCAGTATTCAGGCAATGTTCCTGAGTAGCGGTTTGTGGAAATCGGATGATATGTCCTAATCAGGATGGAATTTGGTTTTGTGTAGTTAAAGAGAAGTTAGAGACACATTGATAGTGATGTGGATGATAGCGTAAAATTTGAGGTCACATGAGTGGAGAATTATTATTTTTGGAAGCCAACAATTTTGTGTAATTTTGATGTAGTGTATGGAAACTTTTATTTTGTAATTGTGTGTCGAATCATTTGTAATTATTTGAGTGTTGTATAAAGGAAGGAATTGTTTTCCTTATTATAGAATGATGAATATGGTTGAATGTGAATGTATGCATGAAGTGAAGAAAAGAGCTAATATAGTTGAGAAAGTGAAATTGTGAAGGAAGACATGCAAAGTACAAAGATCTGAAATAGAGATATGGTGTAGCAGTGAGTGCAGTTTGGCACACTAAAGTAGGTAACATATTTTCTATCATTTTGTTGAATAATCTTGAGACCAGTTGGACAGCGTGTTCAATGATCTTGCCATTGAAGCTATTTGGGTAGTGGGTCCTTTTGTCTTCCATAACTCTTAATAGGGTTAGAATCTTTTAACAGGGATTCAAAATCTCCTAACCGGGATTCATATGTACTGAATGTAATTCATAGGACTCCTAACAGAGTCCATCCTTTCACAAGGAATATTCATGTTATTACATCTTTTGTGGGCATCATTCCTACCGAGGTTTACTCTTGGATCAAGAGGCTCCCTAGTCAACATATCTTGTGTCATTGTGTTATTGTGTATGAATATCTTTCTATGGTTGGTAATTATATTTCTTACATGGTTAAATGTTGTTGAAATTGATAAAAGTTATAATTATCAGATAAATGATTCACCCCCCCCCCCCCCCTCTCAGTTATCTTGGTGGACTTTACTTTCTAACAATTGGTATCAGAGCAGTAGGTCCTTGAAAGAGAAGTTTAACAGCTTAAGGAGATCCATGGTGAATTTCAGGAAAGAAATCCCTAAGTTTGATGGAGTAAATTTTGACAGCTGGAAAGAGAAGATGAAGACACATCTACTATGTTTAGGACTGGGTTATTGGTTGATTACGAAGAATGATAAGACTATCATTGAAGAGGAAAATCTTGAGACATGTTCTAGCAATGAGAGAGATCTATTCTTGTGTAACATACTTGCAAGAGAAGCACTTTTGACAGCCCTTCCGAAAAATGAGTATAGTCAAGTAAAATGTTTGAAGAAATCTTATGAAATATGGAAAGCTTTACACTGTAATTTTGAAGGTGATGAACATGAAAAGAAAGTTAGATTACATAATTGGATATGTGCATTTGAAGATATAAGAATGATGGAAGATGAATCTGTTAGAAGCTATATTGCTAGAATGTTAGAAATTGTTGCAGGGATAAAATCTTGTGGAGGAACAAAGAGAGAGAATGAAGTGATATGGAAAATTTTGAGGACATTGACTCCAGTATTTAAGAAAACAACACAGATGATTGAACAAGTGATACCTTGTACTTCAAACTTTACAAGAGAGACTCTTCTTGGAAGATTGGAAGCAGTAGAAATGAAACTGAGGTTATTAGGCGACTTGCCTAGAATGGAGACAACATTCAGTACTCTTACTGTTTACCCTACTTTGTCAAGAAGCATCAGTGTGAGTGGAGATTATGCTGGTGGCAGAAGATCTAGAAATGAAGAAGACTAGAAGATTGAAGAAGGTATTGCCTTTCTTGTGAAGAGAGAACCAAACGATAAGAAAATCTTTAAATGTTGGACTTGTCAAGAATATGGTCATTTTGCAACTAAATGTCCTAAGAGAATTAAAAAGTACATAAACAATTTCAAGCCTAAAAGATCTAAGGAATTTTATTATGCTAATGATGAAGATATTGAAACTAGTATAGAAAGAACTCTAAGTGAAAGTGATACTGAGAATAATGATGACATAGGATTTTTAGCAATTAAAGAAGAGAAACCCGAAACTAATGTTAAAGAAGAAAAAACCTTAGTTTCCCAAGTTGAAAAGAAAGCTGATTGGATTATAGACAGTGGTTGTTCACATCATATGACTAGAGATATAAAAAAGTTCATAAAGTTTAACAATTATGATGGAGGAGTTGTGAGAGTTGGAAACAATGCACCTTGTTTGATTAAAGGTATATGACCTATTACTCTTGATGGAAAGACTAATATGATGATGTTTACTTTGTGGATGGTTTGAAACATAATCTTTTGAGTGTTGGATAGTTAGTTGATAAGGGATATCAAGTTTGGTTTACTGAGAAAACTTGCGTAATAAAGGATAAAGATGGAAATTTGACTGAAACTGGATCTAGAACCAAAGATAATGTATTTCAGTCAAATCCTACTGAGATGACATGTTTGATTACTAAAATTGATGACAGTTGGTTATGGCACATAAGGTTTTGTCACATAAATTTTGATAACATTGTGAAAGTGAGTACTACACTTGCAGTAAGGGATTTGCAAGGAATGTGTGATGGCTAAGCACAAGAGAAGTTCATTTCCCAGTAAGAAGTTTACATCTGAAGAGAAGCTGGAGATTGTTCATGCAAACTTGAGTGGTCCTACCAGGACTAGAGGATTTTATGGAGAAAGTTATTTTATGATTCTTGTTGATGATTTTACAAGAATGATGTGGATTGCATTTCTTAAAGAAAATTCTGAAGCATTTGATAAGTTTAAGATCATTAAGAATAAAGTTGAGAATGAATCTAGAATGAAGATTAAGTGTTTGAGATCTGATAGAGGTGGAGAATTTACTTCTAGAGAGTTTAACACCTTTTGTGAAGTGAATGGCATTAAGAGATAGTTTTCACCCCCTAGGACACCTGAACAAAATGGTATTATAGAAAGAAGAAATAGCTCAGTGACTAAAGCAGCAAGAGCTATGCTATTTGAGAATGATTTAATGAAGATATTCTGGAAAGAAGTAGTGAACATAGTAGTGTATACAATGAATAGAGTACAAATCAAAGAAGACACAGACAAGAAACCCTATGAATTATGGTTTGGACATGCACCCTCAATTAAGTATTTTAGAATTTTTGGAAGAAAATGTTATATAAAGAGAGATGATGATATTGGAAAGTTTGATCCTAGAAGTGATGAAGGTATTTTTCTTGGATATTCTTTGAAGAGAAAAGAATATAGATGTTACAATAAGAGAAATAAGACTATTGTTGAGAGCGCAAATGTTAAAGTTGATGAAAAGTTCAAAATTGAGGAAAGAATGCTTGATTATGAATCTGATGAAGGAACTCATCCTAAGCCTAACACTAAAACTACTGAACTATTCTATGAGACTGACAGTGATTTGGTGAATGAAAGCTAGAGTGAAGTCATTGAAGAACTGACACCTAAAGTAAGATCTAAGATAGTGACACCTAACAAGAATTTATCAAGAAATCATCCTATTGAGAAAGTTATTGGAAGCATTAAAAGAGGAGTTCTGACTCGAAATAAGGTACAAGAAAAGTTATGTTTGATTTCTCAAATTGAACCTAAATCTACTAGTGAAGATTGTGAAGATGAACATTGGATTAATGCTATGAAAGAAGAACTAGATGAGATTGAAAAGAATAAGACATGGGAATTGGTCCCTTGACCTAAAGATAAGAATGCTATTGGAACTAAATGGGTATTCAGAAACAAGATGAATGAACAAGGAGAAGTAGTAAGAAACAAAGCAAGATTGGTATGTAAGGGATACTCACAGCAAGAAGGAATTGAATATGAAGAAAAATTTGCACCAGTAGCAAGATTTGAAGCAGTAAGAATGTTTTTGGCCTATGCAGCTTAGAAGAAATTCAAAGTATATCAGATGGATGTGAAGTTCGCATTTCTGAATGGTGAATTGAAAGAATAAGTGTACATTGAGCAGCCTGAAGGTTTTCCTTTGACTCAAGAAGGAGACATGGTATGTAAACTAAAGAGAGCATTATATGGACTAAAGCAAGCACCTAGAACTTGGTATGCCAGATTGGATAAGTATTTGTTAAAATTGGGATTTACAAAAGGAATAGCTGATAGCAATTTGTACACAAAAGAAATTGAAAATGGTTTGTTGATTGTTGTTATTTTTGTTGATGACATTATTTTTGGAGGAGAAGATGAAGCTAGGGACAAATTTACTGATGAAATGAAGACTGAATTTGAAATGAGTATGATTGGTGAGATGAAATACTTCTTGGGATTATAGATAACACAAAATAGTGATGGTATTTTTGTAAGTCAAACAAATTACCTGAATGACTTGTTAAAAAGATTTGGAATGGAGAACTGTAAACCATTTGGAACACCTATGGTAACTGGATATAAATTATCTAGTACAGATGAAACACCAGTAGTTGAACAAAAGAAATATAGATCCATGATTGGAGGATTGCAGTATTTGACACATACAAGAGCTGATATAACACATTCAATTGGAATTGTGTCAAGATTTCAAGCTGAACCTAGAGAATCACATTATGCAGTAGTAAAGAGGATACTAAGATATTTAAGAGGCACAATGGACTATGGATTATGGTATGAAAAATTTGATGATTTTACCCTATGTGCATATACAGATGCCGATTAGGGAGGCAGTGTTGATGATAAGAAGAGCACCAGTGGTAGAGCATTTTTCCTTGGAGGAAGATTGGTTTCTTGGCTAAGCAAGAAGCAGAACTATATCTCACAAAGTATAGCAAAAGCATAATATGTAGCAGTAGAAAACAATTGTAACCAGATAATTTGGATGAAGCAAATGATGAAAGATATTGGAATAAAGTTTGTTGAGCATGTTGTCATACATTGTGACAATACGAGCATAGTTAGTATGTCTACAAATCCTGTATTACATTCTAAGACAAAGCATATAGAGAACAAGTATCATGTTGTAAGAGAGAAAGTTGCTGAGAAAGAAGTTTGAATGGAGTACATAAGTACAAAGGAGTAGATAGTAGATATATTTACAAAGCCTTTGCCTAAGGATACATTTGAGTCCTTGAGAGGTATACTTGGGGTTATGCCCCAGTGTACTTTTGAGAAATGATGCAGTTGGTTGCATCTATCAAGTGGTATATGAGCCTTATCTTTTCTTCTGGACTAGATGTTGGTACTTCCTCTATGGGGCAGTATATGTATCTGAGCTGAGTCATGAGGACTCTTGTGAATGTATTTTATGAATAGTGTCTTTTGACATTGGAGTTGTTGTTGACATAATGATGAAAATTTCATCATTGATGTCAATGGGGGAGAAGTGTACATGAAAAACCATTTGTACCATTTGTTGGAGAGAACTAAATAGGAAAACAAAGCAAGATTTGATTGATGCAGCAGTGTTGCAGTATTAGATTTTTGGAATACTGGATGTTTTTCATCTATGTTGTCATCAATGCCAATGGGGGAGATTGTTATGAATGAATGCTTGGTAGTCATTCTATAGTTTTTGTTGCATTCATGAGTATGATTTTCATTGAGGTCAACACAGTGATCTTCTGGAGACTTACAGAGAAGCAAATAGTGTTTGGATTAGTGCATGTGGAATATTGCAGTTGGAACTATGTGATGTTGAGGATATACTCTTTGTTATGTTATATGTTGATGGTTAAGAGCACAGACAAAAATTCATTTATTCATGGAAGTTATGAGCATTTTGATGGAAGCAGTATTCAGGCAATGTTCCTGAGTAGCAGTTTGTGGAAATCGGATGATATCTCCTAATCGGGATGGAATCTAGTTTTGTGCAGTTAAAGGGAAGTTAGAGACACATTGATAGTGACATGGATGAAAATGCACACTTTGAGCTTGCACGAGTGGAGAAATATTGTTTTTCGAAGCTGACAGTTTTGTGTAATTTTGATGTAGTGTGTGGAAACTTTAATTTTGTAATTGTGTGCCAACTCATTTGTTATAATTTGAGTGTGGTATAAAGGAAGGAATTTTTTTCCTTATTATAGATTGATGAATATGGTTGAATGTGAATCTATGCATGAAGTGAATAAAAGAGCTAATACAGTTGTGAAAGAGAAATTGTCAAGGAAGACATGCGAAGTATAGAGATCTAAAATAGAGATCTGGTGTAGTAGTTAGTGTGGTTTGGCATAGTGAAGGAGGAAACATATTTTCTATTATTCTATTGAATAATTTTGAGATTAGTTGGAAAGTGTGTTCAGTGATCTTGCCATTGAAGTTTTTTGGGCAGTGGGTCCTTCTGTCTTCCATAACTCTTAACAAGGTTAGAATCTTTTAACAGGGATTCAAAATCTCCTAACTGGGATTCATATGTACTAAATATATTTCATAAGACTCCTAAGAGAGTCCATCCTTTCACAAGGAATATTCATATTAGTGCATCTTTTGTGGGCATCATTCCCACCGAGGTTTACTCTTTGATCAAGAGGTTCCCTAGTCAACATATCTTGTGTCATTGTGTATGAATATCTTTCTATGGTTGGTAATTGTAGTGTTTACATGGTTAAATGTTGTTGAAATTGATAAAAGTTATAATTATTAGATAATTGATTCACCCCCCCCCCCCCCCCGTCTCAGTTATCTTAGTGGACTTTACTTTCTAACAACTAAAACTACAATAACACCATTGTTCTTGCATCTTGTACCAGGGTGGTCCCACAATGCTGTGTCCCACTTTTTGGCCAACTTTGACACAAAGATCAACATTCTGAGAAAAACTTCACTTTCGAATACCTGTTGCTACAAAACTATTAGGAATTTGAAGATGATGTAAACTAGAGTCTTTTAGAATTTTCTTTCTAGTTTCTAAATATATTTTTCTAAAAAAATTTAAAATTCATTTAAATTCATTTTTTCTTCTCCTTCAAAAAGTGGTTTGTGTGAAAAACAAGGTTTTTAAGGAGCTACAATCACTTGGATCAACATAATTTTTTTTTCAAATATGATAACGATGTAATTCTTTCGAGATTATATTTGTAACTTCAATATCTAAAGGATGCAATTTTTTTCATTCATTTTGGGTCAATATTTCATAGTTTATTAAGTTCTAAAGTGACAGTAACTGTAATTTAGACATAAGGTCACTTGGATCGCTCTAACTTGATCTGTGTATATCAAAATTCACTTTTACTTTTTTAATAGAAAGGTAACACAAATACTCTTTTCCTACATATTTTTAATAAAAAAAAATTTGTAATTTACTATTTTTCCCAAAGTCTTGAAGCGCTAGGTTGTTGAATGACCAAACAACTTATGTTTAGTTAAAGTAATATTTAAAAGTGATAATGAACTCAATATGTATTAAAATTATATTCATTAGAAAGCTTGTTCCAAATAGAATCATACTACATAGATAGGTTTTTAAAATAGATTCATTTGATGTGCCAAAACTTTAGGTTGAAGTGAATTTTTGTCAGCATTTTAATTGGTGCGAAGGAGACTCCATTGTAGGTATGAATGAGGAGTATAGATGTTATATCAATGTTTTTTTAATCTAAGAGGCTTTGAGGTAACCATTTATAATTAATTCCTACAAGTGGAACCTCTCAAGGCTTAAATTATCATATTTTATTAAAAATGTGTCATTTCAGCGAAAATCAGCATATCTAAAAAAGTGGGATACAATTTTTTGGGACCACCCACCAAGACCGATATGTTCAAGTCTCTAAGGGATACCAATGGCATGTGTGAGAGAGAGAGGGAGACAGGATCAGAGAGGAGAGATAATGAGAAAAAGATAGAGAGATATAGGTGGAAGGAGAAAGAGATATATTACAAAGAAGAGAGATATGGAGATAGAAAGAGGGAGAGGTTCAGAGGGACAAGCAAGAAATAAGAGAGAGAGAGAGAGAGAGAGAGAGAGAGAGAGAGAGAGAGAGAGAGAGAGAGAGAGAGAGAGAGAGAGAGAGAGAGAGAGAGAGTGGGAGAGATAGGGTTAGAAATAGGGAGAGGTACAAAGGGAAGAGCAAGAGATAGCATAAAGAGATAGAGAGAGGTATGGAGATGAAGATTGAAGAGAAGAGGGATATGGAGAGGAGAGGGAGGGAGTGCGGATGGAAGATGTAAATATATAAAGATTCTAGAGAATGAGAGAAATAAAGATAAAGATAGAGGTAGAAAGTGATAGAGAGAGAGGTAAAAAGGCAGAGATATATAGGGATAGATAGTGATAGAGAGATGACAAGATAGATATAGATATACTGGGAGAGATGGGAGGAGAAATATAGAGACGTAGAGATTAAAAGGTATAGGAAGAGGGAGATTGAGAGAGGAGTGGGAGGATGGGAGAAAAATAGATAGACAAAAGAGATAGATCAAGAGGTGAAGATAAAAAGAGATCTAGGGAGATACAGAGGGAGACATAGAGAGGGAGAGATAGAGAGGAAGAGATATCTAGAGACGCATAGATGGTGAGATATATTGATACCAAGATAAGGAGATCTAGAGAGGATGAGAGTGACTGAAAAAAAAGGAAAAAATACTTAAATGACCTTTCCATAAATCTACGTCGTACCCATTTCACACTAAGGTGTGACTTCTAGTTATTTAATATTAGATGGACAAAAACAACTTAAAAACACTAAAAAAATATTAAAATAAAAAATAAAATAAAAGGGCCTACCTATTTTGGTCGAAAACCTTCCAAGGTGCTCCATAAAATCTACAAGCCACTCCATTCAAATGAGCCTACCCATTCAATTTTTTGGTTTATATATTTTTTGAGGGTTTCGACTGGAACACCCTCACCACATCGACACCACATGGTGCCTAGTGTGCGCTACATAGTTTCAGCTAGAACTAGTCTTGCCAGAACCATTTCAGTTGGAACCATAAAAATTTTCCTCTAGTGTGACTCAACTATGTACTTTTACCCTATATTGTCATTGATGTCAAACCTTAACTGGTAAGATAGATTCTATCTAGTAGAGTACCATATATTTTGATTGATGAAGAGGATTTGAAAAGGGAGATAACAAGAGGACCTAAGGAAAGGTTGATTTATGTGATACTGCAATGGGTACTTGATTAGTTGGCACATTGACAAGGTAATGTGTTGTTTATCTTTAACACTAAGTGAAGAAGTTAATTGATTTGAAGCATAGGCTTAACCAGGCAAAAGAGGAAAAAATCAATTTAAGACAAGTGATTCTAGTGTTGACCAAGTGCCAATATAAGCTAAGTAAATTTTAGTGTCGACCGAGCATCAGCAATTGTCGAGTATTAGAGAATTAACCAAGTAAAGATAGTGTTTTCTAAGAAGAAGAGTTTTAGCAATGACTGAGTTATCTAGTGATGACCAAGGAGATGAGCATGGTATTAATCAAGTGTTACTAATTTACAACTTTTGTGAAGGAATTGGGAATCCCAGCCAACATAGTTGAATCTTGGGATATGTAAAACTTGTTAACATTATTAATGAATGATATGGGGCATTTAATGCATGGTAAACCATTTTCTCATGGATTCAAGGAGGAGTTTGGAAAAGTATCTAGAAGGATAAGAAGGAGAACAATATGATGGAAGGATTTGATGAATTTGACCTAAACCTAAGATCTACGGAAGATATTAAGAGGAAAAAGATTAATCTACATGATCAATGAGGTATAAGGATGACCTAATTGTGAGATTACATGTATGGCGGAAAAGGTTGATGTTATTGACTGATGAATCTAAGCAGAAGGCTAAGGGGATTTGTGAAGAGCTGAACAAAGTTGAGGTGATTTATTGAAGAGATTTTTTAGTAGATCAGAGATAGAGATGGTAATGAGACTAGTCTATAAATCAACATATGAGACTATTGGATTTGTATTTTCAAAGTGAGTTGTATATTTCATATCAAAACCTACTTTTATTTTTAACCATTGTATTAGTTAAAATCCTTTAATCAAGGTTGACCTAACAATCATTTTGTAAACCCTTTAATCAAGGTGACATTCTAATGGAATGTTCTTATGCCCTCTAACGAGGCCACTCTTAATAGGGTTATTAAATCCTTGAATAGGGTCACACCTAATAGTGTGTATTGTAAACCTTTAACAGGGTTGGCTTCTCACAAAGCTCACTTAAGAAGAGTGAAAACTTAGTAGAATGTTATTGGTGGTTTTTTCCATATTGGATTTCACTGTTAAATCCTGGTGTTATACTTGTGCAAATGTTATTTAATGTTTTGTTGAAAGTTTTATATTCTGTAAGTTTATTACTTTTGGACAATGGACTACAAGTTTTATGTTACTGATATATTCTATAGAGACCAAGGGAATTGATGAATAGATCTAAGTTTGTTGAAGAGTTTAAAAGTTGTGTTGGTACATCTAGACTTGAAGATAACTAGTTCACCCCCCCTCTCATTTATTATAAAATTATTCTAACATATCTCATCATCTTCTATCAAGGTTCTCTATAGGACTCTAGGTAGGATCTATCCTTGGAAAGAGATTCTTCATTTAAATTTAACCAATGTGTGTTTCCTATGTTTTGTTTTCATGAATTTGAAAGTTTATGATCAATAAGAAGATATTGTGACATTTACTTGATTCTCTTTGATGTTCTCTATGATATTAAAAAAATTTAGATGCATTAGGAATCCTTAGGAAGTGACTTGATATGAATTTGATTCATATTGCATTGTATTTCTCCAATTTGGAACATGGGCTTGTGTTTTTTTTGGATTGAAATTATAGATTGATCTCAAGATGATATGAATGTGACATTGGGTGTTTTGGAAGAGTTTTGAGGAGATCTCAACTAGACCTTCCTTGGATTCTTCTTCTAGGACCCTAATTTTTCCTAGTTCTTTCCTTAAGATCAATTCGGAGTTTCATATTTTTTCCAAATTTGATAATCAAATCCATTGAACCCTTCTTAGGTTTATGTTTAATCATTTTCCTAAGTGCATTATTTTCCTACATAATTACATTGATTCACTATGTAAATGAATTGTTTTAGTGTCCTAACTATGTTAAATACTTTTTTAAGTGTGTTGAATGCTTCATGAGTATTCTTTGAAAGAAATACCTAATTATGTTGTTTAAAATAATAATTCCATAGTTATGACATGAAAAAGCATTGGTTCAATACCTAGGTAAGTGAAATGATTGTCTGGGAGTTTGTGTAGGATGCCTAGAAGGTTAGTTATTATGTCTTCTTTGCTGATTTTGGGCTTGAATAGGTACCAGATGATATTACGGTCTATTTTTTTATGCATATGATCTATGTATACTCTAATTAATTTTTTGATATTATGTATGATCCATTTTGATGCCTTCTTCTATATTTTGAATCTATCTGAATGTCAGATTAGGTTTTAGGGTTGTCTAGTATATTAGGGATATGTAGTGATCCACTAAACCTAATTCAATGCTATTGTGATGTTATAATGGTATGATTTATGATATGACATAGTTATTGATACATTCATGATTTTATTTGTATCTACTAAACCTAGGTACACTAGGTGAGTGGCTCTCTATGCGTGTGAGTTCCCTAAAGTGGCTAGTTAGGATAGCCCATTGTGTTTTGTTTAATGAAGCACATAACCTAAATAAATGATTGAGGAATGGGTGAGTTTAAATTCAAAATACTAATTTAGTGCCTCTCGCATGCCGCTAGTGAAACTATATGTTAGGGATAGGAGTGGGAGATGGTTCCAAGTTATGAGATGGCATGATCAAACAATTGTGTCCTTGCGAAAGGTGTTTGGTTCCACATGTTCCTACTTGGTGGTCATGACCTAGAGTGGCTAGCTAGTATAACCCAAGGGGTGATTCCTACGAGATGACACTCGCCTAGAATGTAGCCTAGATTTCTTACACTTTATATTTTATGCCTCTGGTAGTCCTATTTGACATGTTTTTGATTGCTGGTAAAAATAGGTTTTAGGGGGACCTGAAACCACTTACAATCCTTACAAAATAGGAAAAGACATAGTCCTATTTGACATGTTGACTATTTGTGTTTCATGCTTTTTTTCTATGAAGGGTTTTACCACCTTAAGTATGCCTTACTTGTTTCCTCTTCTATGGGCCTTGGTGTCTATCTCATAGCTTAGGAGAGTGGGCCTATAGGTTCCACATGTTTGGGTAGTTAGTATTTATTATATCAAGGTACTACTTGTGGTTTCTTGGATGATTCTTGCATATGTTTCTTTCCATATATATAATTTGAATATTTCATGTTGTACCTTTGGTCATGTTGAGTTGTATTGACATATATCTATTTATGTAAATGTAATCTCCTGAATGGAGCCAGATGTATATGCATATTGATTATGATGTAATTTAAATTCAAAAGTAATGTAATCGACAAGCGTAGTTCTAGGTGAAAAGAAGCGGAAAAGATTATGTTATAAGTATTAAAAGAAGTTGAATATGTTACTTGATTTTGTCCTTTTGTCTCCTTATGTTATCCATTTATAAATGATATAAAACAAGTTATATATATCTTTTGATGTGCCTAGAAAGATAAGAAAATATTATTATTTAATTTAATGTTCAAAACAAAGTATTATGAATGATAGAGTAGTAGTTGGACTTGTGATAAATGGACAAAGATGAATTAATGGATTGAGATGGTGACTTGATTTTCAATGGTAGATGATTTATTCATAAAGAAATAATTAATACTTGGTGCATTAAAATAAATATAGATTAATAAATTCCAAAGGGTAATGAATACATTAATGAATGTTTTTGATTATGTAAAATAGGTTTTACAGGGTGCCTAAAACCCATTACATCAAAAAATAAAGCTTTAAAAGTTCAAGATATTAGACAACATTAACTAAAAAGTGAAGTAGGCCACTGGCAGGGCTGGGAGATCTACCACCACAAAGATAGAGCAAACAAAAAAATAGAGATAGGTAAAAGATACCAGAAAGAAAGTTTAGGAGAGACTCTTGAGCATTATGGCCGCATTAGACTCAAGAAGCTCCATCTTCTCAGTAGCCTCCTTGATCTTTTGGATGTCAATATAGTCTTGTTTGTCCATGTTCTTCTTGGATCTATCCCTTGTTCTCTTTCCTATACCTTCATTTAGCTTCTTCTCTTTTTCCTCTTTTATTATCTGCACTTCCTTCCCAACTGGCTTTTCTTCCATTTTTTCTATGAGCAGCTTGATGTACTTGTTTGAAGCCTTCAAGATACTTTAGCTCTTGTTTGTTATGCCTTTGAAGGTTTCCTCAAGGCTCTGCATCTTTTCCTCCATCTTGTTAACCTTAGAATCCATGACTGTTAATCTCTCACCATTATGATTAAATGAAAGTGATATGAAGGATACTTCATATTAGTTGTGTATGAAATTATTGATTAGTTATGAATTAACAACATGAATTCATAAGTTGAATAATTATGATTTATGTTTGAATGAGATAGGAAATTTTTCTTTCTATATTAAAATATCGAATGTACATAAATAAAACTCATAATTTAATGTATATATTTATGAATGCTAATAGGTCAAACAATGTTGTTTTAGTGGATATATTAGGGAACTTATGAGGACTTAGGTTGGTCTATAATCTTGCATTCTAGTTTTTTAAAAACAAATTATTATTTATGTTTTAGAAATAAGAAGTGTAATGATGTATATCACATTAGATTAAAAAAAAAATACTCACGTCTTATAGTGTTTAGATGTCTTGACCTCATGGGTTCTCTAGGGGGGCATTACATGCAAGATGGAAACATGCTCATTAATCATGACAATGATTGTAGCTGCCTCTATGCTAAAGATTTTTAAATTTGTTTCCTTTATGATAGTGGGATGAATACCAATTGTTATTTCCTTGATTGAATCACCATCATAGGAGGATAACATACTAATTTCCTTCGCAACAAGTGATCTACTTATGCCACATGACAATGTTCTCTTTCTTTTAAAATTAGTCACATAATGTATTTTACCTAAATCTTTGATCACATACTATATGGATCAAGGCTATGGAAGATATTGGACAACTTTGATATGCATCACATGGGTAGATATTATTTAGAATAGTTTATTGATAGCTCCTTCAAGTTCTACTATAAGGCAATATGTTATAGGCATGTGTTTTAAAGAATGATTCAATATGAAAAGCCTAATCATGTGCATACTGCCACCACATTCTCAGAGAAAGGAATGTCAAACAAAAATATTTGGTCATTGAAAACAAAATATTAAATAAACAAATATTTATTAAAATTCTACAATATTTAATAAATTCCTATATTAGTAATGAAAAATAAATATTTGGTGAAAACAAAATATAAATTCTACAATATTTATTAAATATGTTTACAGTAAAAAATATTTAAGCTATATACAACATTTATTAGATAATGTCTCAGCTAGAGGAAATGGTCAATAGTGTGAAGGACATCCTTCAGACTATCATGAATCAGAGCCCCAAGAGAATAGAAAGAAAAATGGAAACTATGAAAGGGCTGGTGGAGACTCTAGATAAGGTGAATCAAGAGAAGCAAATCATCGAGATGGATCCATAAAAAGGTCGAGATAATTACGGACCCAACAAGAGGAGTAATGGAATTCTTTGAAAAAACTAAGAATGCCCCTTCAGAGCTTAAGGACTTGAAAAAGCCTATGCTGGATATGACTAAGCTAGAGGTAGAGGTTACTGAAGTTCTTAAGAACTTGGCTTAATGTCTTCCATTTTTGTCCTTATTTTTTCTATTTAGTTTTCTTTTGATTTTCTATCTACTAGCTTCTAGCTAACATTTTCCCTATTTTTTTGTTTTGGCATGTGATGCCTACATTTGGCTAATTATCTGTATTGATAAATTTGTACTTCTCTTTTGTTAAAGTGTTTTCGGTCCCTTCAAAAAATATTTTTACTATAGTAAAAAACAATATTTATTAGATAACTTTGAAGTAAAATATATAATTTATATATTAGTAATAAAATTTTATATACACATATATCTTATTGAGTAAATAAACAATATGGTTTTCAAATAATAAAATTATTTATTTAAGAAACTAATACATCAATGAAACCTTTAAAATTAGACTATATATTAAACTACCATAACTATTAAATTTACCAACTTTTGACTTCATAGATCATGTGAACAATATTAAACTTTAACGCAACTATATTAACAACTGCATGGTGTGTGTATCAATTCACTCATACCATTTACAACTAAGAAGCTAGACATGTGTACCTCAACTATTTTTTCAACTTCGATAATATCTCAACTGCACTCAATTTTTCATCAATAGCCTAATCCATAAATCATAATCAAAACAAGATTACATATATTGCATCATTATTTTTTATTATAGAACAAATAGGTTTTGAAGAGACCCAGAACATTTTTTACAAAAGGTATCTACAAATAGGCATTAAACTAGGAAACCACAAAATAGAAAGTTGCCCTCAATGATAGTAGGACAAAGAACCAACAACAACTAAACAATAAATAAATAGCTAAAGAACAATAGAACATAGAAATATATTGCACTGTGGTTGCATCTATGACTAATCATTAATTTTAGAACATAAATATGCATAATTAAATCACCATTAAATAATTGTGCATACTTACTATAAAATTATTACATTCTATGAAAATAAAAGTCAAGATACTTTAATAAGTAGCAATTTCCATTGAAGTTACAATAGTATTGAAACATGCATTAGATTTTCTATTGAAACATACAATAGTTATATTTGATAATTAAATCTAAAGAATATCATGAAATTTAAATTGACATAAATAGTCTATAATATAAATGATTAGACTAGATCAATTAACCACAAGAGATTTTATAATAGTGAATCATATATATTTGATCATGATATAAAGGTAAAAAGTCCTTAGCCATTTTCTTTATTGTATTATCAAAAGATATGTTATGATTTCTTTTGTCTAAAAGAATGAGTCATAGATACTATTAAATAGAGATTAAAATGTGATGCAATATTTAGATCCTATATAATTTTTTCTTTATTATTTCTCTACAAAATGGTGATGGATAAATCATGTGTCATAGATACTTTTTAACTTGATAATTATACATTTATTGAATGATTTCATACTTCTTTTTATATCTTTTTTAAGGTGTTGAATTATGATTAGTTGCACTACTAGCAAAGTTAAGTTTAGGAATATTTATATTTTATTCTTTTACCTATTTTTTATTTATTTCACCTACAAACTCAAATGAATTATACCTAGTAGTGAATTAATATTTGTTGATAGATTCCTATCTAGCAATAAATTATGAAGGAGTATAATGTAAAAAATTATTCAATGAAATCATTAACTTAAAAATTAGAAGTAAAATACAATAATAAGATTTTATGAAACTAAGAAAAATATCTACCTTTAAGATAATTATGATTAGCAACAAAAAGTATCAAAAAAATAATAATAAATCATTTAATAAAGCATCATAATCATCATTGAGTTATTCTTGACAAGAATCCTTGACATTATAATGTGAAAGTAATATAGATCATAAATATGCTCGATAAACTCAACAAGATCATCTAATAAATTACCGTCCACAACATATGAATACTTGAGAGGAATAATAAAGTTGAGTTAATAAAAATGATTCTTCAGTTTTAACAAACTGATAAGATGAAAATAAGCTAATGAAAATGCACAGCTAGATACCTAGCTGCCTAAAGTGCTAACTATGAGATCTATCGACGCATAACCTGTGATTTTATGTCTAGTGCTCAGTGTCTGGCATCGACATTCAATTAATAAGTATTTAAAGAGGCATGTTCAAGTACCAGTGGGGATGGAGAAGAAAGCGAGTCCACTACTCTTCGCATGGATGGCCTCTCCTTTGGCGATGGTCGAGTGCACTGCAGGGAAATCTCTACCACTTTCTCAATTTCATCTCCCCATTTTAGGTAATCGTTTAGAAGATATGGATCTAACAAATCCTGGACAACGTCGGCCTTATTCTTCTTCATGATAGCAGCCCACTCAGCCAATCCTCTGCTCTCTCCTCCTCCCTCTTCCGCATCCACGACTGCTGATTTGCCAGTGACAAGCTCCAGCAGCACAACTCCAAAGCTGAATACATCTTGCTTCGGGGAAGACCTAACTCCATAGCCGCATTCTACAAAGAAATAACCCACATATATTTATTACTATTAAAAGTCGACAAATTTATTAAAGAAGAAAACCCAGAAAAATCATAAAAGAAAAATCCGTGTGAAAAAATGTGTGAACCTGGAGCCATATAGCCATGACTGCCAACATAAGCGGAGGAGCTACTGCTTTGCCCTTCTGAATACATCAATTTTGCAAGGCCGAAGTCAGCCACATGCGCTACGTACTCATCGTCCAGCAAAATGTTGGTCGATTTAAGGTTACGGTGTACAATTGGAGGTGTGCAGTCGTGATGCAAATATTTGAGAGCCTGCGCCACTCCCAAAGCTATATTGAATCGAATCTTCCAGCCCAGGTTTTGTGATTTGAGTGCTTCCCCCAATGAACCCTTTGCCATGTATTCCAGGAGCAGAATGTCCTCGTCGATACTGCCCCCAAACACGAACCCAAGAAAGCGCACAATGTTTCTGTGGCGCACAAACTTGAGAGCTTCTATTTCTCGCATCAAACTTCTTCTCCCTTCCTCCTGCAATCTCAACACCTTTGCTGCAATTGCCAGGCTTTTCTCAGCTTCCCTCAGAAGGACCTTGTGTACACTCTGGCGAAGCTACCAGAGCCGATTAGATAGTTATCACTGAATTCCTCCGTGGCGTTCAAAATTTCTTCATATGTAATCCTGTGTTTATGGCCTCCGGCGACATCCACGTCGACATTGGGGAATGATCCAGTCGGGATGTCCTCTTCTTCGTTCAATTCTTCACCTTGTTCAATCACCCTGCTTCTGCTCCGGTAATACACAAGAACTATTATGACAAACAAAACAGTAGCCAATCCGGCAATAACAATTCCAACTATGCTGCCTGTCTCCAAACTCTTGTTATTGCCAGTGGTATTCCTAGTTTCGAAGCAGGAATTGGAAATGGGTGGGCCGCACAGAGCATCGTTACCAACAAAGGCACTTGCGGCACCCTCTGAGAAAGCTTTCAGGGAAGGAATTCGGCCCGTGAATCGATTGAATGAGAAATTGAATCTGGAAAGAAGTTTCAAGCCTGAAAACGCAGGTGGAATCTGACCAGACAGTTGGTTAAAGGAGACGTCTAATGATTCAAGCAAGATCAGATTTGCAATCTCCGGCGGAAGAGAACCAGATAGCCTGTTCCTACTGAGATCCAACCCAGTTGATAGATGCACCAGCTTTCCTATTTCTCTTGGAATTGATCCCTCAAGTCGGTTTCGAGATATGTCTAACTCTATCAAACTTGAGCAATCTCCCAGAGAGGCCGGAATAGTTCCGGTCAAATTGTTGAAGCTTGACTTCAAGATGAGCAGGTTAGAAAAATTTGTGCCGAGATGTTGAGGAATATGACCTTCAAAAGAGTTCCCACTGAGATCTAGATCTTCTAATCTCACGAGACTTCCGAGTTGAGGAGGAATATTTCCACAGAGTTTGTTGTTGCTCAAATTGAGCCTGCCCAGGTTTGTGAGATCCCCAATTTGAGGAGGAATAGCTCCAGATAAATAATTCCCACAAAGAATGAGATTAGTGAGGTTCCGGAGTTGGCCTACCTCGGCTGGTATCTCTCCATGAAGTTTGTTGAAGGACAGCTCCAGGTAAGCCAGACTAGACAACTTTGTGATTTCCGAAGGAATGTAGCCTGTGAAGTGGTTATTTTGAAGCCGCACTCTTCTCAATGACACACAATCCTTCAAAAGTGAGGTAATATTTCCTACCAGAGAATTGTTAAAAACAACCAATTTCAAGAGTTGCTTGGCCTTGCATAGTCCAGGAGGATACTCTCCGCTTAGTCTATTGGAATACGCATCCAAGTTCTCCAGATCGCTGAAATTTCCGAGGGATGCAGGCAACTGACCTTCCAATCTGTTTTTACTGATGAACAAATCTGTAAGATTTGGTAGAAAACCAATTCCTTCTGGCAAGGTGCCGCTGAACTGGTTTTCTTGCAAATCTAATATTAGTAAACTTGTAAGATTTGCCAAGGATACAGGAAGCCTGCCAGAAAGCCTATTACTGGCAAGGCTTAAATAACTCAAACTTTTCAACCTACCGATTTCTCCCCGTATGCTTCCAACAAGATTGTTGGAGTACAAGTCTATCTCTTGTAGCATTGACATGTTGCCCAATTCAGCGGGAAGAAGCCCTGAAAGAAAATTCCTGTACAACCATAGAATCTGGAGGTGCTTGAGAAGGCCGAGCTCTTTTGGAATGGGGCCTTGTATATTATTTTTATAAGCAGTAAACACTTGCAGGGAACTGCAATTCCCAATGCTTGAAGGGAGAAAACCATTGAGTTGGTTATCAAATAGATCTAGCTCTTCCAGCTTTTGCAATTTGCCAATTTCCCATGGAATTGTGCCATTCAGATTAGAGGAGGCAAAGCTAATATACCTCAGTTTGGTGCAAGTCCCAATTTCAGGTGGCAAGGACCTCGTAAAGCGGTTACCATACCCTGCCCTTAAAACTTGAAGATTTGCGAGCTTACCAAGAGAGGCAGGCACTGCTCCAGAGAGATTGTTAGCATATAAACGAATCTCAGATAGATTTGTCAACTCCCCCAGCTCCGGAAGAATGGGACCGGATATATTATTCGAACTCAGGTCAAGGAAAGTAAGGAAGCTACAGCTAACCAAAGTTGAGGGGATAACACCGCTGAAAAAGTTATTGGACAGATTGAGATGCCGAAGGTGGGTGCAATTCCCCAATTCAGGAAGAACGTGACCATTGAATCTGTTTGCAGAAAGATCCAGCTCTTCCAACCGGCTAAGCTTACCAATCATAGGAGACAGACGACCGGATAGGTTTCTGCTGGCAAGGGCAAGTGAAATGACGTTGCGCGATGCGCATTTGACGCCTTGCCAGGTACAGAAATCAGAGGCGTTGGACCAGTCTGGCAGATAATCTGTGGCTCCACCTCCCTGTAACGACTCTTTTATCTTTAAAAGAACGTCGCCTTGTTCTGAGAGGCCGTAGGCAGTGCTCATCAGCAATGGTATCCCATACAAACACAAACATAGAGTGGCCGAAGACATAAACTTAGTAACTCTCCGACAGGAGGAGATGATGGGCGAAAGCTTCATTTTGGACAGGAAAGTAATCACCTCAAACATTTTGGGACTTCCGTTATGTGAGAATGTGCATAGAGAAAACTTTTAAACTAGCGGCGACGCACAAAGTGGTCCAAAGAACAATCAATTAGCTGTTGACCCACAGGCTACAACGATTGCCTATATGAGCTTACTCATTCGCCTCTTGAAAATCGTGGTTAAAGAGATATTGACCGTTGTTATAAATACGGAGGTGTAAATTTCTGACCTGAGAACATTGGTACACATTATTTATTTTATTACGACGTGATTGAGTGAGTGGGCACGAAGTCTTAGTTTGAAATTTGATGGTCTCTCGAAACATATTTAATTTTATGTTTTAAAATTTCGTTAGATCGTATATATGGTAATAGGACATTTTTAATTTCAAATAGCTCCTCAAGAAAAATATATTATATTTTATTTGTGATAGATTATAAAGAAACATATTTAATTTTATTTTTATAAAATATGTAAAAGTCATTATATAATACACATGTACATGTATATTAACTTCAAGAATATTTTTACTATATTTGCTCCTGCTTCTTCTATATGTATGTATGCTAGCAATATCTATAATTTGAACATTGCTAAGGGTTCATATATTTTGTTTGAATAATAACACTATAATACCTTAACAAAACATAACATTAGCATTTGAAAAATGTTTCAACAATCATTAAAATATGCAATATAGATGAAAGCATCTAAGAAACAATGGATTATTTCATATCCATTGAAGTATATATGTAAGAATAACATCAAATATTCTTTACCTTTTAATAAGTTTATCTTTTGTTCTTCAAATTTTACTTTTCATGATGCCTTTTTACTTTGCTTATCTTTCCATAATGGACATATATAAATTGGCATTATTCTTAGACCTTTTAATGACTTTACTCAAGATATAATCCTAAACTCTAATCACGTCTTTCTTTTTGTCCTACATGATTAGTGACTTTTGAAAGAATCAAGCCTTGTGATTTGTCTATCATGAATTGCAAATCAATAATAAGGGAATTTGGATTGTATGACCCTTTCTAGTAGTTTAAATAAAATTATATGTGGAGTTTTATCTTCAAATAATATGTTGTAATTTGTAGCTCCACCATTCTCTATGAATTTTTTTATAATTAGAATTATATCACCTTTCTAAATCTTATAGGCATCTCTAATTAGCATTGAAACTATGATATATTTAAAAGAGTAAGAGAAAGTAGAAAATAAAAGATGAAATTGACAAGATTCTACATATAAAATTAAATGAATAAATACATATAGATATTAATAGTGATTCAAAGTATTGCTTGGTTATTGTCTTGTGTATATATAATTCATGTTAAGTACCATATTAAAATACTTTATACCATTCCATGTCTAAATATTATATTATTATTTACACTCGAATACATAGACCACCCTTAAAAGTTCCTATGGATCAAAACTTTGGTCTTTGAGTCACTTTCCTTGATAATACTTTGTTGTATAAGTATTATATGTTATAGCCCCCTATGCATCACGGTGAATAATACATTTTCTTGTATTTTCTAATGTATCCTTATCATCCTTATGAATAACTGTATGGTCAAAAAATGGAAGCACTTTCATTTAAAACTAGTTTAGCCCTCCAAGTAGGTAGTTTGAGGTCATGTCAAATGCCTCAGGTAGGTCCCTAGCTTGAATATGGATTTTCTCCTCACTCTGCCCTTTTTTCCACCCTCTTTTTGCACTTTCTGGCATTCTGGACTGAGATCTTGAGATCTTTGACCTCAGGGTCAAGGTCGACCTCGACTCTGACCTAGGTCAAAGTCAACCTCAAATTTGACCTAGGTCAAATTTGACCTCATCCTTGACCCAAGGTCTAGATTTCAAGATTCCATGATTTTTGAGTGTCGAGTTTCAGAAAGATTTATTTTCCCGCTTCTGGACCGGCTATTTCAAATTTTAGAATAGTAAACTCTTAAATTGTATTTAATCTAGGTCCATTTCTAAGGGTTAAGGCTTAATTAGAATTTAATTCTCCTATGTTAGCCTCTCTAGAAGTTTGTGCCCTAGACTAGTATAAAAGGAAGCTTTCCTCTCTCATTTTCACATCCACTATCAAGTATCTTTTGTGATTGATCATCTCTCTTTTGCAATCAAGCACTCCATCTTTCAAGCAAGAATTCTCAATCAAGGAAGCATTTAACCCATCATCATATTCAAGCATTCAAGTTCTCCATTGAAGACCAAGGATTCAAGCATTCAAGTCCTTGGAGAGATTTGGTTGAAGCATTCAAGATTCATCATTCAAACCCTAGATCTAGCCATCATGGTGGTGTGATCTTCCTTCAAGATCCTTTGTTCATCTTCAAGATCTCTTCATTCTCCCTTCAAGGTGGATTCCAAGCATACAATCATGGAGGTTTTGATTTACATTTGTTAATGTTGATTCCAAGATTTCATATTAACATACTTGATCACATTTCAAATACAATTGCATATTTATTGAGTATCATAGCTTCAGTGTTAGATCTACTTCTACTACTTGCTAGCATTCTCTATTTCAATTCTATTTTAAAGGTTGATTCCAAATCGGGGTTTGACCAAGGAAAACCCCTCATCCAAACATCCAAACCCTCTTTTTCTTGCAAGTATAGGTGCGGGACGATGAATTGTAGTTTAGATCTAGGTACCCTTTTCGGCAAACTTCTGGGATCCGCAAACAAAATTTTTGTCAGAATAGTAGAGGTCAAGGATGAATTTTTTTGGCTAAGATTGTACTCTGGGGTAAGATCTTGCCCCTATTTCGAGGTCAAGGACAACCTCTCTCAGAAAGATAGAAGTTTTCTAGGTTTTTTGTATTTCTACATTTCCAGGCCAGATTCGGTTGTAGAATTCCCTGAAATTGAACACAAACAACAAAAAATAGGGGTTTCTGAATCTACTCCTTTTCAAGATAAGTATTTATATTTTATTAGGTTTTCATGTCCACAACATTTTCCATCTCCTATCATCACATTTTTCTTTACATTCATTCATCTACACATCTAGTTATATTTTTATATATTACATTTTGGTGAACACTCTTTGTTCATCTACATTTTGGTGAACCCACAATAGACAACTCTTTCTTTCTTGTGTTAGATGCTTTTCTTTCTTTCCTTAAGGTTAGACTTGTTTTATTCCCTTGCATTTTAAGTTCAAAAAATAGAAAAAAATCATATATTTTACAAAATATAAAAATATTTCTTGCATTTCATTTACTATGAAGATTTTTAAGATGCTTTGGTGCATGATTATTTTCTTTATTATACTCCTCTTAGCATCCCTTAAAATCAAACTTGTGATGTTTATGAGAGTATCATTCACTTCATTATGTTGGTTACTCTTCATCTTTCACTTGCCTATGCTTTCATGAGATTGACAGATACAAGTCTTCCTACTTTTAAAACTTTCATTAAAGAATTATGTGGCGGACTTATTACTCTTTGGATTATGTGAAGAATTTGGTAGATGATACACCATATCCTAATCTTCCTAACCCTAATCCTATTATCCCTAATATAGTTCCTAATCTTCCTAATCTTAATTTGATTCCTAATATGTGTAATTCTCCATCTGTTATCCCTAGTTCTTCTCATACTTATGATGAGGTTCAAACTATGGTTCATGAGGCAGATGTGGAAGAATTTTTGGTTTTAACTTCCCCTTCATATTTGATCCAAGATTATATTAAAGGGAAGATAAAAGAAACTTATTCGAAACCTATTATTCCACCTTATACAACCTTTACTCATGAACATGATAAATAATCACCTCCTGTAGAAGCTTTACATGATATAATATGATGACTAAACAAGGTTATAAAGGCTTAGGGGTTGGTGTTAATGAGCATGGTATTAAATATCCAATTCATATACCCCCTAAACAAGATATGCATGGTGTTGGTTGTTCACAAACTCAATTCAAGGTGGTTGATTTTGATTGTTGTCCTCCTCTTCTCCCTACACCCACCTTAGATAACCCTGATATTTGTCAAGAGGTGGCTTAGAAGGTGTATGTTCAATTAATGAATTCAAAGAAAGAAATCTTTAGATCTATGTTGAAAGATGCTCTATCCAAGTACAAATGTCCTTTTCATTATAGTAATATACATTTACTTTTTGATTGTGTTCATTTCAAGTTATATCTTAGAGAAAGAGCTTATTTAGGAATTATATCTCATTCTTGTGCAGTTTTACAATTCCTTCATAATTTTGATATAGGGGATACCCCTCATCCTGATATAGTATAGATGTTTTCTACTCTTGTCTCTACACTTGGGGAAAGAGGTGTATTTTCATCCATTCTTCTAGGATCCATTAGGCTCTTAACATATATTTTTTCTTGAGCTTAATTGGTATTCTCTCTATCTTTCTTCTCTATGGTTTTTCATTAAGTTTATAATCATCCATAGATCTTATTCTATATTCAAGATATCTTTTCTAAAGACATTTGTTTTGCAAAGGTATCCCTTTCTTTCATCCATGGGGTGCAAGGTTCTTCTTTTTTTCTCTTTGTCTAGGGATCGACTTTCCTTATCTTAGTGGCATTTGTTTATCTTGCAACATTATTTCATTTTACTGACTGAAGTATTGGCTATGGATATCCTTTTATGAGAGGTTTTTGTCATGGGTCATCGCCTCTTCTTTATTTTGCAAATTATGTTCTTTATAAATTCTTTCCCTTGCTTTAGGGTTAGAGTTTGATTCCTTTGTTCAAAAGATTCCTCTTCCTCTTGATTATAGGGGGCTGGATAATTATATCTTTGTTTCTCTTTGAAATGTGATATTTTATCTAAAGCACTCCTCTATGGTGGGGGTCATGTTGATATGATATCTTTCTTTAAGGATCCTTTTCCATAAGTGACATATCCTTTTCATGATTATCTATGCTCTTGGATGTAATGGTCAATACCCCTCGCTAAGAATATAGCATATTGTTGTTAATAGGATATCTCCTTACTTTGTGAAGTAGGTATCCTCTTTCTCTTCTTTATCATGTCTAGTAGACAACCACGATAAGGAGGGGGGAATATATAGGTGTATCACCTTAAAATGGAAGCACTTCCATCTTGATAGGTTTAGCAGCATCTTTTAGTGTATTTATCATGATAGACTTGCATTTAGGATGCATTTTGCACTTGATTCCTTCATTCTAGGTGAAATTAGGGTTAGGATCCCGAGGATCCTCCTTGATTTCCCTTCTCTATGGAATAATTTTCTAGGTAGGATCTAGGCATAGGTCCTCCTAGCCTTCATCATGTTTATCATAGGCCTCTATGTCCTTTTCTGGCACTCTGACCTGTTCTGTTATCATTTCCAAGCCTCTAGGCATCCCTGGGACCTCCTGTTCTCAACACAAATTGGATCTGGACCCCTAGGTCAAGGTCGAGGTCAAATTTCACCTAGATCAAAGTCAAGGTTGACTTTCACCTAGGTCAAAGTTTAGGTCATCCTTGACCTTTGTCAGGATTTGATCCCCCTTTTCAAATTTTGGTCCCGACGGGCCCCGAAATCAATGTTGGGCCCCTCGATCCGAATGCAGAAGGGTTTTAATTTGAAATTCATTTCATTATTTTCCCTCATTAGTTGGTTATTGTGATTGGACCATAATTCAAGGTGAAATTTGAATTATGGGCCCTTACATTGCCCGAGGAGCCCCACCTTCAAACCTTTATATAAAGACTCTCTTTTGCCTTCATTTTCACAACAAGGAGACACCAAGTATCCATCAAGTGGAGACATAATCAATTTCAAGCAAGAAATTGATGGTGAAGTGAAGATGCAAGATTGTAAGAGGATGATATAGAAGATTAAGCCACTGTTGATATCAAGTATTTTTTTGAACACGCCATTGTCTGACATGTCTCTCTCTCTAGCTACTAGGGGGGTTGTTCTTCATAATCTCTCTAACAGAAATTTGGCCTTTGGTAGTAAATTGGTGTGAAAAATATACTCACATCCTACTGTTAAATGGTGTCAGCTAACGCAATAGAAATACATAGATAACCTAGACTCTTCTAGGGTCATCTCAACCCTTGACCCTCCAAAAGGGTCTTCCATTTGGAATTTCATGATGAACTCTAGACACATTATTACCTCATATGTCTCTTGAGAGGTGCATAATGGTGAATCTGTTAATTTTTGGGCTGATTCATAGAATGGTTGCCCTCCCTTAAAAACCCTAGACTTATTTCATGAAGTTTGGGAAATTACTTTAGTAAATTGGGGATGTTCACTGACTGATTATGTATCTACAGTTCATACTCATTAAGGATTGGTAATTTGGAAGGATTTTCATAATCTTCCAATTGATGTTCACAAAGCATGTAATGCAAATCAGTTCCTTCTTGATAAGATTGTTTTCTTTTCTAAGGCCTTGGATCACCTTTTCTGGGCACCTTCTACAGATTGTAATTATTTTGTTAAGAAGGGTTATGAATTGGCTCAATCTTTACAAAATAATGTTGTTAAACATTGAGCCTTTTTCTTTTGTTGGCATATTGTTGTTCTTCCCAAATCTGGTTTCTTTTCCTGGTTAGTATTGGAAAAAAGAGTCCTTACTAGTGAGAGACTAGCTAGGCTTAACATTGTAGGATCATCCTAGTGTGTTATTTGCAACCAAGAGTTGGAATCAGTTGATCACCTCTTTTTAAATTGTCCTTTGGCACAATTATGTTGGCAGTTTGTTATGTAGAAACTAAATTTTTTTATGCCCCTTCCATTCCTAATTTGGGACTTATTCCAATCTTGGTCTATCCTATTTCATAAATCAATGTTCTCTTGTTTATGGATTTGTAGTCCGTCTTTAGTATTATGGTCTATTTGGTGGGAAAGGAACGACAGGATCTTTCGTAATCAACCTTCCGCTTTTGACTCTGTACTAACTAATTTGGAAAAATCTATTTTGGAAGTTTTTAATGCCTATTCTCGTAAATTCAATGGTGTTTGGACATTCTCATCTTGGGATAATTCTATTTCAAATAACTTTATCGTCTTAACTTTTCCATTCATCTCCCATCCTCTCTACCCTAAAGATGTATCTTCAATTAGGTCTCAAGTTAAATGGTCTCCCTCTCAACAGGGCTTCATTAAACTTAATTTCGATGTATCTTCTAAGGGTAACCCAGCTAATTCAAGCATAGGCTTTGTTCTCGGGGACTACTCTAGTTCTGCTCTTTATTTTGAGGCTAAGCCTATTCCTCCTAGAACTAATAATTTAGTAGAAGCCTTTGCTTTGTTGTATGGTCTTTCTACTACTAAAAAGTTAAATTTTAATTTTCTTCATGTATTGAAGGTGATTCTTCGGTGATTATTAATGCTTGCATTTCTAGGTGTTCTTTCTCCTGGCACATTCACTATATCCTAAAGAAAATCTGGTCCCTTTTAGACTCTTTTTCTGAATGCTATATTTCCCACATCTTTGGAGAAGGAAACAATTTAGCAAATTTAATTGCAAAATATGGCTCAGAGGGTCTTCATATTACTTTCCCCTCATCCATTGTTTCCCTAGTTTCACACCCTTCCATTTTTTATTTAATCAGCATTGAGTTGGTCCCTAAGCCCATCACTTAAATAAGCTAAAGTTTGTCTTTCCATTATGATGATTTCTTGTTTAGTTCTTTTATGGGCTTTAATTGGAATGTCTTCGAGGGTGCTCGTATCATTATGTTGGGTTCATACATTTTTTAGTTGGATATTTATTTAAACCATGTGATTGAGTTGATTGGGTCACTTCTTATCATGTTACGTAGTGTTTTTCAAAGTATGGATGTCTTTGTGGCTATCTCATGACCATAGTTCTCACGTGGCTACATGATCTTCGATATCTATTCATATGAGTGACTTAATGGCTATCTATATGGTGCTTGTATAATTTATGATGACCCTTTTTTTCATTTGGTTCATTGTTCTATATATTTGTGCCCCTGTCTGCTAAGTATTGGTGCTGGTTCCAGCGAAATTTGGGCTCTGATTTTCTTTTGATTATGGTTATCTCTAGGTTCGCTAATGAATTTAGGCCTTTGAATTTAAGGGTCTTTTTAGCACCTGATGCCTTGGAGCTTCCTTTTGAGGGTAAGATAAATGATGATCTATTAGATTCTATGTTTTATATACACTGTCCAAAATGTTGCAGAAGTATTCATCAGCTCATTGGTGAATCTATCCTTTCCCCGCACTTTAAAAGAATTATATTCCCATCTCAAATTGTCTCTGTCTTTTTTTGCATCTTTCTTGACCTCTCACAATCTTGGTCTCTATTGTTTCATGTGGCAAATGGGATAATTCTACCCAAGTTTCCTCAAAATAATAAGCTACTTCTCACAGTCCAAAGCTATATAATCTTTGGCAAGGGGATGCGAGTGTTGGTGATATTTTCCCTTAGCATTTGTTGTTGAATTCATACAAGTTTGTTATGATCTTTGGAGAAATCAAATATTGTATTGCCTCCTCTTCTATTATGCCCTTGTATGTTATCTTAAACATGAACTCTATTTAATCTGGTTATCGGGGGAAAGCTTTTTCCAAGACATATGTTATTCTCGGCCTTACGACTCATTCTAATGCAGTAGCTCATGCTAATTTGTTCCCTTACTTAGCTTCTTCTACAACGGTGGAAAGAGCCTCTAATTTGGCTTTATGTGTTTCAATAGCTCCTTTGCTTCATCAATTGGAACCATGGTTGTTAAACCCATTGGAACTAGGTAGAGGTGAACTTTCCTCTCCCCGTCGGTGTGTGAATGATGAATCTAGGTGTTCCTCATTCATACATCATGAAGCTGATAGATTATGGAGCTCTTTGTTCCTCTCTCCTCTGTCTTATCTTGAGGATGAGAATGTGCACTATCAGGGTTGATTATTTCTTGGTTTGTTTGTATTATCTTATGGTGCAGGTATTCGACTACTTACATTTTGATACAGGGCAGTCTTCTCTATGGTTTGGACCATTCAGTTTTCCTCCACTTTTGGTCCCCTTGGCCTTCATTTCTTCATGCATCCTCTGTTAGTTCTAGTGCACTAAGAGAGGGGACATTGAAATTTTGGTTCTCTAGGTGCCTCAAAATTTTCTCCATATATGATCACGGCATATCGGACTTATGTATTATTATAAAAAAAGGCTTGGATTATTGTATATATCCAACCTTTTATTTTTGTAGAGGTTCGAGGTTGATGATTATTTCTATCCAAATACTTATGTATTATTGTAAAAGAAGGTTTGGATTATTGCATATATCCAACCTTTTATTTTTGTAGAGGTTGGGGGTTGATGATTATTTCTTTCCAAATGTAATTGGCCTTTAATGGGCTTTGTGGGTAGGGATAGGCTAAATGCATTTTACAAATTCTTCTTCTTTTTGTATATGGGTAACGAACAGAGTTTTTCTTCACTGGTTCTTTTCTCTAGGAGCCCTTTTTTGAACTAGATTTTTTTTAATATAAATATCAAATTTTTGCCAAAAAAAAAATATTGAATTGTGAAAATTTTAAAAATTACTTACCTTTAATACTACCCCTAAATATATTTTACTCCTCATGATCCCAAAGTGGGTTGATGTAGTATGATTTTTTAAGGTTGAGATTTTGATGGTCCCATATAAGGATAAGGTATTCGGTCATGTGACAGCTTAAAATCATGACTTTCTCATTGTTTATTATATGAAATTTGAATTAAACTAGTATAATTTATAAATTATATTAAGTTTCATTAAAATAAAAATTTATGTTCTAGTATAATTAGTATAATTTAAAATATAATCTATAATAATTTAATATTAAAATTTGAGATTCTTATTTAACAAACTTTATTTAATAATATTATCATAATTTGAATCATATTCTTGTGCCTTAATCCTAGTTCTTGATATTTTGATTAAGGGAAAATTGGTTTTAGAGGGACAAGAAACCCAAATTCACTTCAACAAAAAATAAACAGGAGAGCCAATAACAAACCAACAAGTCCAACACCAAGAAAAAGGGACCAAAAAATATTGAACACCCTCCCAAACAAGTTACAGACTATTGACAAGATCCACATTCTTTTGAATATAAAGCTCCTAAGCTTAGAAACTAAATTGTAAATTAGGATAGCCCCTTTATCCTCACTATACAACTTGGTAGTAGGATTGGGTAAGACATCCACCTTTATATTGTAAAGAGTGTCATCTACTCCCTTGGTCAAACCTATCCTTGAAATGGGATTTTTTAATTGACTTGATACTCATAGAAGGGGAAGCATTGATATCCTTAGAAAAATATTCAAAAGCCACCACTTGATCACTCATCTTTCTTAGGCCCTCAATGGAATTTTCCATTGTAGGATTACTAACTACCACCACCAATTTAACGTTATCCTGCATATTTTTAAGAGTATCCTCCAAGTTTTCAATCCTCTATTCATGGTCTGCATTTGGCTCACTAATTCCTGTCACTAAGGTATTAGTAATCTCTATAATAGCATCCAACTATTGTTTGGAAGAATGGATTCTCTGTTTCAAACTCTTTATTTCTTCCACAATCGATGGTAAAACTAAATTTTGGATTTCCATCATGCCCTTAATATCCTTATTAATACTTGGAGTCTCCAAAAAAGAGGAACCCTTCTCATTATATCCATAGGAATCTCCACATATATGGTCGGATATTCTTCTAAATCAATTTTTTTAGGTAAAATAGGAAAGTTAGGAGTCATGAGCACCATGGGCTCAAAATATTTCATCTAGGCGAGCTTTTTGGTTAACATCGAAAGGCTCCCAGGTCATTTGGAAGAGTAAATAATGATTTTCATTTTTACTTTGTTTTTTCTCTACTAGGGTCTAGAGAATCTGAAATATAATCACCAAGGGGACATAATCTAAGGTTTCATGATCAGAGACAAAAACCCTTTTTTGGGAAGATGAAGTCGAGGGACTCTTTCTAACACCCACACGAAACATCTCATTCCCCTCTAAATCCACATAATTCCAATCTGAAGAAATGCTACCATAATGCACTCCAACATTCTTCTTAAACTTAATCCCCTTTTCTAGAGGAGAGTTTCTCTCCACATGCAAAGCCCTCACATGTTTTTTTAACAATATAATTAACCCCTCCTAAAGAACGTGACATTTATTGGTGCTTTTTTCATGGGCTCTCGAACTATGATACTGAAATGATAATAGATAGAAAGGAAAGGAGATACAGTTATTATGCCTATAGTTCTTTAAGATGACAAAATGATAACTAAATAGACTAGTAAATTTTCTATCTAAGGTGAGGTACCTCATAACAACCTCTCCCATATCTGACCGTGACTTCTTAAGGGAAGCTCTATCATAACCACCATTAGTAATCTATTTAATCTTATCCCTCTTTCCCACCTAGAAAAAAACATCCATCACCTCATCAACACTCCTTTTATCCTTGTAAACCTCTCTTCCTTCAATGATGATGTTTGAGACCTTAGCCATCACCTCTTTTTGAATCAATAATTCTAGGTCGTAGAAACATATTATGCATTCCTTCCAACTAGCTATGAAGGTATTTGTTAGCTAGGCATCAACCCCATGGAGAGTCTCTATATGTCCACTCTCTACATAGAGTTGAGACCTTTAGTTTTAGCCATGAAAACTTGTTAAACATTGTATATGCTTTAGCTAAAATCCTTGGATGCATGCCTTGCACTTTACATTATTCCCATGATAGTGTAATTACACTAGCATTACCATTTGATTATATGCAATGATATACTAAAGTATGATTATGTCTCAGATGTTATTATGAGGTATTGTGAGTAAAGCATGGCAATTAAAATAATTATACGTCTCATCTAAACCAACAAGCAACAAATATTTATCATATTTTCATCAGTCAATATCCATATTTAAATATTAAAATAAAATGAAATGATAACATGATCATCGTCAAATTAGGTGGTTGATGTTAGGTCATAAATCAATGTATATGCATAGAAGTTGTAGTAGACTTCCAATTTTGTATTATCCTTGTTGTAGTTTCTTCCTATCCTATCTTCTTGGAGACTTATTTGTATTTGTGTACTTTCTCTTTTTTGTACTTTATATTTAATTGTAATTACATACCCTACGATTTGTGTAGTGGTTGTTGAAGATTATGTATACTTTATAATTCAAATGTAATTATGATGTAATATGTAAATGATTTAGATGATTATTGTAATTAATATATCTATAATTATATTTGCGTATTTTCTACATCAAGGAACACTTGAGATGTGTAATCTGGAATTGAGATTATCTTTATGTTTATGTGTACTTATGGACTTTATGTTTTACTTCTGCTTGTTTATTCATCATTGTTTATAAATGTTATACACTGAATTTGCGGCTCTGATCTCAAGCTCTCTTGGTCTTGATAATCCAGTATAACAAGGGAATCATCTCAAGGTTGTGGGACCTTTGCTAACCGAGATGAGACCTCCAGATTCTAGGCTGGTTCCTCTTGGATAATCACCTTGATTTGCTCTTAGATAGGAAAGTAAAACTTTGAAGGGAAAGGGATAGAAGGAATGCATGAAAGGGAAATGACTAAAAGCAAATCTATCCTACCAGGTGATGCACCGAAACTAGGGTTTGGATCATAGTATAGAGAAATGAAACCAATGAAAGAATTAGGTCTGGGAGATCACAACTTACTAAATAGGCTTGCATAAGTGTTTCATAAGAGGGCCTAAATAGAAGACACCACTTATGACCTGCAAACAGACATTCACTTCTGGAATTGGGTGTAGGATTGAGACAAGGCTGCTAGGGGCTGAATTATACCCACAAAACACCTAAATCAGATCAAACACAGGAAACACACAAAATTACAGAAAGCAAGAGGTATCAAAAAACCTAAGAATCACTGAAATCATGCATATACTTAAATCCAATAAGAGATAAGCCAAACAAGGAAGCATAGGGACAAAAAAAATGTCACAGAATACTTGCAATATTTTTATTATCAATGGGAATTACAGAATGTGAGAAACTAGGGGGGCAGGAAGAAATGCCATGAATAGCTTCCCAAGAAAGAGACTTTCCTTTTTACAAAATGTGAATTCTAAGCACTACAGGCTCCAAAAAATGTTATATACACTTCCACTGCACGCAGGCAGGAGTCAAACTTTTAGGGCTACACAAATATGCATAAAATAATCAACCCTAAAAATAGTCAAAATCTAATCATAAATGCTTTCTCTGGAAAATATCACAACAGATTAGATATCTCTTTGCATGCCCATCTCTGTACTTGATCATGCCTGCAAACACAAAAGCCTAGATTCATTAACCTCTCTACAAATTGGCCTTGCCATGAATGTCGCAAAAGTATCTCACGGGGACAAGAAATGACCCCTAACGGCTAGCTAGACCTCCTTCATCAACTCCGTGACCTGCAACTATCCTTAAAAAAAATCAATTTTGAGCTACCCGCACTTTACAAACATCTCTACAAAAGAAAGCCCGCCCAAAAAAACTAGCCGCACTGCATTGAAAATATCATGGGTCGCATGATCAAATGAGCTAGGAAGCCACATGTGATCATGCGACAACCCTTTGAAACTACCACCGCTTGCCACAAATGCTTGGCCTCACTCTCCCTTTGGTCGCCAAGTCGCATTGTCTTTTCTTAACCTCGGGCTCTATCTGGCGACCATGGGAAAACCGCTGATCCCTGCCTTATCCGGCAATAGTCGCTGAGTCTCCTAAGACCTTTGGCATATTCCCTTCCATCAGGAGATTACCCAACTAAAGGAAGTCTTGTAATCGCTAGATAGAAATAATATTCTCCTTTTCATTACGAGATTGCCCGACCGAAACTAGAACTGGGCCCCCCTTCAACTGCGCAACTGCACAAAGCTTGCTAACCCCGAGCCCAGAACCGCCACCTATCATCTCTCTATTCATCCCGGCCACCTCGTCAGCAACACCTCGACAACCCCTGGCACAGACCCACTCAAATTTTAGATTCCAATCTAACGGTAGGTGCAAGATCGCATGGCCCCCGAATATCCTTTGAGAACTTGCACCAGCCACTCATCTTATTAAGTCGTAGCTCCACTAACAAGCGGGCCCACCAAAAAAGACCTTGCCAATAATTGACAATTTTTTGCATGATCACATGCAGTTAGGAAGTCACATGTGATCATGCGACTAACCGTAAGGGGTTAGCCACCGACTGCCATCTTGCTGCCTGCTTGACCACCGATCCGCAGATCTTGAATCACCGATCCTCTGATACGGCATCAACAATTGTCATATGATCTCATGGGATCGGAAGATCCCATGTGATCATGCAACAGCCGTTAGATTTTTACTACACTGGCATGGCTTTAGGCACTGGGACCCACCCGTCAGAGTTGCGCACTTAGGGCCGAAAACACAGAAGGTGTCAAAAACATAGAGGGTTTTCGAGCGAAGGTTGAAAACACATGAAACTTTTGGAGCGGGGGTCGAAAACACACTGAGTTTTTAGACCAAAAGGAAGAAAACATCCCGAGCCCAGAAAGGAGGTCGAAAACACACTGAGTTTTCAACAGTTTGAGCATTTCTTTTGGAAAATAGTACTGTGGCTGAAAAAGAAAGACAGGGAAATTTGGGCAACATTTTGGCAACCTCTACAGGATGTCAGCCTGCTAGACATTTAGACTAGTTGCCTTGAAGCAATCCATTGGGCATAGGAGTCACTACATTTGAGTGCAAAAACTTGATAGGGACAAAAATTGAACTAGGAAGACAAGCCTACGCACGCGCACTTCTTGGGAAATAGGAACTAACCTACAAAGTAGGGAAAGAAAGCAAGAAACATATGTACAATAATTTTACAAGAAGGACCTACAGAGAGGGATTAACCTCAAAGCAAGGCTTCAAGTGGAAACCATTCACTGAGATTGGCAGTGCATCTCTTTCGAGGATTGAAAGCTGAAAAGCATTGGATCCTTTGCACTCTTTTATAACAAATGGTCCACCCCAAAAGGAATCAAACTTTGTGTGCTTGCCAGGTTTTGATTTGAAATCATCCCATTTGAGAACTACATCTCCAACCTTGAAGTCTCTGACCCTGGCTCTTTTATCAAAGCTTCTCTTTGTTTGACTCTGATGGAATGCCATATCTCACATTGATTTATCTCTGATCTCTTCTAGCTCCATCAGCTGGGCATACCTGATTTGCATAAGATCACTTTCCTCAAACAAGGCATACTGAGTGGCCAAGTCCAAGGCTGTTAATTCAGTTGAAATAGATAACTTAGCCTCTCTACCATACACCAACATGTATGGGTAATTACCAATGATTTTCTTTGGGGTAATTCTATCTAACCACAAGGCAGATTTTAATTTAGTATGCCAGTCCCTCTGATTGTCCTGCAGGGTCTTTTTGATTATTCTAATCAGATTCTTATTTGTTGATTCTTCCAAACCATTCCCCTAAGGATAGTAATTGGAACTTGTATTTAGATAGATGCCCTTCTTGACTACCCACTTTGAGACTTTGAGGCCTGTAAATGCTAATGCATTGTCTGAAACTATAGAATCTGGAATGCCAAATCTATGAATGATGTCCTCATAAAAAACTTAAAACAACACTCTCATTAGCTTCTTTTAAAGCAACTGCCTCTGTCCACCTAGTGAAATAATCAGTTGCAATGATTATCTACTTGTGTCCTACACTAGATGGAGTGTTAATCATACCAATGAAATCTATACCCCACTTCATGAAGGGCTGCTCTGTTTTGACTGGCTATAGGCGCAGAGCTACAAATCTTTTTCCCTGCAAAAATAGCACATTTGATGCATCTTCTAACATAATCATGACTATCTTTGAAGATAGATGGCCAATATTATCTAGCCCTCATGATCTTAAAAGCTATAGTCCTAGGGGAGAAATAGCCACCAGAAGCTCCATCATGAAACTCAAATAAGACATCTGCAACCCTTTCTGAATCTATGCATCTTAGAAGGACACCATTGTGATCCTTTCTGAAAAAAATTTCATCTATCAGCACAAAAGGAACAGATTGTAACCTGTAATACCTCCTTTTTGCTGAATCTAGGCCTACAGGATGTTGTCATGTCTTCAAATAATTGATCATATTAGGCAACCAGCTAGTTTCCTTGGCTTGTTCTCCTGTAGAATGCACCACCAGAGATGCATCTATGTATTCCAATTTCTTTGAACTTCTGTCATCTGCCAAATGCTCGCAAAGACCTCTTCCTCTAACTAGCTTGGTAATCTGAATATCTATGTCATATTCCATCACCTTAGTGATCCAACCAACTCTTTTTTCATTTAGGTCCTTAGAAAGAAAAAATTTCTTGACACTTGGATGAGTAACCATCAAATACACCTTGCTATGGGTCAACAAATGTCTGAATTTTTTGAGGCTCTTTACCATAGCAAGATCATGTTTTTCTACAAAAGAGTATCTTTGTTCATACTCTTCTAAACCATTGCTAAAGAAAGCAATAGGCTACTCCAATCCTTCAGCATTTTCTTGAGTCAACATTGCAGATATAGCATCATGACCCCCATAAGCATAAAGGATAAAATCGTTACTGAAATTTGGGTTTAGGAGAGAAGGAGCTTTCGTTAAGGCTTCTTTAATAGATTGGAAGTTAACTTTTCCTTCTTTGGTCCAACTGAAGGCTGAACCCTTCCTCAACATGGTTGTCAAAGGCTTGAGTAACTCTGCAATGTTAGGCAAGAATCTCCTAACAAAGTTAATCTTTCCTATGAAAGATTGGAGACTTTTCTTGTGATGTGGTAATGGTAGTTCTAACATGGCTACAATTCTCTCAGGATCCACTGTAATTCCCTCTTTGGATACTACATATCCCAATAATTTTCCTTCATGAACTGTAAACACACATTTCTTGGGATTAAGGGATATCCCAAATTCTCTGCATCTTTCAAAAATCTGCCTCAAATGTTTGATGTGGTCTACTGCATGCTTTGAGTAGATAGTTATGTCATCTAGGTAGACCTGCACAAACCTATACATGAGGCCCTTAAAAGCCATATCCATTGCCTTTTGAAAAGTAGCACCTGGATTTGACAAACCAAAGGGCATCTTCTGATATGCCATGGTTCCCCACTTGGTTGTAAATGCATTCTTATATTGATCCTCTTCTTTCACTAAGATTTGATTGTATCCTGAATAGCCATCCAACAATGAGAATCTCTCAGATCTAGAGAAACATTATAGAATTTGTTCCATAGAGGGTAGTGGATGGCGGTCTTTTAATGAGGCTCTATTCAAATCCTTGAAATCGACACATAACCTCAGCTCCCCATTCTTTTTCCTGACAAGAACAAGGTTGGAAACCCAACTAGTATGTTTGATGTGGTAGATGATGCCACTTTCTATTAGTTTGAGTACTTCCTTATGCATAAGTGGTTCAAGCTTAGGATTAACAGGCCTTTGCTTTTGCCTTATTGGCTTAGCATTAGGCTCCAATTCAATAATGTGCTGAGAAAGGGTAGGATTTAAAACCCTTGAGGTCTTCATACCTCCATGCAAAAACATCACTGAATAATTTAGTGTAAGCTTGCCTTCCTGAATCAGTGTTTACTTTTCCAAATTGTAGGCTCTTACCTGGTTCCAACTCTAATTCAACACAATGTTCCTGTTGGACTACCAGGCCAGCCTTATTTTTCTTGACTTCATCATCCTTGTTGAAGATAGCTCTAAGGTGACAAGGCCTTTAGGAATCTTATTAGATTTAAGTTGTATCACTTGATCACCATAGTTCTATGATAACCTCTTTTGATTGTGCCTTGAAAAGACATCTTCTTCAAACAAGAACTGCAGAATTTGTAAATCATTGTCAAACACTTGCTAATTAATATTATTATTAGGAATTGAAGGTCTGACAATAATCTTGATGTGTTGCTGATCTATCTCTTTTGAAATACTAATGGGGATGTCAAATTGAGATCCAATAGCAACTAACCTATCAACATTTTGATTTAATTTTCTAGGGACAGAAACAATATTGAAAGCATGGAAATCTTCAATGGCATCCCAAACTCTATGTTTGTATGCTTTCATGACATCATTTTTGGTTACACTCATCCCCTAAAGCATGGAAATATTCAATGGCATCCCAAACTCTATGTTTGTATGCTTTCATGACATCATTTTTGGTTGCACTCATCCCCTTTACTTGGCTGACAACAAGTTCACTGTCACCACATACTTTTAACGCTTTAAGCCCTCTTTTTCTAGCCCATTCTAGTCCATTAACCAAACTTTCATACTCTGCAGTGTTACTGGTGCAGGAAAAACTGAATCTAAAGGCAGTATAATACCTTTCTCCTTTTCAGGACACCAGCATAGCACCTCCACCAGAACCATGTCTACTTCTAGCTCCATCAAAAAATAGTTCCTAGACTTGACTATCCCGATCATTTGAATCAGTGTTTACTTTGAGAAGGTTTGGTTCTATGGCTCCACTTTCTTGAATCAGATAACTCCCCAAACCAAAATCCCAAACAAGACTCTCTTGGATCTCTGAGGTTCTTTCATCTAGGAGAATATCAGGGATATTTTCTATTTTGGTGTTTGCTTCACTAATGGTTGGGAAATCATTGTCATCAAATATAGGACAATTAGTATTGATGGAATTAGACACATATGGCTCTATATGATGTATTGCTAAGGCTTTTGATTTAATGGTGACTTTGGTACCATACCTTGTATGAAAGAGCATGTGAGACCAGTCAGAAGAAAGATAACCTCCTATCTTGGCTGTGAACTCTCTTGAGAGACATATGGCAAACAATGCAGGGAGATCTATGACATATATGTCAAGGAGAACGGGAAAAATTAGGACTAGCATGGAGAGTTAGACTGGTATCCTTGGCCACACCTATAGTACTGACTGAGGATCCATCAAGTTGTGTAACCTTCTTTTGGAAGGGTTCATATTTAAGTCCTAATTGATCAGCCACTTTCTTGGGCATTACAGTGCTAGTAGCTCCGCTATCTACCATACAATTATGCACTAAAGATTTCCCAATAATTAAAGATACGTAAAAGGGAGGTGGCTATAAATTCCTACCTTGCATGGTATTGGCCTTGGAGTTGCTAGTTGGAGTCTCCTTTTCTTGATCAGTGTTGACCAACACTGGTTTTGCAGTTTCTTTTGCAGGTTGAGGATTTGTTGCCTCTCTCATGGCCTTCTCCAAAATCTTAGGTTGTCCTGGAATAGACAAAGAGTCCCACATAGACATGGTGACATTCACCTTTTCCATGTTGTCTACAATATTATAAGGTGCCAAAGTGTGTACTCTTTGTTGTGCTTTTATTATGATGGGCTCTGCCTCTTTTGGAACTTGGCCTTCTTTTCTTGTGACAATAGGGGCCTCCTTGGATGTGATAGGGGCAGCCTATTGCAGTGGCTCTATAGATGTAGTGGCCTTAGTACCCGAATCTACTCTCTCCATGTCTTGGGCTCTTCTCTTTGCTCTTGTCTAGGCAAAAAAAGCAGCTTCATCATTGACTCCATTGAAATCTGGTTGCTCCCAATTGAAAAGAGTAGTCTCATTCTCTTGTGTTTCTTGTTGAGGAGCTGTCCCACTAGAAGGAACTTCTGCTTGAGCCTGTGAATCATTTTGAACCATTAGTGCTTGGTTCATCCATCCATTAGAACACGTAGCCTGATTGTGGGGCTGATTACAAGGGAAACACCATTCATTATCCATAGCCATATTGTTTTGACTAGGAACCATATCCCTGACTGGATTTGTGGAATTAAGAGGTGTAGGGTTATATGGTTGGAATGGTCTTTGGTTAAAGTTTTGTCTTTTCCCTTGATAGCGTCCTTGGTATGATGGCCTATTTTGTTGATAAGGCTATCCTTGATTTTGGTATTGCTGATTAGGACTTTGGCCTTGTGATTGGAAGGGTGTCCTGATGCCTTGGTTTTATTTCTTCAAGCTTATGACCTCTTTGGTTAGAGTCTGCAGCAAGTTTGTCAGTTCTTATATACTAGTTTGCTGATTACTCTTCACCTCTTGCAACTCTTGGGAGAAATTTGTTGCAACATGCTCCTGACCACTAGTACTAGCTTGAGGTGCTGATATTGTGGGAACAGGGGTAAATGGGGGTACTTGTGCAGGTGCAATGGGCTGAAGACTAGGGAAGATAGGCATGAGAGGTCTTCTTTGTATCATACCTACTTGGATCAAACAATTTTCAGCCTTGACAGCAGTGTCAAAGGCTTGGGGTAAAGTGGTACCACCCATAGACTGGATCATGACAAAAATTTGGTTATTTCGACTTTGCAAGTAATACAAGAAGGCATGGTCAGCTAATGGCCTTACAAAGACTGGGATTATATTCCATGTTTTAAGGAATCTACTATTATAGTCTGTCATTTGCTCTTGAGGATCTCTCTTTATAGTTGTTAATTGCTCAACCAGAGATAAATTATCTGATTTATCCTCAAAATGTTTTCTTAATGCATCCCCTAATTCATCCCATGAAGTAATAGAACCAACAGTTAAATTTCTAAACCACTCTAGAGCCTTACCTTTCAGAGATGCTGCTAATAATTTGGTGGCCACATCCTCTTGAGTAATGTTGTGTATGCTGCAAATGGTGGTCACATCTCTTATGTGCTCAAAGGTTTTTGTCTATCCCTCCCTTGTGAAATCAGGTATACTCTTTAATGCCAACAAGGGCACATCATGATGCACTGCAAAATTTAATGGGCTCCCCTGATTAAAAGGTACAAAGAAGAAATTTCTAGCCATTGTAGGAGGTGTAACCTAAAGATTAACAACTATATGAGCTGTATTTGCTAGATTTGGATCTTCTTCTTCTTCTAGATCTCTAGTTAGAGATCTGCCTCTTCTTCTGAAATGAAAGAGGAGAGGTCTCCTCTTTGAAGTATCAGGAGGTGTAGATTGGACTCTTCTTGTAGGAGATTCTCTTTGAGTTGACCTGCCTTTGTAGCTTCTTTTAAAGGGAAACTCTAAAAATTTAATAGGCTTTGAGCTTTCAGTCTTGATCTTTCTCATAAACCTTAAACAAGGTTGGCCTGAAACTTTGAAAATAGTGGAGTCACCAGATATACTTCATAAAACAACCTCTAAAGGTTTGTATTATGCAATTTGCATATCAGATATGACACAATCTTCAACAAGTGAACTTCTTTACCATCCCACCGGGCGTGCCAGAAATGTTATACACTAAATTTGTACCTCTGATCTCAAGCTCTCTTGGTCTTGATAATCCAGTATAACAAGGGAATCATCTCAAGGTTGTGGGACCTTTGCTAGCCAAGATGAGACCTCCAGATTCTAGGCTGGTTCCTCTTGGATAATCACCTTGATTTTCTCTTAAATAGGAAAGTAAAACTTTGAAGGGAAAGGGATAGAAGAAATGCATGAAAGGGAAATGACTGAAAGAAAATCTATCCTACCAGGTGATGCACTGAAACTAGGGTTTGGATCTCAATATAGAGAAATGAAACCAATGAAAGAATCAGGTCTGGGAGATCACAACTTACTAAATAGGCTTGCATAAGTGTTTCATAAGAGGGCCTGAACAGAAGACACCACTTACGACCTGCAAATAGACATTCACTTTTGCAATTGGGTGTAGGATTGAGACAAGGCTGCTAGGGGCTGAATTATACCCACAAAACACCTAAATCAGATCAAACACCAAAAACACACAAAATTGCAAAAAGCAAGAGGTATCAAAAAACCTAAGAATCACCGAAATCATGCATATACTTAAATCCAATAAGAGATAAGCCAAACAAGGAAGCATAGGGACAAAAAAAATGTCACAGAATACTTGCAATATTTTTATTATCAATGGGAATTACAGAATGTGAGAAACTAGGGGGCAGGAAGAAATGTCATGAATAGCTTCCCAAGAAAGAGACTTTCCTTTTTACAAAATGTGAATTCTGAGCACTACAGGCTCCAAAAAATGTTATATACACTTCCACTGCACGCAGGCAGGAGTCAAACTTTTAGGGCTACACAGATATGCATAAAATAATCAACCCTAAAAATAGTCAAAATCTGATCATAAATGCTTTCTCTAGAAAATATCACAACGGATCAAATATCTCTTTGCGTGTCCATCTTTGTACTTGATCATGCCTACAAACACAAAAGCCTGGATTCATTAACCTCTTTGCAAATTGGCCTTGCCATGAATGTCGCAAAAGTATTTCATGGGGATAAGAAACGACCCCTGACAGCTAGCCAGACCTCCTTCATCAACTCTATGACCTGCAACTGTCCTTAAAAAAAATCAATTATGAGCTACCCACACTTTGCAAACATCTCTGCAGAAGAAAGCCCACCAAAAAAAACTAGCCGCACTGCATTGAAAATATCATGGGTCGCATGATCGCATGAGCTAGGAAGCCACATGCGATCATGTGACAACCCTTTGAAACTGCCACCACTTGCCACAAATTCTCGGGCTCACTCTCCCTTTGGTCACCAAGTCGCGTTGTCTTTTCTTAACCTCGGGCTCTATCTGGCGACCACGCAAAAATCGCTAATCCCTGCCTTATCTGACAATAGTCGCTGAGTCTCCTAAGACCTTTGGCATATTCCCTTCCATCAAGAGATTACCCGACTAAAGGAAGTCTCGTAATCACCAAATAGAAAGAATATTCTCCTTTTCATTGTGAGATTGCCTGACTAAAACTAGAACTGGGCCCACCTTCAACTGCACAACTGCGCAAAACTTGCTAACCCCGAGCCCAGAACCGCCACCTGTCATCCCTCTATTCATCCCAGCCACCTCATCAGCAACACCTCGATAACCCCTGGCATGAACCCACTCAAATTTTAGATTCCCATCTAACGGTAGGTGCAAGATCGCATGGCCCCCAAATATCCTTTGAGATCTTGCGCCAGCCGCTCATCTTATTAAGTCGTAGCTCCATTGACAAGCGGGCCCACCAAAAAAAAACCTTGCCGATAGTTGACAGTTTGTCGCATGATCACATGCGGTTAGGAAGTCACATGCGATCATGCGACTAACCATAAGGGGTTAGCCACCGACTGCCATCTCGCTGCCTGCTTGACTACCGATTCGCAGATCTTGAATCCCCGATCCTCTGATACCGCATCAACGGTTGTCGTATGATCTCATGGGATCAGAAGATCCCATGCTATCATGAGACAGCCATTGGATTTTTACTGCATTGGCATGGCTTTAGGCACTGGGACCCACTCGTCGGAGTTGTGCACTTAAGGCCAAAAACACAAAAGGTGTTGAAAACATAGAGGGTTTCCAAGCGAAGCTCAAAAACACATGAAACTTTCAGAGTGGGGGTCGAAAACACACCGAGTTTCCAGACCAAAAGGTAGAAAACATCCCGAGCCCAGAAAGGAGGTTGAAAACACACCGAGTTTTTGACACTTTGAGCATTTCTTTTGGAAAATAGGACTGTGGCCGAAAAAGGACAGGGAAATTAGGGCAACAGTAAACACTTAAGAAAAAAAATTATTTTGAAAACTTAGTAATATGTTTTAGGTTAATATCTATTCAGTTCCCTGACGGGGCATTACAGGATGCCCATCATTCCCTTAGTATTCTCATTAATTCTTGAGGTCTCCAAAGTAGAGGAACCCTTCTCATTATATCCATGGGAATCTCCACATGTACGGTCAAATTATCTTTTAGATCATTTTGCTTAGGTAAATGTTATACACTAAGTTTACACCCTTGTTTCAAGCTCTCGTAGTCTTGATAACCTAGTATAACATGGGAATCATCTCCAGGTTGTGGGACCTATGCTAACTGAGATGAGATCTCCAGGTTTGGCTGGTTCCTCTTGGATAATCACCTTAATTTGCTCTTGACATGAAAAGTAAACTTTTGAGGGAAAGGGATAGAAGGAATACTTGAAAGTAAAAATGCTTGAAAGAAAACTACCTACTAGGTGATACACCGAAATTAGGGTATGAATTGCAGCATAGAGGGATATAATCAATGAAAGGCTTAGGTCTAGTAGGTCACAACTTACTGAATAGATTTGCATAAGTGTTTCATAGGAGGGCATGAACATAAGGCACAACCTATGACCTGCAAGCAAACATTCACTTCTGCAACTCAGTGTAGGATTGAGACAAGACTATTAGGGGGATGAAGTATACCCACAAAAACATCTAAATCAAATCAAACACAATAACAAACACAATTATAGAAAGTAAGAGGGATCAGGAACCCTAAGTTGTCATTGAAAACATGCATAGACTTCAATTCATTAAAAGATGATTCAGACAAGGAAGCATAGGGACATGAAAAATTGTCACAAAATACCTCTGCAATGTTTGAATAATCAATGGGAGATTACAAAGAGTAGAAGACCAGAGGGCAGAGAAGATACCACGGATAGCCTTTTGAGAAAGGATGATCTTCTTTCAAAAGTGGACTCTCTCTTTTACAAAATGTGAACTCTCTGAGCACTAAGGCTCCAAAAATTAACTATATACACCTCCTACTTGGCACACAGGCCGAAGTCAAAACCTAATTAGGGTTACAAGATTTTACATTAGAATAACATTCAGCCCTAATCCCATCAAATCTGATCATAAATACATCTCTGTAATACTATGGTCGATCAAATATTGTGTGCCCATCTCTGTACTGCATCAATTCGCGGACAAGAAACCTGGATCCATCAACTTTTCTACAACAGGCCCACCATGAATGCTGAAATGGTACCTCATAGGGACAAGAAATGACTTGTGATGACCACCCAGGCTTCCTCATCATCTTCTTCAATTGCAAATGTCCTGCAGACATAAATATCTTAGCTACCTCACCACTCGTAGCATGTTTGAATCAATCACTTGCAGAAAACCCTCTGCAGAGATATTTGAATTTGAATTATCATGGCTAGCCGGTCTTTTTAAAACATGTCTATTGATGTCCTTTATCTCTCAGCAAACAAACAACTCAAATCAACTTTACAACAACCGCGAACCTCCTTGAAAAGTCAAAAATCCACATCGGCATGCTGCAACCAATGAAAATCTAGCATATCAGCACACCTATCATTTTGGCCCCACCTCGAGCTTTTCCTTCTTAAGTCATTCGGCGACTACATGACTGAAGAATTTCCTCTAAGTTACGAAGAACTTCTCATAACCCTAGTCCGGTTAAGTGATTACACAAACAAAGCAGTCGCTGAATTTCTAAGTCTTTCGGCTAACCCTGGTTAAGTTCAGCGAACAAGAGAGAACCCCTAGTCGCTGATTCGCAGAACCTTGCTATCCCTGGGCCCATTTGCCACTTGGAAATCTTCTATTCATTCTGACAGCTTTGTAGGCATACACCTCGACACCTCTCTGACATTGGACCCACTGAGAACTAGATTCCAATCTAACGGCGGGCACATGATCTCATACCCTTCGAATATTCCTTTCGAACATGCGCCGGCCATAGATCCCTTTAGAACTGGGACCCCACTGACACACGGGTCCACCTGTAAGTCTTCATCAGCATACGACAAGCAATCATATTTGAGCAAGTCACCAACACGCAGCACTGGCCCCACCTGACATTCATCCTTACTTCAGCCAATAAGAAGATGACATATCACCCTGACCTGGCATTGGACCCACTGACATGACCTGAACACTTGGAAAATCTGACGGCTACTGCATAATCTCATGTGTCAGAAAACCTCTTCACAAAGATATGTCAACCGTCAATCTTCATCAATTTGACATCCCTGTAGAGACTCTAACACGGCCGCACTAACACATCTTAGTCATCGCTATGTGGACCAATCAAAATATGCCACCTGCACACACCTACAAGTGGACCCGCCTATTTGAAGAGTTATGTTACAAAGGATAATTAATGGTCGGCGCATAATCTCATGGCTTTGACAAAACGCATGAGATCATACGCTGACCATTGGATCGAAATGGTGTCAGAGGGCTGGGCCCAGGACACATAAAGGCCAGAAACATTAGAAAAGTTTAAGCGCTGAGACTTAGGAAAAATTAAATCGTTAAGCGCTAGAGACTTAGGGAATTATTAAAGCACGTGGACCTTTTGAGACTTTAGTAGCTGAAAAAGGTAATGAAAGAATATAATAGGCCAAAGGGATTTTTAGGGTTTTCTGCCTATAATAGCTAGTTTTATGAATCTTTTACCTACAAACCAGAGAGTTAAAAGGATTGCAGAGGCCAGAGGGTTTGCAATGAAGCCATGGAATTTTCAAGGATGCTTGGCAGGGTTAAAACAGGGACCTGGGGATAGATTTTAGCCAAATTTGTATAGATTAGGAAAATTAGGGTAACAGTAAAATGAGAAAGTTAGGAGTTGTGACTACCATGGGCTCGGAATCTTTCCTCCAGGTGGACTTTTTGGTTCTCATCAAAAGGGTCCCAGATCATTTGGAAGAGTCAATAATGATTTTCCTTTTTTCCTTTTTTTTGTCTCTACTTGGGTCTAGATAATTTGAAATGTAATCACTAGGGGGACATAATCTAAGCCATCATTGTCAAAGACAACAACCCTTTTGTGGGAAGACGACGTCAAGGAATTTTTCTAACACCCACATAAAATATCTCACCCCCCTTTGAATCCACAAAATTTGAATCTAAAGAAGTGTCACAATAGTGCACTCCAACATTCTTCTTAAACTTAATCTCCTTTCCTAGAAAAGGGTTTCTCTACACATATAGAGCCTTCACATGTTCCATTAACAATAAAATTGACCCCTTGTAAAAAATAGAGCATTTATGGGGTTTTTTTCCATGGGCTCTCAAACTATGATACAAAAATGATAATAGATGGAATGGCAAGGACATGCACTCATTATGTCAAAGGTGGTTTAAGATGACAAAATGTAACTAAATAAACTACAGAATTTTCTATCTAAGGTGAGGTGCCTCATTATAACCTTTTCCACATTTGACCATGACTCCTTAAGGGAAGCTCTACCATAACCACCATCAATAATATTTTTAACCTTAACCCTCTTGCCCACTTGGAAAAAACATCCATCACCCCATCAACACTCTTTTAATCCTTGTAAAACTTTCTTTCTTCAATGATGATGGTTGAGACCTTATCCACCACCTATTTGTCAATCTATAATTCCAGGCAGTAGAGATACATGATTCATTCCTTCAAACTAGCTATGAAGGTATATGTTAGCTAGGCTTTAGACCGTAGAGAGTCTTTATACATCCTGTTAGACCCCCTACTAAAATTTTAGACCAAGTTGCCTCTTTGGTCTGCCACTTATCATAGACAATTAGCTCCAATCTGTTGTGATCACCTTCCATGGTGGATGAACAAAGAAAATCCATGTAAACACTATTCCAAATGTAGAAGGCCCAAATTAAAACTTGCATGATACCCAACTTACTACAAAAAATGAGGGTTCCCTATGGACACCCGTTGTCACATAGGAAAACATCATTTCCAAGACAAGGATTAAAAAATCACTACTCAACATCATGTTGAAGAGGCATATGTTGTCAAGGGGAAAATTAGGTAGTGTGAGCGGGGCCATATACTATCTCTATTGGGATATAATCATTTACTTCACAATTAATAACATGTGAGGAATTAACTCACTAATTTGCCAGTCTGTCAGCCACTTGATTTCCGTTATGATAGACATGGGAAATAATATAGGAATGAGAACAATTTAACATTTGTTTATGTAGCCCTCACTAATACTCTTGATTATCTAGCTTGGGGGGATAAACCTTTGAGATAATTAACAATGTTTAATGAATCACTTTCCAGCCAGATTTTCTCCATACTTTAATACTTAGCCATTTTTTATTCCAATATAAGTAACAAAAACCTTAGCTTAGTGGTTCCCCTAGATCTCTATATTAATATGTCCACTCTCTACATATACTTGAGACCTTTACTTTTTGCCATGACAACCTCTTAAACATTGTATATGCTTTAGCTAAAATCCTTGCATGCATGCCTTGACATTTACATTACTCCCATGATAGTGCAATTAAACTAACATTACTATTCGAGTATATACAATGATATACTAAAGAATGATTATGTCTCGAGATTATTATAGGGTATTGTGAGTACATTGGGGCAATTAAGATAATTATACGTCTCATCTAAACTAACAAGTAAGAAATATTTATCATATTTTTCATCCTTCAAAATCCATATTTACGCCATAGGCGTTTCTATTTGAAAGGGCTTGAGCTGATTTTTGCATCCAACGGTTGTAAATCCATTTCAACAGAATGACTACCATTAAAATGATCCTAGCCGTTGGTTGTTTTCATCATTTTTTCTCTTCAGCCACAGTGGCGATGACGTAGAAGCCTCCGTATACCTCTGTATGCGAATAGACTGCAGCTGTGGCTCGGAAGAGGGGAAGACACCCTTCACGCCGTACAGAAGGAAAGGGCTGAGATTAAATAGGCTTACTTTACATCTGCCAATCGCATGTGGCTGCAAATGTTAACATCTTTTTCAGCAGAAGTATATTGTGCATATCCTGCAATCTCATAACCAGTCAAGCAGTTCTCATATCTTTTCTGTGCTTCCGCATCATGCATACATATCTTCCACAAAATTTCCAACTGTAATATGCGATCATATTTGCCACTCTCCATTATGTTGTGATCGATGTCCATACCCTGTTCAAAGCTACCATTTTGGCAGCAGGCGGGAAGTACGCTGGCAGAGAAACTTAAACGGGTGCTTCTTTTTATGCATTCAAGCGCCCAACTTCTGCCCTCAAGCCTTCATGTACTCTCTGAACTTTATTTTGCTGTTGGCTATTATAATTAAGCTTTTCCTTTTCAAAACTTCTTCATAGTATTGGACCAAAATGGAATCTTACAGATTTCTTTCGCAATCCAGAAAATCATTCGAGCACAATCCATATGAAGCATTTAATCCTCTTGTACCCGTCAGAAGAGAAAGCACATAGAATTGGACATTCATTTTGTCTCAATATTTCAATAGAATTTTTTAAAATGATTACCGAACACGAATCTGAATGAAATGAGTTAGAAGAGCCGCACCTACCTCATACCATGATGCAATATTAAACTATAAGGAACTTTAAATTTCTTCCACACAATACAGGTAAAAACAATTACCACAATTTGAAACCATTCAAGAGAGATCTTGTGAAGTGACCGAAAATTAATAACAATGTGAGATCATTCAAGAGCATATTTGTGCGTAAGTTAATGGGCAGTTTGCCATGATCAGAAGTAGCAAATAAACTCTTTGAAGATGCACACAACAACTCTGAAGATTACATATCTCCAATTATTGCAAACCTGTATTCTCAAAAAAAAAAAAAAATTGCTTGGGAAAATTCCACTCGTTAACTCCTCAATAGATCTCTTGTGTTTGTGGATGTGACCCGTTTCCTGCACGAAAAGCCTGTACTATTTTATGGCTTTCAATCCAACTACATCTAGCTATCTCCTTAGTTCATCGATTCACTTAGCATTTGAACCTCACACACATGCCCAATTCTGCATAGATGTTTTAGAGAAGGATATAAGTTGCAGCATTTTTAGCATCCAACTAAAAAAATAGTATTGCAAATACTCAGTCTATTTTCATATATGATCTACTGGCACAAAGAAAACATGTTCACACGACAACCACAGGTCTCACTGACATCTTAATAATAAGGTTTAGGATGTCCTCAAGATAGCTACCATGGACATGAAGGTCAACCATGGACACCTATTGATCAACTATATATGTAATGCAATAAAGATTACTCATATATTTGTAGTATGTATATCCCTCGTCCACTAACTAGAACACAAAGAAAGCTTACAACGTTAGGATGTGTTTGAGAGTTGCTTCAAGTTCATATAGTTCAAAGATTTTGAGAGCTTCCTTGCAAAATCAAAATAAATTTTGTGCACATTTTGCAGTAATTTCATTTTATTCCTTGAGATTACATCTCTTATGTCAAATAATTTAGGTGTGTTGTATATGATTCATATTTTGCATGCATTTTTATAAACAATCATTACAATATTTGTTGGGGTCTTTGCAAATCAACAAATGCATTGATATGTTTAATTTTCTTATGGGGAACAAAATTTCTTCCTATGTAGTAAATCATCGGCCTATAGCTTCAGTAGTATTTGCAATTTGTTCGGTTTAAATTTGACACTGATTTAAATGTAGGATATGCCCTCAAGTTTGACTATAGTCTTGGTAATGGTCATAATGGTCGGCAAAATGTTTATTCATTTTGTTGGTCTTGCACAAGAGGTTGATGTAACAACATTTGTGTATAGGGTTGTAGGTATTCTTGTTTGGATTAGGTAGCCATAAGAATTAGTTTGTGCATGGATTGATGAATGAAAATATATAGGTCAATAGCCTACCATGCATGAGCCTTATAGCTTCAAGTTGTTAGTGGATATTTCCCTTTGATGAAGTCGGCTATGATGATGGTGTTCATAGATCCAGTGGAATTGGGAATTTAGTCGCGTGTTCAAAATGGAGGCTAGGGAGGCCATAAGAGTGACCACAATGACAATGGGGTTGAGTAGGTTGAAACCTGAAGGGAGGTTATGTGTGGACGCAAAAGTCATCAAGGGAGTAATTGAGAAGAGTGGTGAAATAAGAAGTCCACAATCGAGCTGCCATGGCTCTTCCCACAATGCATTCCAAGATTATGTTTCCTACCGCAATGAAGGCTACAAAATCTCCCAACTCCACCCAAAAGTATACAAATGAACCGCCTGCCCAAAAAGTAAGTTCTGATCAATGATGGTTTCATTTCTGTAAGAGATTTATTTAGCCAAAGTTATATACCAATCAATCAAAATGGCTAATTGATTAGCACCAGTATTAATCTATATAATCAACTAATATTTATTATCCCTTTCTCCCCTGCCCCCTTTCTCAGGAAGATGTTTATTTAGCCACTCAAAATTGTACCTTGGTGTGCAATGGATATGCTAAAGAAGTGTGGAAGGTCAGCAAGCAAAAGTTCCTATTGCATATGTTTGGGTAGTTCATGAGGTCAATTAGGAGTCCATTTAGCAAGTAATTTTGTCTTTGTAACAAAAGTCTAAAGAGAAAAGTGATAACTTGAAATCAACTATGTATACACTTATAGCGGTCCAAACATGATTGGAACAAAAACTTTGACTTAGGAAGATAATAAGGTTCCATTATCAATAGGGTCATATTATTTTTACATTGGGGAGACAGGGAGAGAGAGATGGAGAGCGTCAAAATATTGAGATAAGGGATAGAGATAGTGAAGAAGATAGATATGGAGATGCACATGCACATGGATATGGAGAGAAGTAGATGAAGAGATAAAGGAGTAGAGATTTGAAAGACATAAATATATAGAGAGACATAGATAAAAAATTATTATAAATTTAAACATAAATTCAAACAATATTAATAATAACTAAAAGATAAACTCAATATTAACAAATTAAAAATTGTCATAAACAGAACATAAATATAAAGGAATGAAATTAAAACTAAAGTAATAATTCAAATAAAATTAAAAAAATCTAATACATTTTAACACTTATATTATTTCTTTAACAGCTATAAGGATAATTATTATCTAAAATATTATTATAACTAACACTGATAGTGATAAGATCTATTGTTTTGTTTTTATTAGTGTTGGGTTTCTGAAATTCTTGTTTAGAGAGGGAGAGGGGGAGATATATATAGAGGGAGAGAGGAGAGATAATAGGATAGAAATGAAGAGAGAGAGAGAGAGAGATGAATATAGAGCGAGAGGGTAGGAGAAAAAGAGATTGAGAAATAGAGATAGATCGATAGAGAGATGATGAGATATAGAGAGGATGAGAGGGGGAGATGGAAAAAGGGACAAATAATTAGTTGACCTTCCATACCTCTATGGCGTACCCATTGCACACTAAAGTGCAATTGCTAGTTAAATATTAAAATAAAATGAAATGAAATGATAACACAATCATCATCAAATTCGGTGGTACTGTCACGTCTTAAATTATTAATGCACCTACTACAGCCCTTGAAAAACGGAAGAGAAAACCCACTACTTTGACGGGTTAAACACGGCAAGTCGGTTCAAAGTTTGAAATATTCCAACTAGCTGAAAGTCACGGTAATGAACTTTCCACGTCCAGTGATAAGCGTATTGTTTTAGGGAAAACCCACTACTTTGACGGTTTAAACACGGCAAGTCGGTTCAAAGTTTGAAATATTCCAACTAGCTGAAAGTCACGGTACTGAACTTTCCACGTCCAGTGATAAGCGTATTGTTTTGTTATATATGAATAACAATCTATGACGAATCCCATCACATTTATTTCAGAGTAGAATGGTCAGGCGCTCAGCTCTCACCGTTGTGAAAATGTTGGCGTTAATGCATCTATAAGTCTGCCGTCTCCTTGGTAATTCTTTTATTTTTTGTTTGCTCTAGAATTTTTTATGCATCGAATGGTTATTATGACGGTTTATTGACATCATTTTGATGGCTGCGCTGCATATACAGAATATGATACATACGTCAGCCCTTGAAAAACTGGCTCAAACTTATTGTTTTGCTATATATACGATTCTCCATTGACAGAATGAATAACAATATATGAGAAATCTCTTCACATTTATTTCAGAGTAGAATAGAACGGCCAGGCGCTCAGCCCTCGTCGTTTTGGTAATGTTGGCGTTAATACTTCTATCAGACTGCCGTCTCCCAATCGGTAATCCTTTAATTTTTTGTTTGCTCTACAATTTTTTATGCATTGAATGGTTATTATCGCACTGTATTGACATCATTTTGATGACTGTACTAAATCTGCAGAGTCTAATACTATCGGGGCAGGAAATATGAGGATGACAAAGGAGGATAATAACTTAATGATTTTAAATACCATGAGCCCAGTTTGTTCATTTCATATTTAAGAATACTATAAAAGCCTTCTTAGAGGGGAACAAAGAAAAAATTTTCATTATGGTGTCTTTTGTGATGAAATAGGAGGCAAAGGAACGAACAGTCGAAGAGGAAGAAGATTTACATCTCAGGAGAGAATTGCAGGAAGGTGGGCATCACCGCTCGCCAAGTGGATACGTTCCATGCTGTCAATAAATGAATACATCGTACACGTTTTACGGGTCGTAGGGGAGGAAACTACCGAATTTACAATTCTTACTAGGCGGTCCAGGAGATTATTATTATTTTTATTTTGTATTTTTATTAAGTACATTCTCTAATGTTTAAGCATTTTTAAATCTTTAAAATTGTGTAAAATATACAATAAGAGAAATTATATCGGCTGATACTTATTTCTTTCTAGCATAATTTCTATTTTGTTGAAAGTTGAAGAGAAGAAATAAATCAATAAAATCTCTGCATGTTGAGAGAGGAAAACAAAAAAATTCTATTTTTTCATTAACAAATATATTATTTTAGAAATTTTTTGAGTAATTTATAATATGGAGGAACCAAAATTTTTAACAGATGTCAAATATGTTATATTTGTGATGCAAACAAGACGGAAAATAAATTTTTTATTTGAAGGAAGGCAAACCATACTGCCCTTCACACAAATCACGTAATTCTTATTAATTATTCCTAAAAATGAAGTGAAAATAAAAATTTAAAAAATTAAATTATAAAGTATTTTAAGATCTATTTTAATTATTTATAAAAAAAAAAGAGATGTCAATTATGTTGTATCATTTACAAAATAGATGAGAAAGATAAACATGAAGAGAAATAAACTTTCAATAAAAAATTTCAAGGAGATATGATTCTTTGGAAAGCTTTAGGTTAGAATTTTATACCAAGGTTATGTTTACAATTATGATTATTGTTACAATTGATAATTGGTTTATGGCTAAAGTTACAATCAAGCTTATATTCAACATTAACCTCAAAATTATGGTCACGTGTATTATTAGAATTGGGGTTAGTATTAGTTTTAATATTTTGATTAGGTTTATGGTTAGAATTGTAGTTACAATTAGCATATAGTTAGAGTTAAAATTAGAGTAAGGCATACAATCAAAGTTAGGCTTAAGATTATAATTATAGTTGAAATTAACATATAGTTAGAATTGGAATTAGGAGTGAGATCAGTATACAATTAGAATTAATATTATAATTAGGGTAGGGAAAATGTTATATTTGTAATAGTTGCCTACAAATACTGTGAAAAGATGAAACAACAAAAATACAAATAAACTCGTGAAGAAATTATAATTGGAATTAATTAAATGATTACATAATGAATATACATTTATAAAAAATAATTGGATTTGAATTTCTTATTTTTTAGGGAAAAGTAGCTAAGCCTACCAACAACCATAGTCAACGAAGCATACAAAATTTGATCTTTTAATATTGTGGCCATCTCATTTCTCTTCTCCATTTCAGCTCATTCTAATGAGTTGTATAGTTTGATATGAAAATTTGAATGAAAATTTTTCTATTTCATTCTATTTTGATAATAGATCATAGAATAGATCCAAAAGAATGTGAAGCTTTCAAAAAATATTATATTATATTATAAAATGAAAAGTCAAAAGACAAAATTCTAAAAAAGAGTGCTAGCTCAAAGGAAGACCACCTATTTTTTAAGCAGGAGGATGGTGGTTCAATTCCATCATGCCCTAATATGATTGAATATATGAGTAAGTAGGCTACTAGATATGTGACTAAATATGTGACTAAATATATGACTAAATATGCGACTAAATATATAACTAAATTAATTACTAAATCAACGACCAAACCAATGACCAAATCAATAACCAAATCAATGAATAAATCAATGACTAAATATGTGACAAAGTATATGACTAAATATGCTACTAAATATATGAATAAATATGTGAAGTTAAATATACTACTAAATATGCGACTAAATATATGATTAGATTAATGACTAAATCAATGATCAAAATTAGCAACTAAATAAATAACTAAAATCATTTAGTCATAAATTTAGTCAGACTATAAATGACTGAAAATAACTACTAATAGGCATGTGCCTAATTTTAGTTGTTTATATACAATTTTTAGTAGTTTTTTAAGTCACATATTGCTGATTTTGTACTAGTGGCATCATCTACTCCCCTAGTCAAACCTATGTCCTTGAAATGGGATTTTTTAATTGACTTGATGCTCATAGAAGGGGAATAAATTATATCCTTGGATAAACATTCAAAATCTAACACCTAATTATTAAGCTTTCTAAAGACCTAATTGGAATTGTCCATTGTAGGCTTACTAACTGCCACCATAACTTTAATGTTATCATACATCTTTTTAAGAGTATCCTATAATTTTTTAATCCTCTATTCATGGTCCTCCTTTAGCTCACTAATTCCCCTCACCAAGGTATTAGTAGTCTCTATAATAGCATCTGACTATTGTTTGGAAGAAGGGATAATCTCTTTCAAACTATTAGTTTTTGCCACAATCCAAGATAAAATTGATTTCTGGATATCTATCATAACCTTAATATCCTTATTAATTCTTGGGGTCTCCAAAGAAGAAGATCCCTTCTCATTATATCCACAGGATTCTCCACATGTATGGACGGATTGTCTTCTAGATCACTTTTCTTAGGTAAAATGGGAAAGTTAGGACTCGTGACCACCACAGACTTAGAATCTTTCCTCCATGCGAGATTTTTGGTTCTCATCGAAAGGGTCCTAGGTCATTTGCAAGAGTCAATAATATTTTCCCTTTTTCCTTTTTTTGTCTCTACTAGGGTTTAGAGAATCTTAAATGTAATCACTAGGGGGGATATAATCTAGGTTATCGTCGTCAAAGACAACAACCCTTCTGTGGGAAGATGATGTCGAGGGATTCTTACTAAAACCCACATAAAATATATCATCCCCCTCTAAATCCACATAAATCCAACCTGAAGAAGTGTAACCACAATGCATTCTGACATTCTTCTTAAACTTAATTCCCTTTCTCAAATGAGGGTTTATCTCCACATACAGAACCTTCACATGTTCCATTAACAATAAAATTAACCCCTCGTAAAGCATAGGGAATTTATGGGTTTTTTTGCATGGACTCTCAAACTATGATACATAAATGATTATAGATGGAATGGCAAGGAGATACACTTATTATGCCAAAAGTGGTTTCTGATGACAAAATGATTACTAAATAGATCGGTAAATTTTCTATCTAAGGTGAGGTACCTCATAATAACCTTTTCCACATCTAACCACGACTCCTTAAGGGAAGTTCTATCATAACCACCAATAGTAATCTTTTTAAATGTATCCCTCTTGCCCACTTGGAAAAAATATACATCACCACATCGGCACTTGTTTTATCCTTGTAAAACTTTCTTCGTTCAATGATGATGTTTGAGACCTTAGCCACTACCTCTTTGTCAATCTATAATTCTAGGTCATAGAGACACATGATGCATTCCTTCAAACTAGCTATGAAGGTATCTGTCAACTAAGCTTGAGCCCATGGAGAGTATCTATCTATCTTGTTAGACCCCCTACTAAAATTTTAGGGCAGGTTGCCTCTTTGTTCTACCACTTATAATAGACAATCAACTCCAATCTATTGTAAGCACCTGGACCATGGTCGATGAACAGAGAAAATCCACAAAAATACTATTCAAAATGTAGAAGGCCCAAATTAAAACTTACATGATACCCAACTTATTACAAAAAAATGAGGTCTCCCTATGGACAACCATTGTCATGCAAGAAACCATCATTTCCAATGCAAGGAGCAAAAAATCACTACTCAACATCATGTTGTAGAAGCATCTGCTATCAAGAGGAAGAGTAAGTAGGTGGGAGTGGGGCCATATCCTATCTCCATTAGGATATAATCATTTACTTCCCAATTAGTAACTTGTGTGGAATTAACTTTCCAATTTTCCAGTCTATTAGCCACTTGATTTCCCTAATGATAGACATGTTAGGAATGGGAATACTGAGAGGGGGGGGGTGAATCAGTGTTCACTATATTTAATCTTTTATTTTACTCTTTAATCTTAACTTGAATGCTTAAGTAATGAAATGAACATTAACATAAACAAGATACATGAACACAACACATAACACCAATATGGTTATGGGGAAACCCAAATAGGTAAAAACCCTGGGGGGAATTGACAACCACTAATATTTTGTACTAGTGTCTTATGATCCTTGTTAGAAGATCCTTAACCCTGTTAGGAGTTGTCTTTACAATGCTTTTAGTATAGTGACCTTGTCAAGGGTCAGACCATGTTAGCAGTCTTTTATAATTAACCATGTTAGGGGTGAGGACACTCTGTCCTAGAGCTCACTGCTCAAGTGGTGAAGGCTACAACCTTCTGATCTCATATACACACTATATATGTTGGATGAACTCACACCATGACACTGCTTGTCTGATCAACTCCTTTGATGTGATGATGCTTTGATCTCTTTCAAAACTCTAATACATCTTAACTAATATTTGCATACTTCTTCTTTGCTTGTCTAAACTCTATATCAACTTTCATACCTAATTGCAAAGGTGCATCTCATATTTATATGCACTACCAAAATGATTAACTAGTTTGGCCTATAACCGATTACATACAATGCTTCCAAGTGAATTGGCTCAAGCGTGTTTACAAACAAACATAATTACATGTCTACAACATAATTACAATAGGTGCATAGCCTTTATAAAATAATAACATCATCACTAATCAAATTGCCAACAGTTGGTTGCATACTCTATCTTGTTCTGGCATTCACTTCTTGTACCTCTTCAATTGTCTATATCTTTGTCATACGATCTTATCTGATCATGTTCTCTTAGACTTAGCATGAATAAATACATATAAGCTTAACTTCAAGGGTGCATACCATAACTCAGTCATACATACATGCGCTAATGCTCTGATGTATTGGTGCTTTGTTAACTGTCCAGTCTTTTGTACTTAGCCAAATTCTGATCTTCTGATGAAGTGCGCTGACTCCAAAACACTATATTACTTTGTTGTCATAATGAAAACACTATATCTAGTCATATACAATATTATAGTCAACTTGCCAAAAATCTCCCCATTTGTATTGATGGCAACAAAGGTATATGGCAAAGTTACTATCTATAACCTTATACAAAAATCTTTCTAGCATACTTTATCTTATATCTCCCTTAGACTCTGTACTATACATCTTCTTTACATATATGTAAGACTCCATATTCTATACAATACTCCCCCTTTGACATTAATGAAAAAGGTGCTCCAAAAAATGTATCTGCAAGTACTTACAATGTTAGAACATCTGGATATGCTATCTATAAGTTTTGGATCTATTGCTTCCAAAATGCAATCAATGCATTAACAATCTATAGATGGGCGCATAATGCATATTGCAGCTTCTCCATCTTCTCCAAGTCTATACTCAAACCTTGATCATATGTCACCATGGTGGCATCGATCTCCTTGATGTTCTGATTCAGAATGTCTAGAGAGGGCACAAGAGCATTCATGAGCTGTGTCTGCCTTGCCCTTATCTTGGACATCTCCTTTTCTACCTTTTCTATCTTGTCAATCTTCCCCTGGTATACATTGTGTCACATTTTCACGTCAGTGGAGGGTTCTTCTACTGATTTCCTTACTTTTTCTATCATTCCTTATGCCTCTTTGATCTTCTTGAAATGATCATCAGTCAACTTATCTTGGTCCATACGTTCTGCAATGATATTCCTTCCTTTTGTAACAAACTCCTTCAAAGATGCTTGACCAATCTTTAGTGAACCTAGATCAAGTGCAAAGTTTCTAACCAATTCACTTAGCCTCTTCTTCCTGTATTTATCTTCTACAACTTGAGACGCATATTCTTCCAAGCTAGAAACATTTGTCTTGAAGTTTGAAAGAATTGTGCTCACATCATCAACTAAATGGACCTTAGACACTTTCTTGTCTGAAGGTAACAAGTTGTTCAAGATGTTGACTGATTCAACAAACAAAGAATTCCTCATCACCTGATTTTCTTTTGCTTTCTCCATGGCTAGGAAACTGATCTTCATCAGGTTTTCTTCTCCCCAAGAGTCCAAGCTGGTGGTGTCTGATGTCAAACTTGACAACAATGATATAGAAGGTAGTGGAGTGAGAGGAGTGCTATCCATTACTTCTTGTTTTACTCTAATTGGTATCTAAACAGATGGCTCATCTATTTTCTCACTTCCTTTTACCTCTTCTTCTTCTTTATTTTCTTCTATCTTTTCTTCTTCTTTTTCTGTCTCTTTCTCTTCTTCTTTACCTGTGAGATCTTCTATCAATTTTTATTCTTGGAGCTAGGGTGAGTTGTCACCGCATAGGATTTCAACTTCTTGTGTGCTCACAAAAGATTCTTCAAATTTCCCCAAATCAATATCTGTGGCCGCTATAGCAATTTTTACATTGTCAATAAAGATTGTATCATCTTTTTGAGTCTATGTCATGGGCGCAAAATTTTCTGCCTCTATAAGTGTTTCAACTATAGGCACTAAATCTTGAGGACCTCTAAATGGTACATTTTTGGTCTCTAACTCCTTGGCTACCTTTGTGGGAACTTGTGTTGTGTGCGCAGTGGGTGGGTACATGTTCCTATTCAGAAAAACTTTCTCAAATGCTTTCTCTATTTCCTTTGTAACCATCTCATAATTCTTATCCATGATATGCACTATGCTTGTCTTAGTTCGGAGGTGTGGTTTCACCAAATCTAACAAGGTTTTATCTTCTAAAGAACATACTAGGAGGCTTTCATCTACAGTCTTTTCTCTTATCCTTATATTGTCTTCAATAGCCTGTCTCTTCAAGAATTCTAAGATATTCCACACATTGTCTGGAATCATTGTTTTCAGTTCTAGGATTGTCCTTTTAAACTTTAACATATGTTTGATAATCACTACATGAATTTCAAATTTCTCTATTTCACTGTATTTCTTATAGAATTTTCCTACCTGATCAATTATGCCTTCCTCAATAAGCCTTGTACTTAACACACTAAGACAAGGTTTGCAACCTACTTGTGTAGGTGCTTGAGTGTTCTTCTTACTTTTGGTTTCTCATGAGGATGGATGACTTGTGCCAGTTTATTTCTTCCTCTTGGGCATTGCCTTATACTCCGGAGGAGGTTTAAGATCAATTGTTTCTCTGGGCCCAGGAGGGGCAACATCAAATTTGTCATGTTTATGTTCAGTTTTCTCAATCTTGACCTTCTTTAACTGATGCAGGAGCATCTCGGGTCCTTGGCAATCCTGTGTCACCAAAAATAATTTGAAGTTTGTTTGTGTTGCTCGATTTCTTCTTTGATCAATTTGGTCGGTATTTGGTTGGTTTCCTTTGGTTACCGAGTGCGGTTGGTCATCTCCTAGGTGGTCGATTGTTTCACTGGCGCTCGATGTTGCTTATCTATTGCTCAGTCATCTTTTCTTGTCGAGTAGTTTATTTGGAGTTCTTGTTGGGCCGACTTGTGCATTTATATTGGATCATAGAATTAATGCTGGAATCCATTATTGGGAAGTGTGTGGTCCTAGATTTGACCATTCCTTCCATTGATTATGGATTTGAAGGTCAACACAGCTCAGTAGGTTTTTTGTATAAATGTAGATGTTTGGTGGTAGTTTAGGGAGGAAGGGAGCAGACAGATGATGGAATTTCTAATAGATCCTCACATGTTGGAGGACTTCTAAGTTTCATTGTAATATTAGGCTATAACTAGGAAGGCCTTATAGCCCGACATGTATGACTCCTATTGTTGAAACTTAATGAAAGATCTAGCATTCTCTCTCTCACTTTGTTGTTGTTTTTGCTTCCGCATGTGTGTGGCAGGCTTGGAACATTAGGGTGAGCCAGACCTTGGCCCCTTTTTCTCCCTACCTTGCATCAGGTGGTATCAGAGTGAGGTGAGATCTTGATCTAGGTCTACAAATCTAGGTTTGCTGGTTCCTCTTGAAACCCTAGTTGATTGTTGTGGGGTAGCAGATTGTGATCTGACTTGCAATTGTAGAGGGTTGTCAAGATGGTTTGTGGGAGGCAAGATATAGATCCAGGATTGGTAGATATGCTAAGACAGATTGCTCCTAGGTTAGAAGCAGTTGAGACAGCCCAAAGAAGAGGCAGAAATCTTGAAGATGTTAGTGATGATGAAATTGAAGAAGAACAAACGAATGTAGATTCTGCTCCTATTATGGATCAAGGTGAAGAAATATTTTTGAAGGATTTGACAAGTCTGAAGTCAACACCACATTTCAACCCCCTTGAGTATAGTGGAAAGTTGGATTCTGATGAATTGGTGGATTAGATCACTGAAATGGAAAAGTATTTTGAATATGAAAGTATTCTTGAGGATAAGAAGGTGAAGATTGCAAGCACCAAGTTGAAAAGCCATGCATCCTTATGGTGGGAGCATCTACAATTGGATGGAAAAAGGAAAGGTAAAGACAAAATCAAGGTATGGAACAAGATGGTAAATAAATTGAAAGGAAAGTTCTTACCCTGTGATTATCAGATTAACCTAGTTTGGCGAATGCAAAATTTGAGACAGAAAGATAGCTTGGTAAAAGAGTATACTAAGGAATTCTATAGATTGGATATCAGATCTAGACATGATGAAGATGATGTGGAAAGAATCAGCAGATACCTGAATGGTTTAAGATTTTCCATCCAAGAGGAAATTAGTATGGTCAAGTTGGAGAGTATTGAAGAGGCTTATCAATTTGCTTTGAAAGCTGAGGAGAAACTAAACAAAAGACATGAACAAAGAAAGAGAGGAAGAGGCGGTAGATTCCCTAGAGAAAGAGGTAGATCCAATGGTGAAATTGGTAGATCTGAACTAGAAAAGACAAATCTGGACAAAGGCAAGACCAAGTGGAAAGGTGAAAATTCATCTAGAGGTAGAGGCAGTAACTATTGAGGTGGTTATAGCAGAGGAATTTTTTGAGGAACTTGTTACAATTGTGGAGAAGAAGGACATAGGTCATTTGAATGTACACAAGCAAGTAAGAAGGCTAGTAGCAGTAGGAATGTTGTGCTGCAAGAAGAACCGCTGAATGAACCCGAAAAGGAGAATAACCTGATAGTGAGGAGAGCATTGTGGAATGAGAGTAAGAAGGAAGATCTGGTAAGAAAAAGTTTGTTCAAGACTAGATGTAGAGTTTTTGATAAAGTTTGGAAGGTAATCATTGACAGTGGTAGTTTAGAGAACCTAGAATCTGAAGAGATGGTCAGTAAACTACAGTTGGAAAGATTGGAACATCTGAAACCCTACCAGATTTCTTGGATCAAAGATGAGCATACACCCCTGGTAAGTGAACAATGTTATGTGGATTTGAAGATTGGAAAATACTATGATAAGGTGTTGTGTGATATCATGCCTATGGATTGTTGTCATATTCTATTGGGTAGGCCTTGGCAATATGATAGACATGCTATATATGATGGGAGATTGCATAAGTATACTATTGTGGCTAATGGAAAGAAACAAATTTAGTTTCCATTGATGGAAGAACCTATTAGTAATGTTTTCACATTTGTAAAATTTTTCTTAATGGAAGGAAGGAAGTTTGTTAAATCTTTGAAGAGGGATGATGTATGTTTTGTTGTGATTCCTAATAAACTAAGTAAGAAAATAGGAGATAATGTCCCTAAGGAGATTGATAAGTTACTCACCAAGTAGACTGATATCATTTCTGATAATGTACTTGATAGTTTGCCACCAAAAAGAAGTATTGATCATTGTATAGATCTAATCCCTGGAGCTATTTTACCAAATAAGGCACCTCGTCGATTGACACCTACCGAGAATGAGGAATTGAACCAACAGATTCAAGAGTTGCTGGAGAAAGGTTTGATCAGAGAAAGTTTGAGTCCTTGTGTAGTACCTATTGTATTAGCACTGAAGAAGAATGGGGAATGGAGAATATGTACTGATTCCAGAGCAATCAATAAGATAACAGTGAAGTATAGGTTTCCTATACCGAGAATGGATGATATAATGGACAGTTTGACTAGAACAAAGTATTTCACAAAGATTGATTTGAAAAGTGGGTATCATCAAATCAGAATCAAAGAAGGTGATGAATGGAAGACTACTTTCAAGACAAAGGAAGGTTTGTATGAGTGGTTGGTTATGCCTTTTGGTTTAACTAATGCACCGAGTACTTTTATGAGGCTGATGAATGAAGTTTTGAAGAAATTTTTGGGTAAATTTGTGATTGTATATCTTGATGACATTTTGATATTTAGTAAGACCAGAGAAGAACATTTTTTGCATGTAAGACAAGTTTTGCAGAGACTGAAAGAAGAAAAGTTGCTGATAAATCTGAAAAAGTGTTCATTCATGAAAGAAGAGATTTTGTATTTGGGATTTGTTATTTCAGCTGATGGTTTGAAAATGGATCCTAAAAAGGTTAAAGCTATTCTGAATTGGCCTACACCTATGAATTCTACTGAGGTAAGATCATTTCATAGTTTGGCAAGTTTTTACCGAAAGTTCATAAGGAATTTCAGTTCAATTTGTAATTCTATGACTGAGACTATGAGAGGAGACAAAAGAGAATTCAAGTTGACACATGGAGCTGATAAATTTTTTAAGAATATGAAGCAGAAGGTTGTTGAATTACCTATTTTGGCATTGTATGCACCCTAAAATGGTCGCCTAGACTTTGGGCCCCCATTTAGCAATTTATCAAATCCCTAAATCAATATTTTCAAAAATCAACATTTTTCAATTATATTAATTTCCTTGGTCAAATCCTATTTCATCATTTTTGATTATTTGCCTTGGGCTAACCATTTTATCCTAAGTCTTTATTTATTCAAAAAGAATATTTCCTCCCCTTTTAATAAATAAAAAGCCCCCCCACTTTTCCTCTTATCCTAAGTTGCACAAATAAAGCATTATTGTTATTTTATAAAAAGAAGAAAAGCACTTTTTGTCTCATATGGACACAAAAGTCAACTCTTATTTTCCTATTGGAGGATACTTGTGCACATGGATTACTCCTCTTTGATGCTCCACCATTGATTTAGTCTTTTTCCTCTTAATCTCCATGGTCCATTCCTTTTTATTTCTTATAAAAGGAGAGCTCTCTTCCTCATTTAGGTCATTCATTTTTATGCTAATGTTATGCTACAAGTTTTCTAGGTCAATTTGGTGCTTTCTTTGAAGACACCCTTGCATCCAAGCTTTGAAGATCTTTGTTGCATTTCATTTAGTTTCATATTTGCTTTCATAGTTGCATTGATAATGGCATTCTTAGTGTAGATTTCCTTTTATGCAATAGTTTAATCTCACATAGCCTAATTAGGAAGGTTATAATCTTTGTACTTTCCTTTCATAGCATAATTTGTACTTGCATTTTCATAGAGTAATTTGCATACTCATATAGGTTGCATTGCATTGCATTCATATTGATTTCATTGGAGATATTGGCATTCTTGCCCTTGTCTTTGATTTGGAATCTCTCATTGTGTGGTTGACTAGCAAGGTCATGAGTTTATAGCTCTAGCTGAGAGCAATTTTGCAATCTTGCAACTCCATGCATGGAGAGCTATGGATCGATTTGTGAGGGCTTATTTTTGAGTTTTCTTGCATGTAAGGATTCATAGAAATGTGGTCACATTTTCACCATTTAGACATTACCTGATTTCGGTAAAGTATTTCAAGTAGAATGTGATGCAAGTGGAAGTGCAATTGGAGCTATATTGAGTCAAGAAGGTAAACCTATTGCTTTCTTTAGTGAAAAGTTGAATGATGCTAGAAGGAAATATTCTATGTATGATCAAGATTTCCATGCTATTTTTCAAGCACTGAAGAAATGGAGACATTATTTGATACCGAGTGAATTTGTGTTTTATACTGATCATAAGGCTTTACAGTATTTGGGTAGTCAGAATAAATTGAATCAAAGACATATGAAGTGGGTTGAGTATTTGCAGAGCTATACATTTGTGATAAAGCATAAGAGTGGAGTAACTAACCGAGTTGTTGATGCATTGAGTAAAAGAAGATCTTTGATGACCAAGATGAAAATTCAAGTTCTTAGTTTTGATGAGATGAAAGATCTGTATGAAAATGACCTGATTTTTCTCAGTCATGGAGAAAGTGTAGAGCACCTATACAAGATCAACATGATACTAAATGAGATGAATATTTTATTTAGGAAGGTATGTTATTCAAAGGTATTCAGTTATGTATACCGAGAGGAGTAATGAGAACTAATTTGATAAAAGAGAAACATAGTAGTGGCTTGGCTGGACATTTTGGCATTGATAAAACATAGAATTTGTTGAAGGAAAAGTACTTTTGGCCACATTTGTATAGAGATGTTCAAAAATTTGTAAAAATTTGTGGTATTTGTCAAGTTGCAAAAGGAGTAAGTCAGAATACTAGATTATATACACCGATTGCTATAATTGAGAAACCTTAGATTGACATCAGTATGGATTTTATTCTTGGCTTACTGAAGATAGTAAGAGGTAATGATTCTATAATTGTTGTTGTGGATAGATTCTCTAGGATGGCACATTTTATACCTTGTAGAAAGACATCAGATGCAGTACATTGAGTAGATCTTTTCTTTAAGGAAATTGTCAGATTGCATGGATTACTGAGGAGCATTATATCTGATCGAGACAGTAAATTTGTTGGATACTTTTGGAAGACCCTTTGGAAGAAATTTGGCACTAAGTTGAAATATAGTTCTACATTTCACCCACAAACCGATGGACAGACTAAAGTTGTGAATAGAAGTTTGGGAAATCTTTTGAGATGTGTAGTTGGAGACACACTGAGTAATTGGGATTCTGTATTAGCACAAGCTAAGTTTGCATACAATAATTCACTGAATAGGAGTACTGGAAAGACACTATTTGAGATTGTGAATGGCACACAACCAAGAGGAATATCTTATTTGAGAGACATTGATAATGAGAATAAAAGAAGTGCGGAAGGAGTGAAATTTGCTGAATACATGAAGACATTGCATGAAGATGTGAAGCTGGACCTGGGAGATAGTAATCAGAAATACAAAGACAGAACTGATAGATCAAGAAGACATAAGAATTTTGATGTTGGTGATGAAGTGATGGTTCATTTGAAGAAAGGTTGGTTTCCTGTTGGCACATATCGAAAGATAAAGATGAAGAAGTTTGGACCTTGCAAGATTTTGAAGAAATTTGACAGTGGAAATGCATGAGATTGAGTTACCTGATGACATGGACATATCACCAATTTTCAACATTGCTGATTTATATGAGTATCATGAACCTAATGAAGGAATGACAGTACCGATAGAATATCCTAAGAAGCAGAAGGAGGAAGTTGAACAGATTTTGAAGGAAAGAGTTGGCAAGAGCATAAGAGGAAAATAGTATATGGAATATTTGGTTAACTAGAGGAATAGATCGATGGAAGATGGTTCTTGGATTTCACAGTCTGGGTTGGATACAGCTCAAACCAGGCATACCAAATGATTCTGAGAATCATTTCAAAACAACTCCAAGTGTTTGATGCAGGAGCATCTTGGGTCCTTGGCAATCTTGTGTCACCAAAAATAATTTGAAGTTTGTCTATGTTGCTCGGTTTCTTCTTTGACCAAGTTGGTCGATAGTTGGTCGGTTTCCTTTGGTTACCAAGTGCGGTTGGTCATCTCCTGGGTGGTCGATTATTTCACTGGCACTCGACGTTGCTTATCTATTGCTCAGTCATCTTTGCTTGCCGAGTAGTTTATTTGGAGTTCTTGTTGGGCCGACTTGTTCATTTATAGTAGATCACAGAATTAATCCTCAAATCCATTATTGGGAAGTGTGTGGTCCTAGATCTGACCATTCCTTCCATTGATTATGGATCTAAAGGCCAACACAACTCGGTAGCTTCTTGTATAAATGTAGATGTTTGGTGGTAGTTTAGGGAGGAAGGGAGCAGATAGATGATGGACTTTGTAATAGATCCTTGCATGTTGGAGGACTTTTGAGTTTCATTGTAATATCAAGTTGTAACTAGGAAGGCCTTACAGTCCTGCATGTATGACTCTTATTGTTGAAACTTAATGAAAGATCTAGCATTCTCTCTCTCACTTTGTTGTTGTTGTTGCTTCCGCATGTGTGTGGTAGGCTTGGAACATTAGGGTGAGCCATCCCTTGGCCCCTTTTGCTCCTTGCCTTGTGTCATTAACTTAGGATCATCAAATTTTGTTTCTACTGCAGGTGCACTCTCAATTGCCAAAGAAATCTTTTCTCATCTTGCTTTGTCAAGGTCTTCCTATGTTACTCCATGAATTCTAAGTATCTCAAAAGTAACCTTAGTTACTTTCCTCTTAGTTTTTGCGATGTTAAAGACTGCATCAACTTCTCTTGTCTTTTCTTCATAAGTCCCCCATCTTGGTTCATTAGGGTCCTTAGGTGCTGATAGAAACACTTGTGCATATGCCTCAAGGATTGGTTCCTCAACCTCATATCCAAGTGGATGAATCCACTTTGTTCTAGGCTCCACTGCTTCCATGCAAGTTGTATCAGTTTCTACCATGAAGAAAATGTTGTCCTTGTATTTCTCAACAATACTCTCTAGTATTTTGTATCTCATCTACATTTTAGCCCTGAATGTCTTCAATTCTAGCATTATGTAATCCCTTAGTGTACTCTCAATAGATTCCTTAAAGGATATATGTGGCATTGTAGGAATACTTTTGTCTAAATACAAATCCGAGACCTTTCCAACTATATGGAAGTACATGTATATGATCAAAGACTCAATCCTGAATATTTTGGTCTTATCATGCTTAATGGATCTAATGTTATCAATCAGTTGTGCACGCAAGATCTCACAAAGAGTGAACTCTCCATTTTCTCTGACAAGTCTTATTGCTGCAAGAATAGTGGCTGTTAATACACTATTCACCCTGCTGGTGTGTTGAAACCTATATCCCAATATCATGGACATCAATTTGATGTCTTTCTCCTCTATAGGCTCTATTGTCATTCCATGCCTATCACTTCTTGACTTGCATGTTTTCTCAACAAGTTTTCTTACATCCTTTCCTATTAGAAGAATGACACCTTTCTTAGAGAGACATGTCATTTCATGAATGAGATCTCCTATGATCCTTACTAGTACTTCACCTATCTAGAATAGGTCATCATGAATTCTTCTAAGAAAAATCTTTATCCATTCAGACTCATAAAACTCATATGTCGTGCAATATTAAACTATGGGATGGTTTTCCAATAGCGCAAACTCATCAAGGAAGGTTTTATCTAGTTTCATCATGTTCTCAATGTGTGCTCTAATTCTATCAAGACCTACTAGTTCTTTCTTATAGTAAATGTATACACGGATGTCTTCAACATGCATAACACCCATAAGGGTTTGGGAGAATGCTCATTTTAAATCATCTAGGGTTGATTTGAAAGGGTACCTCTTTAAAATGTATATCTTCTTCTCTACAACATCAAACACAACAGGAGTAGCCATAACTTACTTATGTATCACTTTAATTAGGTTTCCAAAAAAATTTGAATTGTCACGACGGATTAGGGCTTCCGCTAACGATCAAATAAAATTTTCGCTGGTGAATCACACTTCAATATTTCACAATCAACCACTAGGGATTCAATGCTCTCCAATCGCTCAAAATCAAATGCAATGAGTGATTGGCAAGTCTCCGAGTACTTTAAAATGAAAAATTCTACCATTAATGCTTGCCGCATAAACCAAACTTTCACTAAACATTTCCAACTTTCCTTCTACAATCTACTAAGTAGTGCACTCTTGCACATAGGTTATACTAGTCTCCAAAAGGTTAAATACAAAGGTGCATACTTTGAGGGTGAGTATACCAGTCGTGCAAGGGTCTAGAGATAAATTAGCTCCTCCTCTGACCTTGAGAGCCATTCATCCAGATGTAGAGGCTGTGTCCATTGCAGATGCATCCAATACATACTCCTCAACCTTGTCTTTCTTCGCCTCTAACCAAATCATGCTCGCATATTATAAATCTTTCACAAACTTGACTTCTCCTTCGGTATCTAAAATTGATTCTTCTAGCTTTTTAGGACTTTCTTGACTTTGCGTTCTTGATCTACAAAACTTTGAGATGTGTCCATCCTTGTTACATGAATGAAAAATAACTGGAGGCCTTAAATTCCCTGACATATTGATATGAGTCACCATTTTCCACTGTCTAGCTGAGTAACCATTATAATTACATATTTGACATATAACACTCTGAGATCTTCTTGTATTTTTTTTATTCTGATTTCTTTGATTATTCTGAGTCTTGTTTTTCTTACTTTTTTTACAAGTCATAGCTCTATGACCAAATTTATTGCATGAATAACAGTAACCATTGAAAGGTCTTGCCTCTTTACAATTCCTTTCTATATGTCCATGCTTGTTACATGCATAAAAAGTTCAGTCTACTAGCTTGCGCTCATCCTTAGATGGTTCAATACTATTTTTAGTCTATCTTCCAATCTCCTTAGCATCTGTGGTGTCTTCTGGTACTTTAATTCTTGCTCGCATGTTGTCAATTTGATTTTTTGCTTCATTGAATCCAATGCCGCCGGTATCTCCTTTAAGTTTTTGAGCATATAACTGAGATTCAATCAGATCCTTGCTTGTGTGTAATTTATCAATGTGATTCTTTGCTTCTTTCAATTCAGATTCTAACTTTTCTTTCATGTTTTCTAGTTCCAAGATTTCCATGTTTGCTTGCCTTAATTCTTCATTCAGTTGAAGGTTCTCGTTGATCTGTTCTTCATAGACATCTTGATTGTTAGTTATCTTATCATCTAATTCTTCATTTAGTTTTTTTAGAGATGAATTTTCTTCATTCATCTTTTTAATCATTATCATTAAATCACTGGTAGAGCATTCTTTCAAATCTTTTCTTATTCTTTTAATGACTTCTTGAGAATCACTGACTCTTTCTTTTAGTTCTTCAATTTCTTTTTTAGATCTATCAAGGTATTCAAGAGTAGCTTCAAGATTCTTTTTCAAATGTTTCATTTCTACCTTGTCGATGATCTCCTCAAGTGGTTAAACTTCTTTGTTGAGGACCAAAGCTCTGATACCAATTATTAGGAATGGGAACATAGAGAGGGGGGGGGGGGGGTTAAATTAGTGTTCACTATATTTAATATTTTCTTTTACTCTTTCATCTTAGCTTGAATGCTTAAGTATTGAAATGAATATTAACATAAACAAGATACATGAACACAACACATAACACCAATATGGTTACGGGGAAACCCAAATAGGTAAAAACCTCGGTGGGAATTGACACCCACTAATATTCTATACTAGTGTCTTATGATCCTTGTTAGAAGATCCTTAACCCTATTAGGAGTTGTCTTTACAATGCTTTTAGTACAGTGACCTTGTCAAGGGTCAAACCCTGTTGGGAGTCTTTTACAATTAGCCCTATTAGGGGTGAGGACACACTATCCTAGATCTCACTACTCAAGTGGTGAAGGCTACAATCTTCTGATCTCATATACACACTATATATGTTGGATGAACTCACACTGTGACACTGCTTGTCTGATCAGTTCTTTTGATACGATGATGCTTTGATCTCTTGAAAATCTCTAATACATCTTAACTACTCTTCACATACTTCTGCTATGCTTGTCTCAACTAGACTATATCAACTTTCATACCTAATTACAAAGGTGCATCTCATATTTATATGTGCTACCAAAATGATTAACTAGGTTGACCTATAACCGAATACATACAATGCTTCCAAGTTAATTGGCTCAAGTGTGTTTACAAACAAACATAATTACATGTCTACAAAATAATTACAATAGGCGCATAACCTTTATAAAATAATAACATCATCGCTAATCAAATTACCAATAGTCGGCTGCATACTCTGTCTTGTTTTGGCATTGACTGGATGTACCTCTTCAACTATTTGTATCTTTGTCATACGGTCTTATCTAATCATGTGCTCTTAGACTTAGCATGAATATATACATACAATCTTAACTTCAAGGGTGCATACCATAACTTGGTCATATGCACATGCATTGATGGTCTGATCTACTGGTGCTTTGTTAACTGTCTAGTCTTATGTACTTGGCTAAATGCTGATCTTCTGATGAAGGACGCTGACTCCAAAACACTATATGACTTTGTTTCCATAATGACAACACTATATCTAGTCATATACAATAGTATAGTCAACTTACCAACAAGACATGGGAAATAACATAGGAATGAGAACAATTGAACATTTGTTTACAGTCCTCTCTAATACTCTTGATTATCCAGCTTTGGGGGGATAAACATTTGAGACAATTAACAATGTTTAATGAATCACTTTCCAGCCAGGTTTTCTTAATACCTTAATCCTTAATCCTTATTCATTTTTATTCCAATGCAAATGACAAAAACCTCAGCGTAGGGGTTCCCCTATATCTCTATGTTTTTTAAAATAGCAGCAGCAAAAAAGGGTGTTGACCCATAGGACAATAGGCTAAGGAATTAACAAAGAGTTAATCACCAAAGAAAGCAACATGAAGCACAGAAGTCTACCATGATCAAAAACAAAGAAACATAAAAACAAGAACCACCACATAATGAGAGTTTTGGAAAAGTTCAGCTTTAACCAAGCCAGGTGCCACACAGGGCTAAAAAATCAAACCAAAGTATAGAGCATATGGAAGTAAACATAGTAAAACCAAAAATGAGGTAAGGAACCAGCAACACTCTCCATCATCTCGCTCATGAGAACCCATAGCGCTATTTTCTAGTCCATAAGTGCTTCGATGGTAGAATATCGGCCCATCCTCATTGAGGAAACTAAAGAGCTCCCAGTTACTTTTGATAGCTTATGTATCCTCAACGGCCTTCTCATTGAGAAGGAAAAGAGTAGTGGGAAAGGCATGCACAACCTTAAGGGAAAATTTAATCACATCCTTCAAACTCTTGTTTGTGGCTTCCAGGTCCTTAGTGAGTTTTGAGACTGTGCTTTCCATGGTATCGACCTGGAACTTAATTTTTCCCATCAAGCTGCTACCAGTGTGACCTTTGTTCTCACTAGGGTCTTTCTCCTTGACATCTTCCCTAGCCAAATTGGTTTGGGTATCTCCCTTAGCCTTAATTTCCACCTCGACAGTGTCATCCCCAAGGCTCTCTTTGCTAGGAGAACCAACAAAACCTTCATCCTGGATAGAAACCTCCTCCTTGGACATGATCTCTCCGATAGCTCTTTTTCCTTGTTCTTTGGCAAGGTGGGAAGAGTGGTGAGTAGAAGTAAGCAGGGGCTCAGAAGCATGGCCATAGTCCTCATTAATCACAATCTTTTTCTTCTTCTTGGGAGGGGCAGAGAGTCATCTCCCAGGTTAAGGGAATGCTTCAGAGAGCTAGGGGTGGGCTAGATTTTAGAAGACATAGGGCTAGAAGCAGGGGTCACATAACCCTTAGACTCAATGGGAGTGGATATGCCCTCATTAAGGGAAACCAAAGGCGACACGGGATGAAGAGAGGTGTGAGAAACTTGCGGAGGCAGAGATGGGCAAAGGGCATGGTGAAAGTTATAAAGGAAAAGGATGAGGCCCTGATGAAGATAAACAGGGATTTTGCTGAAGGAAATGGCTTCATTAACAACCTTCACATTAGCTTCTAATGAATGTAGCAGGAAGAAGGGAAAATAAATTAACAACTTGTGACAAAAATCATGTAGCAAGGGGAGGTGATAGTTATAAAATGTACCAAATCAGCCCTCCAGAGTAAATTACTTCATCACGAGCTTACATATTTTTGGTCAAACCACTGGGAGCTCTATTATAATGTAGCCACCATTTATGAGAGTGGGGGTGGGACCATCCTTTAAGAATTGCGCAAATTCCATCTTCGCCTGGGTCTTAACTATCTTTTTCCACTTCCTACCAGTCATTGGCATACATGTAGCCTACCCAATAACCTCTTCATTGACTAGGAAGGTGATGCCATTGATGGTGACTTTCCTATCATTCCAGGTCTTGGACACCTATCTAGAGATCATCTCATCATGGCCATGGAGGTGTTCCATGAATGACAGAATCTCTCCCTCCTTGCAAAAGTACATAACCATGGGATCTGAGGAGAACCCGTCCTTAATCTGGTCTGGCTTGATTCTTTTTCTATCACCACCCATAATCTTCCAAATAGGTCATCTACAGAGAAAAACTAGAGAGAAGCCCAGAGGATGATTTCTCTTACCAGCCTCAGCTCTTCGAAAAAACCCACAACACAAGTTATGAAATTCGAAAGGAAAGTTAGACAGGGGTTTAGATGCCATTTTAATTTGTAAAGAGTGATTAAGGATTTGAGTGTCTTGGAGTTCACAAAGCCTAGCCATGAGTGCCACCGAGGTTAAAATGTGAGAAGTACACATTAACCCAAACTTATAATAATAAATATCTTGCAAAAATATACACCGTACCTTTTTCCACCCTACGAAGATTTATTGCCCCGAGCCCAATTGAAATAATGATTTTTTTAGAAGCCCGATTTATAGCCACCAACCACATCAGCCAAGTCATACCCATATCAAACTTACAATTACACCCCTAGTGATCCATGTGGAAGTTAAAAAAATTTGGGCAAGTTGTCGTAAGAATGCACTGGTACCCAGTCACACCATAAGGCGTCCCACCCAAGCTTTCCTTTTTAAACATCATGAGTTTGAAAATCAATTTCTCTCATTTCCTGCCTTAGCAGGTCTTGAGTGTTTTGGGGTAGCTAACTAACAGCTCTCCAACATCTAAGCCTCTCCAGCTGCAGACTGGTAGCAGCCATGGCATTAGCAACCGCATTTCCTTCCTTGTAGATGTGCTTGATGATAACCCTATGCAAGCTATCCATAATGCCTTGAATATCTCTCAAAATGCTATCCACTTTCCAGTTAGTGTTACAATCACCCTTGGAGGCCTCAATTATGACTTTGGAATCACCTTCAATGTTAATGTTGGTGCAGCCAATGGACATAGAAATTCTCAGTTCCTAGAGGAGAGCCATACCTTCCACCTAGTTGACAGTGTGGTTTTGAAGGGGACCACCATAGGATATCAATAAGTAGCCATTGTGATCATGAATGACACCCCCACCAACTTGTAGCAGACTGTGAACCGACCCATCAAAATTCAACTTATGCTAGGTCATACCGGGAGGATTCCAAATAGTAGCATTGTGAGCAGCCATTTTGGAGCCATCAAACTTGGCAAACCCCTTACCCAATCCCCAAATCATAGTAGTTTTGTGATCCTAGGTTGAAGGTGGAAAATAGGGAGTCTTCTAGTGGGTGACAAGTAAGCTTTCCTAAAGAAATTTCAACCCAATTTGAAACACTGGCGTGCTATTCAACTCAGTATCTCTGAAGATCATGTTATTGTGTTCCTTCCAAAGGGACCAGCAGAAAATAGGCAAAGCCTAGTTCCACAAGATCTTTATCAGAGGGTTGTATGAGGGAGAGAGCTAGTTATGGAATAGATCACCTATACCTTTATTAGGAGTCCACTGGATGCCAAGGTGAGTTAAAATGTGTTGCCACACCTCAGACGCAAATTCACAGCGAATAAATAAGTGGTTTATATTTTGCTCTTCTTTCTTACATAAGCAACATCTATTGGCAAGATTAAACTCCCTCTTAGTGAGGTTGTCCAGAGTAAGGATTTTCCCATGTAGCACTATCCACCAGAAGAAGTTGACCTTAGGGATTAGTTGTGGTTACCACATTTTTCTAGCAGGTAGTGTCAGCAAGAGCCGTTGTAAATTGACTGTAGGCAGATTTGATAGTGAAGCCATCGTTAAGGGTATGACACCAAAGGAGTCTATTAGGCCTATCAAAAATGGGAATGTGGATAGAACGGATTAAGGTAATTAGGTTAGCAGCCAAATTTAGGAGATCCAGTCTATCCCTCAGGAAATGGGTAATATCAATCCATCTTTCATTAGTTATGAAATTGGAGACCAGGCTACCCACTCCATGGGTAAGAGTGTTTCTTAATTGGGAGAAATGAGTGGCAACAAGAATACCATCAGAAAGCCAAGGCTCCTCCTAGAACCTTATGTCCCTGCCATTACCTAATTGCCAAAGAGTTCCTTTCTCCATAATACTTCTATTTTTGAGGATATTGTTCCATATTTTGGAACCTCTCAGATGCCCCTATTCCATAAAGACCTTACAGAAGCATCCCCCATCAAGGTATTTGGCCTTCATGATTTTACACCAGTTAGTAGAACTCAAAACCATTTGCCAAGATAACTTAGATAGCAGGGCTCTATTGAGGTTGTTAATTCTTCTCAGTCCAAGGCCCCCCATATGTTTAGGGTGATAGAATTTCTCCTAGCTAACCAAAGGAAGTCTTCTCTTTTCTTTAGACCTCGACCAAAGGAAGGTGCACTAAATCTTTTCCAAATTTTTAGCCATGACCCCAGAAATTTTGAAAATGGAAAGGAAATAGATAGGAATTCCTTGAAGAGAAGCAGTAAGAAGTTGAAGCTTACCAGTGCTGCTGAGAAGTTTACCTTTCCAACCAGTCAGCTTCCTTTGAGTTCGCTCAAGGATGGAGTTCCAAAACTCATTCTTCATTTCTTTGACAATAAGAGGGAGTCCAAGGTAAGTCATAGGAAGTGAATCATCCTGGCAGTGAAGAATTCTCAAGATCTTAGATTAGACCATCATCTCAGTATTAAAGAAGAATATTCTACTTTTATGATAGTTTATGTGTTGTCCTGAAGCAGTAGCATAACTTTCAAGCATATATTTCCACACCCTGGCTTCAAGAACTGAGGAGGTACCAAAGAAGAAAGTTTGATCCACAAATTGTTGCAGGACTTTAGGGGGAAGGCTAGAGGTAGCTTTGATTCCCTCAATTTTTTGAAGCCATGTTAGGTGCATCATGTTACGGCCCAGAACCTCAGCAAGAAGGATAAAAATATAGGGGGATAAAGGATCCCCTTGGCGGAGACCCTTATCAAGGGCAAATTTAGTGCTTAGTTTTCTGTTGAACAACATAGAGAATTTGATAGTTTCAGTGCAGGCTTTAATCAAAGTTAAGAAGTCTTGAGAGAACCCAAAGGAGGAAAGGACTTTATAGAGGAAGTTCCAAATAAATTTATCGTAGGCTTTAGAGATGTCAAGCTTAAGTGCCATACCAACAGCCTTGGTGTGAGAGATAGAGTGGAGGATCTCCTAGGTAATGATGGCAGCGTCCAAAATTTATCTACTTGGGACAAACCCTTTCTGAGTGGGGTTAATAACTTTATTGAGAAGGGGTTTGAGTCTACTGAACATAATCTTAGAGAATATTTTGTGCAAGGTGTTACAGAGGCTGATGGGTCTAAAATCATCCATAGTTTTGGGCTCAGCACATTTTGGCACTAGGACAATGAAAGTGTCATTGAGCTGTTTGAGAATTTGCTTAGTTCTGAAAAAATCCCTAGCAGCATGTATCATATCATACACAACAATGTCCCAAAAATCTTGAAAAAAAATTAGGGGGAACCTATCAAGGCTAGGGGCTTTGAAGGATTTCGTGGAGAACACGACATTATAGACTTCATCATTAGTGACTCTTGAAAGTAGGGAGTTGTTGTCACTATCAGTGATCACCTTCAGCAAAATAGAGGTAAGCTGATTTTGGAGGGTTTCAAAATTACCAGTATTTGCATCAGCAAAGGAGTTGACAAAGTAGTCCGTAGCTAGATTCCTCAGCAAGGTAGGGTTAGAGATCCCATTCCCTCTACTATCCTTAAGAGTGTTGATAGTATTCTGCCTCTTGTGCTTGCAGGCATATTAATGGAAGAAAGAAAAGTTCTTATCTCCCTCTTTGAGCCACAACACTTTGTACCTCTGCTTCCAAAAAATTTCCTTGTTAGCCAGAGTAGGTTTACAATCTTTCCTAACCTCTTCCTCCTCATTGAGTAAGTCAGGCAATAAATTCCCAGTACCCATCAACCCTTGGAGGTTTTCCAATTTCTCATTTAGAGCTTTCTTTTTATGAAAGATATCACCAAAACTGGTCTTACTCCAACCTTTAATAGCTCCCCTGATCATTTCTAGTTTAGAGGCCACTTTGAACATAGCAGAACCCTTGATTGGACTAGACCACCATTGCTGAACCCTGTCCCTAAAATTGGGGTGTGAAGTCCACATAATTTCATATCTGAAAGGGGCAAGGTAGGAGTTCTTCCCATCCATCCACTTGAGCAACAGAGGATTATGATCCGAGGTGGTTCTAGGGAGGGCAGTGAGAGAGCAGAAGGGACCCAGGTCCCAAGTAGAAGATATTAAGACCCTATCCAACCACACCTGAATCAGGTGGTTGCCTTTCTTGTTGTTGGTCCAGGTGAAGGGATTACCTTTAAGATCAACATCCTGAAGCCCATTCAAATTGACAAAGCTGGACAAGTCCCCCATGCTTTTAGAAAAATCCACAATACCCCCACATTTTTCAAAAGGGTATAGAGGGGAGTTGAATTCCCCCACCACCAAAAAATTAGAGCCCTAAAGGAGGAGAAAAGAGGATGAAAGCTCCTCCCAAAGATCATTTTTTCCCTGATAGGAGTTAGGAGCATAAATATTAAAATAGTGCCAGGTAGCCTTCGGGGAGGTAAACGAAATAGGAAGATGGTGGTGAGAGAAACTGAGGGCATTCCCATTAACTTTAGAAGGGTTCCAAAGGGTGAAGCCCCACACACCTCAGAATAAAAGAACATGGCTCCAGGCCATAGCCGTCCCACAAGAGAATCAAAGTTACAATAGGTCATTTTGACTTCTTGAATAAGGAGAATGTCTACTTTATAATCAACAATATATTGTTTAACAACAAGTTGTTTCTGTGGGTTGTTTAAACCTTGAATGTTCTAGGAGAAAACAATCATTACTTACCTTTGGGTGTGAGTTCGAGGGTTTGCTGCTTGCCCGCAGCAATCTCCATCATTGTGCTCATGTTTCTTCTTGTCCTATCTAATGGACGTCTTGGTTTTGTGTCCACACCCACATCAATTTTTTTAGTCCTTGTTTTCTTGTGCTGGGTTTGCCATTCTCCATCTCTACCTTTCAAAGCATCAGGTGGCTTAATCAGGGTGCTACAAATAGCCTATTGAGGGCTGATATCATAGATATTCAAGACCACTTCCATCACTGAGCTGACCACCAGTTCCAGTACCTCAAGCCACACTTTTGTGTTACCCCTGGCCTTCAGGTCAACTTGGTCTTGCTTATCAATTGAATCACTATTAGGTGGGCAAATTCCCACCTCATTAGAGACTCCACCCATGGGTATTTCTCCCTCTTCCAACAGAATACTCAAGGGGACCATCTCCAACATAGGGGGATCATCCTTAGTAACATGAGTCTGTAGAGTAGCAGCAACCTGGGGTTGCAGAGCAGTAACATCTATGGTCTTCAGGGGGGAAGGAGTAGTAGTGCCCTTAAGTTTTGGCTCTGGTAACTTAGGTTCTTTGCAATCCCTCCTAGTGTGCCTTTTAGAATTACAATCTTGACAATAGAGTGTTGCATTCTCATACACGATGGCCTGAGACCATTTCCCCAATTTGGACTTAAGGACATCAAAGTTTGGTAGTGTCTTGTTAATGGGGACATTAACACAGAAATGAGCAAAAATAAGACGAGACTTGGAGAAGGTAATCAGATCAGATGCAATATAATGACCAAAGGAGTTACCTATTGACCAAAAGACATGTTCATCCCAAAACTCAAGTGGGAGACCCGACAGCCGAATCCAAAGAGGGGCCATCTTATTTAGGTCGACAGAAGGGTTGAAGCCAGGCTTCCACTTAGCCAAAGTGAGGAGGTGATTACCATACAGCCAGGAACCCGCAAGGATAAGGGCAAGGTCCTCTACCGCCATGAATCTGAACAAAAAAAGACCACCCGGCATCACAAAGGTCACCACACTACCCTTCAGCTTCTAGTTGCCTCCAACCCATTTTCTCACCATATCGATGGTAGCTGGTCTGAAATTGAAAAAATGTCCAACTAGGGCTTGATGAAATTCTGCCATAGTTCTATCAACAATGGAATCAAGAAGGAGGATTTTTGTGCCTTCATCTGTAATTCTAGTCACACAACAAAGAGAATCCACCTCAGCAGTTTGGGTCCCCACAAGCGTGCCTTTCCAGTCTGGCTTGGCCCCAGAGGTAAGTAGAGAATCCAAGGCCTCTGACCGTGGAACAACGACAGAGTCAGACAAGGGTTGAACATGTGGTGACAACGGAGGGTCACCAGGGGAAGGGGGAGGGGGAGGGAGTTCCTCCCCGGGAGCTTCCACCATGCAAGGGAAATTTGAATTTTAAAAACACGCACAAGTTGCAGAGCGAAATTTTTTTGTTGCAATATATCTCTATGTTAATATGTCCACTCTCTACATATAGTAGGAACCTTCAGTTTAAGCCCTGACAACCTCTTAAACATTGTATCTGCTTTAGCTAAAATCCTTGGATGCACGCCTTGACATTTACATTATTTCCATGATAGTGCAATTACACTAGCATTACTATTCGACTATATGCAACGATATAATAAAGTATCATTATGTCTCTGAGGTTATTATGAGGTATTGTGAGTAAATTTGGACAGTTAAAATAATTATACGTCTCATCTAAACCAACAAGTAACAAATATTTATCATATTTTCCATCAGTCAAAATCCATATTTAAATATTAAAATAAAATGAAATGCGTAGAAGCTGTAACGGACTTCAGACATCGAGTCTTCACACTTCACACCTTTTAACTTAGTCAAGGAGAGACTTGGGGCCATCACAATCTATGATTATTATTATTTGTAAGAAAAGACTTTGTTGTTTTATTATTATTATTAGCTAAAAGTCACGATAATGAACTTTTCGTGTCCAGTGATAAGCGTATTGTTGTGTTATATACGAGTAACAATATATGACGAATCCCATCACATTTGTTTCAGAGTAGAATAGAATGGCCAGGTGCTCAACCCTCATTGTTTTGGTAATGTTGGCGTCAATACTTCTATCAGACTGTCGTCTTGTAATTGGTAATTCTTTTTTTTTTTTCTCTGCAATTTTTTATGCATTCAATGGTTATTATGGCGGTGTATTGACGTCATTTTGATGGTTGTACTGCATCTGTAGAGTCTAATACTATCGGGGCAGGAGAGATGAGGATGACAAAGTGGGATAATAACTTAATGGTTTTAAATACCATGAGCCCAGTTTGTTCATTTCATATTTAAGAATACTATAAAAGCGTTCTTAGAGGGGAAAAAAGAAACAATTTTCATTATGGTGTATTTTGTGATGAAATAGGTGGCAAAGGAACGAACATAAGAGGAAGAAGATTTACATCTTAGGAGAGAATTAGAAGGTGGACATCACATCCCGGGAGGTGGGCATTCTCACAAACCATGTTGTTAATGAATGAATACATCGCACATGTTTTACAGGTCGTAGCGGAGGAAACAACCGAATTTACAATTCTTACGAGTCCTCGCCAAAGGCGGGCGAGGAGATTATTAGTCCCGCCTATTAAGGCGGAGACTTATGTTTTCGGAGCATTACTTTTCTATTAGTTCTCCTTGAAATTCGTGTTTGCAAAAAAATTAAACATTATTTCTAATGTTTCCCGTGGTTTATTTTTATTTTTATTTTTCTGAAGAATATTTTCTTTTTTTGATTGGTTGTCCATATTTTAGCTGGGGGTTTAATTATTTTTCTATTCAGAAATTCAAAAAAATTGTCTAGTCGACAATTAAAAAAGTACCTCAAAGAAAATATTTTTAATATTTTAAAAGACTCTTCTAAAAACTTCGTGTGATTCATAACCAGAGAAGGCTAAGGCTAGGGATTGTAGGGTCTATTTTCCAGTGCTTTAATCCTCAGTGCTAATTATTCATTGCTAGGTCTTCGACTCTGTTCAACAGATCCAAATGTTTGTTACAGCTCTCAAATGTCACGCTCATAATGCAGACTCCCTGCAACCCTCTTCTCACTCGTGAGTCGAATCTATGGCATAGTCAATGCAGGAGATTATGCATGATTATGTGTAATGGGGTGAGCATAGCTTCACATCTACAAGCCATGTTTGCTAGCTGAGAAACATAAATTTACGCTTATGTGTATTTAATATTTTATTTTCTACAATTTTTTACTCTATTTATTCTCAGCAATGGATGGGTAGGGACTCTTTCCCTATGTTTATTCTCAGCATTACAAATTTTCTCACTGAAAACCCTAACTTGTTCTTTTATTGTTGCTGCAACTTCCATGTTGAACATCAAACTGTTTGTTGTTGCAGCAACTTCCATATACTCCAGTTTTGGCCGCAAGCTGTTTTGTATTCACCCATTTCATTTTCGCAATGTTTTCTCAACGGAAACTCATTCACAGAGCCTCTTTTCACAGTTTGCCTCCTCCAAACTGAACATGTCTGAGGCCGACATCACTTGGACTTTAAAGTCTTTACCCCGTTTGCAGAAGCTTCGAACCCTCGACAACGTAGAGAAGATCATTTATTTGTTGAAGAAGCGCAGCTTCACTGAAGTCCAAGTTGCCAATATATTAAGGAAGCAGTTGAGGCTTATCGGATATGCAGAAACAATGTTGGAACCTAAGCTCAAACTGCTGGAAGATTTCGGTTTTGTGGGTCGAGATCTGGCCAAACTTTTAATGGGAAATAGATACTTTTTGTGCAATAGCCTCGAGAACAGCATTATTCCCACGATGGAGTTTCTGAAGAATGTATTTAAGTCTCAGGATGTGCTCGTTAAAGCCCTAATAAATGCACCAAGACTTCTCTCTTGTAGCTTGGAGAAGACCTTGAAGCCCTCGCTTGCTTTCTGGTAAGGATGGGGTTTTTCTGGGACGGAGCTCGTAAGCTTCTTACAGGTATCTCCGCTTGTTCTCACACGAACAACTTTAATCCCCGCACAAGTGGATCTCATCAACAAGATTGGCGCCGACAAAAAAATTAAACAAATTTCTGAGGGTTTAAAAATTTAAAGACGCTGTTGGTAATGCTAAATAATTGACGATGAGCATTTTTAAGATTTAATGTTTAGGAATTTTAATAATGTTTTTGACCTTTTGAAACAAGATGGTCTGAGATTCATTGATTATCAGTCAACTTATATCGAAAACACAGAAATTTAGAAGACTACAGGTTTCTGTCAAAATTCATGAGTTGATTGAGTGAAAGCAACAAACGCTACCACAAGTCTTTGCAAGTAAGTTGATCTCGGGTTTTTGCTACTCTTCCACAGATGCATGATTTCAAAAATTATGTTTTTAACAGTGTTACCATGAGTTTTGGGGACAGGGTTATGGGTTTAAAAGGTGATTTTTTTTCGTAGACTTTTGGGATGGCAGTAAAAATTAATATATAAAAAATGAAAACTTCATATTTGAAACATGAAGCACAAAAAATAGTAAAAGAAATTGCAATTTATCATTTATGTAAACGGCATGACTAAAAGAAGCAGAATTTATACAAAGTTGTTGTACCATCAGGCACATCAAATTTTCCTGTCTTTACCCTGGCTACAAAATCTTGAATGAAAATCGTAACTTTAACTAGGGCATCTCATATCCTGCACTTGCAAATAACCCACAAACCCTAGCGATGTAAAATCCTACAATTTTCATAGTTTGAGTTAATGCATCTATTAATATACTGATCATACAATCTATTACCACTTTTTTTCATGTCATGTGGTGGGATTCTGCCAACTCTCATGTGGTCTATATACAAGTATCTTATGCAGTCTCACATGCACTTGACAATGAAAACCATTTTTATTTTCTATAATTGAATAGTCTATGCATTTTGGCAAACATGGCCTAATCACAGTTAACATTTTTTTGACTTCTTGTTTATCTTACCATCATCAAGGAGTGCAGATACATTTAATCCATCAACACACAACAAAAAATAAAATGCTATACTTAAAAATAGATATTTTTATGCAAAACAAGTAGAAACATGCAAACTGTTCTTGATGACAACATCCAAAGGTTTTTTCATCTCAGACCATTCCCCTTCACTGTTCTCTCCTAAATTCTAATGCACTTTATTTCTGAATTTGGGCTCAGGATATGAAGGAATGGCTCCATAAATCAGAAAAATGAAATTATTGAGGTGAGGAGGTGGAGAAAACTTATGATAGTACAGTGACATAGAAGAATGGTGGAAAGGCAGAGGGATTTCATGCTTGTAAACCACCAGAGACACCCTATGCTCAACTGGCTTCATCCCCTAACAATAAAACAATCACAAAAGCAAAAAGAAAAAACATCAGCAGCAGACATTCGACGGCGGAGAGCATAATTTGGCCTAGAAGACTGTCCTATTTTTAAAACATCATAAGTACACTGCACGTGTCTCATTCAAAAGGAAAGTTGTTCAAATTCGACGGCGGAGAGCCTAATTTGGCCTATAAGACTGTCCTATTTTTTTAACATCATACTACACTGCACGTTTCTCATTCAAAAGGACAGTTGTTCACATTCTTTGCTCCCACATACAATTGACATGCAGAACACTTGTCTTTGAAATAGTAAAATAATTATAAACCCTACAGAAAAAAGACATATGTGTAATTGCATATTTTGTGACAACCTGCCACCACATCTCAGATCAGAAAGCAGTGGAATTCCATACAGAACATGGGCTTTAGAAATACATTTTATCGACAGGTTATAGTTGCATGTAACATCATGTCTATAGCCATATTTTTTAATTGTTTGATATGAACATATTAACCTTTTTCTATAATTCTCATAATTGTCATTCTTTGTTCTGACAATCTGTCTCCTCTGCATGTCATTATGTTTTTCTACACCTTCTCTTGCTTGGTAATTTGCATCTTTCTCCCGACACTCTAGCAGATCTAAATTCAGTCCAATCAAATTAGCGAAAAGTATTTTTAATAAATATTAAAAATAGACATAACAAAAATTTGGCTGAGTAAACATGAATCAATCACTAGTTCAAATTTGCTGCCTCCACTTTAGTTCCAGGCAGGAACTAATAGTCTTAAGTTCTTAACTAAAAGACATGTATGTTGAGAAGGAATGTATCCGTTCAAAAAATTGCACCTGCTCTTCAAGTGGCATAAAGACATAAAAGAAGAATAATAAGGGGGGATGACAGGGTATAGAGAGAGAACAAAATAAAGTTCAAATCAAAATTATAAATTTGAGTTTGATTTCAGAAAAGATAACCACGACAGATCAAATGAGTGGAAAGGAACCTCTGACCTATAATCAGGAAATCAGACAAGACTTCAATAATAAGTAATTGGCATCATCATCAGATCATCATCAATTACAAGCAGTGCTAATCATGGTTGGAAAGGACTGCATTCAGATCAGACATAAGAGTAGCAGACTCATACTCACTTCAGATCTGTTATAACCACATCTAGATATCTTAATACTTACTCTTGTGGGCAAATTCTATGATAAATTTGGGAGGGGACATTACATCCTCTGTCCACAAATTGAGTTTGTCTCTGCCAAAACTAGATGACAACCAAACAAACATAGTAAAGACAACAGACAAAACCATAGCAAATACAACAGACAACCTCAAACCTGTCATTTCACTCTTTGACAGGAACTTTGTTACTCTGCAACACTTATTTTAAGATATGAATTCCATTAGTGACTGAAATTCAGATCAATTGTTTCCTGGGAACTTTTTCCAAAATTTTGTTGACAACATGCATAGAAGTTCATGTTCAACACTTGCAGCAAGCTACTACGCCCTTTGATATCTTCAGGAGCCCCTGTATAGAGGGTCTCACAATGCTCCAGAGGAGCTTCAGAGAAAACCCTTCACCTCCTCGCCACATCCAAACTCCAAATCGCTTTGTGTTTCAAATACTATAACCAAATCTTTCTAGGCATCGTGGAATCGGTGGAACAAAAGGAATGACACAATAAGACAAGTGTAGGGAAACGGAGTGCAAGATCAAGAGTGGCATAATTAACTTTCCTATGTTTGATGTTTCAATAATTGACCGCTCACGTTGAAGCTTTATCCATCGGCTACGTGTCGAAGCCATCACCATTAATTATCATCGTTGATGAGTTGGATTATTCTACATTGACACCTGTCAAATTCTAGTCCGCAAAAAGAAGTGGTTAATTTTACAATGACATTCCTGTGGGTATCACGGTGAGAGTGGGGAGTAGCAACTCCACAATTTTCAAATGAAAGGAGACAACGACTCTTTCACAAAGTTGGAATCTTCTCTTTATTGTGTTTCTTATTCAGGAAAAAAATTATCGATGCGCTAGAGAGCATAATCTTTTATTCAATTTATAGATCACGTGTCCACCATCCGAATAATCTCGCATTCTTACCAGTGGATGCTTATTTTTCTCGTCCTATTTAGATCATCAAAACGTGAACCCGTGAGTTACAATTTACATCTTGCAAAATGGGAAAATCGTCCAATGGAGAAGCTGAAAGGTCTACAACGAAATTTTATGTAATGCTTAGCCTCATCTACCAGTGATAAAATTAATATCAAGCAGAAAAGAAAACCATTCGTTTTGTAAGACACCAAAGAGATTGAGTTAGGCAGTCGGATTTTTCAATGTTGGAATTTAACAGTGAAAAAGTTTGACTAATTGAAACTCAGAGTAAATTCATGTAATGTTTGTCTAATAAAACTGTGGTTTTTATTAAAAAACTTTGCATTTATAAAAACAATACAAATTGTGTCTCTTTCCTATGTCCTACTCACAAGTTATAATATGCTAGACTTCAGGAGTCTTTTTATGGTTGAACAAGTCCCTGCTAAATTATTTATTAAACTTGGTCATAAAATTCCTCGTGAACTGGAATGCAAAAGCATTCAATGCAAAATATGGCACATAAACTTGTTCTAAAACTTAGGGATGTACATTTCAATGTCATAACAACAACAAAAGCACAGTACACAAGTGACTGTTCCATAGAAACTGCAACTCCCTGGTCATTCATCCTATTTGTGGATGATTAAAAATTGTTTTTTTACATAAACAATGCCAAGTGTGCTTTAAAAAGGCCCAGGTAACATCTATCTTGTTATGTTTTATATCATATTCAAGTCTATGTTGTGAACGGTCTGTCTTTACCCAAGCACACCTCCTATAAAATGAGACAAAAAAAAACACATTAAGCAACAGGGAAAACCATGTCAATCGTATAGTTATAAAATACTTTTCACATCGCCATTAATCTTTGTATCCACTAATAAAAAAACATTAAATTTTGGACATGAAATGACTTAATTGCTGAATAATTTTAATCTCGCTAATATCATCAAAATCACAAAATATAGGGATCCGAACAAATTGTGCTGCTTGCAAAGGCTTGCCATCTGACTGTCTAAAACTCGATCAACAATCCTCAATAGAAAAAAGCATAGGAAAAGTGTTGAGAGGCAAGAGGTTTCGACCAAATTTGAGCAACTGCTTTCTGGGTTTTGGAAAATATACGAGGTGACATCAACGGCAATAGAAACAATCAGTACTTTCATACCGCAAAATAATGCATTTAACATATAACTAAGCTTACACATCTTTCAACAGGTGTAAACAATTGTGACAACTGTCACAAAGACAATGAAACAACATTGGAATGACTGACAGAATATTAATTAGAGATATGAATATTAAACTTTAAATATTATTTATTTATATGTTTATTAAATTAAGTATATTTAATTTTAAATTAAAAATATAATTATGCATAATTCTTAAGTCTAAATTTATATATATTCTATTTAGATTTGTATATATATATATATATATATATATATGAGAATTTAAAAAATATAGCTATATGATTAGATTTGTTCATATAATAATTACCATTTACATCTTAAATTTCTTTGTTCTGGATGATATTTATATAAATTTATAAATTTGTTAAAAGTTTGATTTTATATATATTTAGTTTAATTTATATAATTTATTCTACTATCTTTCATGATAACATTAGAAAAATAGATTCTTCCATCCATGTCTTATTCATTGATATTAATCAAAATACACTCCACATAATTATTATAGTTGTAAGCCAAAAAAATAGAAAAATTTATATATGAAATTTATAATTATATATGTATATATGTATGTTTTTAATTCATAATTATTTATATATATTAAATCTATGTATAATATCCTATATTATATATATAACTTAAAATTTAAATATTCAATATTATAGTTATTTAAATTACATAATAAAATTAACATAAACTAACAATAATATATCAATTTATAACATTATTAAATATATTATATTAATCGTAATATTAGTTTTGATATTCATTAAGTAATATTTAATATCCACAATAAAATTACACTTGCAATGATGATTTATTTGATAGGAGTAGTGGCAGAGAAGAGCAGATTATTCATTAACTCAGAAAAAGCTTGTGAAACAAGTACATGGGTGAGTTGCTTGACTCTTATTCAAATCTAATTTCCTTTCAATTTCAGCTTCTTTTTTTTCAATTAGGCGGGACTTATGCTGTAACACAGCTCTTGTTATTTTTAGTTCCTGCCAAAGGCAGGAAAACTACTATAATCATTCAGTTTACTTTTTCATTAATCCAACCAATCAAAATAAAGAATTAAATTTTTGAACAAAGTTACTATAGTTTTATTTAATTTTTTATTTTAATGATTATAAAGATTAGTATTTTTTTGTCTTCCTATTTGCCTATATTGAAAATTGAAAACAGTAGGGAGAAAAATATTTTTTTCCATTTTAAAACTATGCCCACATGTTGTACATCTCCACTAGTGAAAGCCACAAGTAAAGGGCACCGACTATGGATGTGTCCCATGCATCCATACCAGTGTATGTGGGGAAGGATTAACTTTTATCTATAGTATGTGCGCAGCAGCAAAAATGTCAAAAGCATATCTTATCAAGGGACACTTCATTTTTTTAAGTATATATTTAAGTTGGCTTGTGGTTGTGTTTAAAAATTATATTATATATAATATATTAATTATTTTATTTATTTTTTAAATTTTTTTAATATATTATTATTTATATATCTTATATTAAAATAAATCATAATAATATAAATATTATTTAAATGATATATAATATTAAATTTATACAAATTAATTTTTTATTAATGATATAAATTAAAATCAATATAATTTTTACATTCATTTTTTAATATAAATCAATTTTATATATTATATTTAATAATTTATTTTGATCATAATTGTTAATTTTTAAATTATTTCATTTAAAAATTAGTGAAATAGAAAATATTTGATAAAATTTAATACTAATATTTATTCTATTTTTGTTTCACTTTTATGTTTTCAGAAAAAAAAACTAAAAGCATCAAGAATTTATAATATTAAGATACAAATCTTTCGATATGACTTGGATGCTTGTGGATGCTTAACATTAAGACAGACTAACTTTTTTATTTCTAAACATTTTTAGAGGGTTTTGACTTAACACAATTGTTCATTATTCAATTATTTAATGTTGAATGAAAATAAAAATTATTTCTTCAATTTGAAAAATAACTTTTTTTAACTTTTTTTGTTATTACATTAAAAGATAATAAATATAATATTTATAAACAAATTATCTTTTAGCCTTTTCATAATTTATATGTTCTAAAAATAAATATATTAGTAAATCATAATACGTTTATATTTAAATATCTTTACTATCTAAATAAAACTTAAAAAAATTAAGCCATTAATATATTATATTTACTATTGTTTTAATATGACTTTAAAATGTGTAAAAGTAAATAATAAATTAAATTAGCTAAAATAAATTATTTTAAAAACTAAAAAATTAATTTAACTATCTTAAGTATCAAAAAATTTATAATTAAAAAGACTTAGGTAGGTAGGTAAGTATAAAAAGTTTGAAATAACAAAGTTTCTTTTGCATCATAATAGACATGCATTTACCATACCCAATGCCCAATAATAACTTGTCATGTTTACATGTCTCATACATTCAGTAGTGACAGACTTTTCATTGAGTAATTTTGTTTTTTTTTAATTGGAAAAATTGAATTTTATGTTTACAAAAATTAATGTAGACTAGTCAAATCAAAGAAAAATAAATTTTATATAATCATTTGAAATAGATAATAGATATAAACTATAAAAGTAGTGTTTAATTTTTAAAATTTTGTGATATGATTGGTAAATCTATGGACAATGTTTTTTTCCCGTAGTGAAAAGGGTGTCCCAATCAGCCATGGAACAACATTCTTCCCATTAGGGAATGCTGGCCATAATTTTAAAAAAATGGGGCTCTTACAACCAATCATCTTCGTAAAGCAATGAAAAGAGGATTATGATTAGCAAAATGAGAATAACTTATAAAAACAAACCAACATATAATTATACTGCATGCTTTTGGGTGGATAAAACAACCCTACAAAAGCACTTAATATAAATAGATTTAAAATATATTTAAACATATATTGATTAAAAATATTTACTAAAAATAAAAAAATTATTTATATTTTATACTTATTAAAATTATAGTAATATTATATATATTTTTATTTATATAAAGATTATAAATTAATATTAATGTCTATATAAATATTATAATTATATTTTTAATCATGTTTAAAAAGTTTATATATTAAACAATAAAACTTATATTATAATATTAAGTCAAGTGCATACTAGAAGCTATTGATATCTGATTTAAAGCAATTATTTTTTCCTTGCATTTATTCTTAATTTATTAATCTTCTAAATCTTCATTCCATGCAAGAAGCCCTCTCCATGCACTTGACATGCTTCAAGCCATATAGTTCATGTTCGTCACAAACATTTATTTCCCAATTGACAAAAGCTTGGGGTTGTTGTAAACCAATTTTATGTACTAGAGTTTCCAAATAACATGAAAATTGTGCAATTATTTGTCATGAACCATCAATGACGAGGACAATGGTGGGATTTATGCTCTTATGTTTATAGTAGCTATCAGTGCAATCCATAAATTAAGATTCGACCAAGTGGAAAACTCTAAATTGAGATTTCACCAAGTGGAAAACTATAAACATAGGACACACTAAACAAAAATGTAATAAATCTTGTCTAAAGGCAATAAAGTGCTCACCGCTTCTTATATAACTGTTATTACTTTTATTTGGTTCAATGTGTCATGCTATTTCTTCCTTCTACAAGGGGACTATGTTTGTTTTCCTAATCTGTCCAAAGATATATAAGGCTTAGTTTGAATGCATTCTTAATTCTAATGTACAAGCATTTTACCTCTTTTTCACTCCTCCAAGTTTCTTACTTTTCCCACTTCATCTTAACTCTATAATAATTACGCTATTGGCAGGAACTATGACGCTTTGTATCTCTTGTCATTTTGTATTTTTATTAAGTACATTCTCTAATGTTTAAGCATTTCTAAATCTTTAAAATTGTGTAAAAAGAGATGGAAATAAATTTTTAATTTGAAGGAAGGTGAATCATGTGGGCCTTCACACAAATGACGTAATTATTCTTTATTATTCTTAAAAATTAAGGTCAAATAAAAATTTAGCAAATAAAATTATAAAGTATTCTAAGATCATTTTTAACTATTTTTAAAAAAATAAGAGATGTCAATTATGTGGTATCATTTACAAAATAGATGAGAAATATAAACATGAAGGGAGATAAACTTTCAATATAAAATATTCAAGGAGATATGATTCCTTCGAAAGCTTCAGGTTATAATTTTAGACAAAGGTTATGTTTACAATTATGGTTATTTTTAGGGTTGATAATTCCTTTATAGCGAGTGTTACAATCAAGCTTATGGGTATGTGTAGGATCATGGTATGCCAAACTAGGCCCTTAAGTGGCAATGAAAATTTAGAAAATCAGGTTTAGTAAAGTTGACATAAAAAATTGAAGTTATAAATATTATATCAAAAATATGTAAGAATAGAATCTGTAGAAAATTGAATTTAGTTTCTAATATACTAGGCCTTTTTTGAAAAACAATTATTCTGTATGTTGAAAATATCAAATTTCAAAGTAGTAGTACAAAAATTTCAAGAAAAAATAAGAAGTAGGTTTGTTTGACCACCTTAAACACAATCAAATGATAATTTTTTTTTACAAGACTCTAGATATAAGTCGTAGACTCATGTCTGGATGTGACACATATTTTTTTGTAAATTTTTTCTATGTAAATAATTAATTATGATTTTTCTTCTACAACTTTTCCAGAATACAAAAACTCTCATGTTTGACCATGTTAACTTAGTCTAAACTTTATCAAATTGAAAAATTTTATTATTTTTCTTGTAGTAGGAAAATCATAGAATGTGACACATGTTTTGGATTTCAAAAATGTTATAAAGTTTGAAAGTTATAGCTATTTTTCAATAAGTCTATCAATCAGGACTAGAAAGATAATAAGTAGGTGTATGTCTAACCACATTAAACAAAATCAAATGATAATATTTTTTTATAAGATTCTAGATTAAAGTAGTAGACTCATGTCTGGATGTGATGTATATTTTTTTGTATTTTTTTCACATGTAAATAATTAATTATGGTTTTTCTACTATAAATTTTCCTGAATATAAAAACTCTCGTGTCTAACCACTTTGACTTAGTCTAAACTTCATCAAATTGAAAGAATTGTTTATTATTATTGTATTAGGTGAAATATAGAATGTGATGTATATTTTAGATTTTAAAAATGTTATATTGTTTGAAAGTTATAGTTATTTTTCAATGAGTTGATCAATCAGGGCTTTCTTTTCACATCGCCACTTTTTGGCATACCATGATCTTGCGCATACCCTTATATTTAACATTAACATCAAAATTATGGTTTGTATGTGGCTTTGGTACTAAGGTTGGTGCTATGGGTGGAAATTAGATTCATCCCTTGGTATTTGTGTGTATTTCTTCCTTATATTGTGGCCTCTATAAATGGTTTTAGATTCTATATAAAAAGGTTAAAGGTATTTTCATTATCACCCTAATGTAGATAAATAAATTTCTATTTTGATAACGACACAAAGACTTACAAAAGGGTCTCTTCTATTCAGCACATGAGCACCTCCCTAGATCAATAGAACATTAAAAACTTGGGAATTATAGCACAAGGAAACTCAGACAATGTTGAAAATTTATTATAAGGTACTTGGTTGCTGATGCAAATTCCCTTCTAACTTCCCATAGCACAACAATACATTGACATAAAGCCACTTCACTTGTTCAAGAATGATAGGTTTCCCTTGGTGGCCTAATGGGAGAAAACACATAAATTTTGCATAGAACCTATTCCAAACGCTCAAAAAAAAAACCTTTCATAATTACAAAAGACACTTTGACACCCTTTTCATGTCATACTAGCAATTAGACCACCCTAACATTGCACTCACACTTCATACCCTCAATGCTAGTGACTATTCTTGACATTACAAGGCATGAAAATATGAACATTAATTTAAATTAAAAAAACATGGAAGGAAAGGCCTAGAAAATCCTTGCATCAATTATTTATATTCCTAATACCATACACTACTACTCATCAAACCTAAACACAAACACAACATACCAAACCCTTTTTAGAGTAGACTCCATTAAAGTTTACAACCCTACAAGTATGAGAATGATCATTTAAACAACTCTTACAAACAACCAAACTTAAATATATTCCTTTGAGTCATGATAAAGGTCATCAAGATAGACCTTCACACCAAACCACACTTTTTTCCAAAGTTGGAATTTTGAGATTTATGTAACGCCCCGCTAGGCAACCCAAGAGGACAAGACATAAACCTCTATAAAATGCAAGTAGTAATTTTTATTTTTTTTAAATTTTAACTAGAATAATATTCATCATCACATTTCATATTTCTAAAAGAAGAAATAATTTTCTACTACTTGGATGTAAGATTTATACAACTTAAGTCCTCAGGGGTTCCCTAACGTCGCTACTAAAGCAACATCAATACTACAAGACTCCTTTTAGGAGATTAAAAATTACATGAATACAAATACATAAGTACATTTCAACATAATAAAATATCCAATAAGAAATCTTCAACTGCAGATCTGGAAAGGAATATGTGCTAGGATCATCCAAAGAATCATGATCAATACCACGATATAAATATTAACCAGCCAACCACATGGAACCAATAGGCCCACTCCTCTGAGCTAGGAGATAGAACCAAAGACCCATACAAGAGGTAACAACTAGGAAATTCCTAAGGTGGTGATAAAATTTCCCCAAAGTCACAACACAAAAGAAAAGACAAGAAGACCACAAGGACTACCAGAGGCATGATCAAATTTGGTAGAGACTCTAAGCTACAAGCTAGGTGAGTGTCATCGCATAGCCCTCACCCCTTGGGTTGTCCTGGTACTAGCCACTCTTGGCCCCGGCTCCCAAGTAGGCACATGCGGAACCGAATGCCTCTCGTACAGACAAGGTCATTCAGTTGTACCTATGCATAGGTACCTTCTCCCACTCTCATCCTTAGTCTTTACTAGCACTAAAGGCATGGGCGAGGCACAATTAATCTTGATTAGTGTGTAATTTCCCATTCCAATAATCTCCCATTCCCAATTCATTTATTTAGGTTATCACTTGATTAAATAACTCATAGTAGGTTATCCTGGTACTAGCCACTTAGGGCCCCGGCCCCTCACTATGAGCCACTCACCTAGTGTACTTAGGTTCCCTAACATACATATAAAAATCATAAGAATATAATAGATTCATCATCAAGAATTCATATCAATTCCATAACAACATTTGATTGAGTTTAGGAAAACATATGTTGTCCCTAGTCCACTTGACAACCCTAAACCCAATATGGCATTCAGAATGTTCCAAACATATAAGAAGACATCCAAGTGATATTATAAACATATTCAGAGTATACATAGATCAAATTAACCACAAAAAAATTCTAATAGCCTCTGGTAACCATACGAAACCTTAAAACTTAATGATGTTCTTAAACTGAATTATTTCAAGCAAGGATTGAATGCAAAGAATAGTCATCATAGAACAGTCATCCATATCTTCCACAAAGAAAATAATAAAGGAAATTGCTTTGGTGGATATTTATATGACATAATTATGGACTCTCAATTTGATTTTTAGGAAGATCCAATAGTGGGAAAGAAAGTTATGACTTCTGGTTTAAAACAGAAAACTCTGGTTAGGGTTCAAACCTGCCTTCACTAAAACGGTTGTAATTTTCATAAATTATAATAAAAATTCTCCAAAAAAATTGGAAATGAAAGATAAGAATTATTATAATCTCTTATATCAAATTAAGACTTTTATATAATCATATCAGCCTTTAGCATACGAATACATTTGACAGAAAATTCAGAATCAAGAATGGACAAGCATAGTCTGCCAAAATGTCAAAAATAAGGCATTAATTCGACCCTAAAAATAAAATCAGAGAGATACCCATTTGAGATCTGTGAATTTTACTTCCAGAAAATCAATTTATTAAAACCATAGATTCAATTTAAATTGTTATAATAATATATCTCCAAAAATGGGTTGCTAAAAACCCTAGGAAAACACATGCCAATTCTTACAAACAAAAATTCAAAACTTTAAAATAACCATACAAATGAAAAGTAAAGATATAATAACTAATGATAATATATAAATAGATCTATAATCTATCAGATACATCAAGTAACTAAAATATTCAATCCATACCTCATGTCCTACGAAGGTTGAATCGAAGAAGGAAGGAAACAAAAGAGAAGACAAATCCAAACTTGAGATGCATCCTTCAAACCCTATCCACTTTCAGAAATCTCCATGAAAGAAAAAAATAATTTCACAGCAAAGAATCCCTCTCTCAACTATTGAAATTCTCACAAAAATGTCTCTCTCCCAAAAGCAAAGATAACCAAAAATTCTTAAAGACATATGCTTACAAACTCTCCTTCACATCTCTAAATTTTCTCTCCAAAATCTCCATGAAAAGTAAGGCCATCCTCTCCTCAATGCTTCAGCCCCAAAATCCCCTCTCTTCAAATGAGAAATTAGTGCATATAAATATATTTCCAAAGGTTGAGAGGAAAAGTAACCAACTCCCAACTAACTCTTAACTAAAGGGTATTATAAAATAACTTAATATCATACAACTATATTACTCAAATATACAATAAAAGATTATTTGTATTCATTCATACACTAATGTAATATTATCCTAACATATATGCATATGCCATCATTAATTACATCAATATCTATATATATAACCTATCCTCATTATTAATAATTAACAATTGAGAATAATATACCTCACATTATTTAATATTTAATTATTAATAATATTATACTTTACATTAATCCCAACATATACACCATCAACAATATCTACAATAATTAACATATAATCACATATATGTGTGTGTGTGTGTTTGCACCCATATATATATATACATATACATATATATATATATATATATGTATATATATATATATATATATATATATATATATATATATATATATATATATATATATATATACATATACATATACATATACATATACATATATATATATATATACATATATATATATATATATATATATATATATATATATATATATATATATACGTGCCAAATACCAAACACTATAATCTATAAGATTATGAAGTAATAGATCACAATATTATTACCTATTTATAATTACTATAGGATATAATCACTGAGGTAGAATAAAATCACATGCCTCAAAATAAATCTAATCATCCAAATAGGCCATACAAATCATCTATGAAACATATTGAGAAAACCATAAGATCAAACAAGGTCAACCAAAGTCAACAAGGAAAGTCAAGCCAAACTCCTGAAACACAACATAGAAAGATTAACTAAGAATCATACCAAGAAGGAGAAATAAATAAAATGAGTAAACAAATCATACAACCAAATGAATTCAAGTGGCCACATGGCACTAACTACAACCATGCCCAACCGGGTGCATTGGATATGGGTTTTTGACCCAAAGGTTGACTGACAAAGAAGGAACCCTAATATTCCCAAATTGGAATAATGACAAAGGAAGACTCATGTAGGGGCCTTAGTACTATCTCCATAACAACAACCATCGAGGATTTGAGGGCATGCTCAGACCTATGAAGCCAGGTGAAGTCGATGCCCGGTACCTGCAAGTCTGCATCACAAAGAAGAAATACATATGCACGGATATACATATAAAAGAAAACATTGCAGACAGATGACCAGGATTGATACATCGTGTGGACCTCAGCGATATGAGTAACTACGACTTCATCCTCAATCATGAAAACACATCATGTATATATATACACTCAAAGCATGTAGCATCATCATAACGAAGGTTAGAATCTCAAGCATTGTGTTAGTCTCTTATCAATACGAATAATAAATCAACATAATCAAATCATCAAGTGAGATACAAGATTCATCCAAAGTAACCTTAATAGAAGAAAATATAGATAATCACTTATATATATATATATATCTATCAAGTACATATCATATAACATCCTAATTATGTTCATAAAGGTCTTGAAGGTACTCAATACATACACAGAGATAAATACATACAAAAATGATACCTTTAGATAGTATGTCTGATATTAGAATCATTGAGTACTAGCTTATGAAATTATTATAAACAAACTATAGCAATAGATCAAACAAGTATCATGTACAACTTAAGCTGTAAGAAAACATGGAAAGATCTTAATTCTTTCAAAAACACAAAACTTATATTAGGGTTAGAGGGGTATTACATCCTCCCTCACTAAGATTTGACTTACTCCTGGAAGTCGAGAAGGTGAACTATATATTGCACATTAGCTAACAGAATTGTAATATTACTATTCTAGAACCTCATTTAATGACTGCACACATACTTCTCCTATCAAGAGTTTTGGTAAATCCTATCTTATTACAACTTTAGTGTAGATTAACTCAATTCAATTAGTAATGACTTTTAAAAGGAATTAACTATGTGATTCTATCACTTTATGCAGTAAGTTTGTTAACAAGATACTTGAAATTACATAAAAATTATTGTTATCAAGTCGAAACTCTAAGGTATTCATGTTTACTCACTAATATCAATATATTATGAAATTGCATGTTTTACCAACTAAGATTATCACTTCCTTTCACAATATCAAAGTTCCTATCTATGGTAACCAGTATAAAAAGAAAGAAAGAATTTATGATATATTTTCCCTTTTGAGACATAATCTAACCCTACATAATACAACCTATGAGACCTTATTACAAATAAGGTCCAAAATTCATGTTCCTTACAAGCTATGAATACCAAACATAGAGAGGTATGTAACATTTATATTTGTTATGATCATGAAGGGAATACATCAAATAATTTTTATTTACTTTTGTAATCATGAAAATAAAACAATCTAGATACTTGAAACTTACCATTTTCATTAACACATAGTTTTATAAGAAATATTCCTTTCCATCAAATCTTTAAGTAGAATTCCAATGACATAGGACACACAAATTTTACAATATAAATATTCTAAGTCATCTTTCATAATAGTTGTAGTGCTTGATTTCCAAAAACACATTCACACCCTAGAGGAGATCTAAACAATTTATAATTTATTACACCATTATTCATTAAGTTGGGATCCCTTCTTAAAGCTTACTATTTATATATGCACTTTTCCCTAATTTGCATGTCAGGAGGTTTCCATATAGCATTTACTTAAGAGTTATTTCAAATTCTTTATTTCATAACAATCATAGATCCATCAAGAGAGAAAGAAGTATATGAGTCCTACTACTATCTTCATAACTGCAACATCTAAATTAATAACATTAACTACTGTACATAACTTTAATTTCTACCCTTTACCTTTTTGAAACCCTCATACACTTTAAAATTTTGAGATAACATCAGTTCTAAATAGAAATTGAGTAAGGTACATTTCTATAACATTTATTTACCACAACAACTCCTTATTCATAGTTGTTCAATCACTTAATGTTGTTAATTTCTTACTACTATGGTGTTGATCACAATGTATACAAAACATGAATTTGTTTCCAAAATACCCATCTAGGATCCTAACTATTCACTAGGCATTTTGCAAGACATATATTTAATAAAAACAACTTCCATCATTAGTATAGATAATCCATCATTGCACATACTCTTCCCTAGAATTTCTTGATTATGTTACCTTAAATCCTTTTTGTGCAATTTAATAAGATATGCAGAAAGGATATAACTTCTTACCAAGATAGGGATAAAAATTCCTCTTCCTAAATGAAAATGTGAATTATAGCCTATGATAAAATCTTGGGGACATAGGTCCTTCACCCAAGGGTTTCCTAATTAAGTATTTACAAATTTTCCTGATATATTATTTCCTTGTCTAAACAATTTTAGTCATGCAAAACTTATTTCTTAAGAGGGGAGAGAGAAAGAGAGAGAAATGCATATGATAGTAAATTATTTATTCCTAATTTATTTATTTATTATTATTATTATTTTCACTTCTTTCCTAGGTACATATTATTAGCCATGTAATCTAATTATTGCCCTATCAGTCCTATCAAGTACTACCACAATCATTTCATTCTTTAAAGATCCAAAAAAAATATATTTCTAAGATACCTTTAGTAGGATAAAATTCAACTAGGTATTTGTAAGAAGATAGAGTGCACAACATTATATTATAGGTAGGATCAAGGGGTAATATTATCTACTACCATAATTAAGATTCAAAACATTTAGTATCCTTTAACTTTTGACCCTTCTAGAGATACCAGTACCTTTCAAGAAAACAAACACAAGTCTCAAGAATTCTTCACCATTCCATTAATATTATAGGAAACATCCACTTAACACATCATTGATCTCATTAGGCAAAAACATAAGTAATTGTTAGAATATAACTCAATCATAGAGGAATAGGTGTGCCCTTGTAAGACAATACAACATAAGAACATGAAATGTAGCCTTCGTTTCCTAAGATTCAAGTTTTAGCATAACAACATAATCCAAAAAGAGACAAAGTTAAGATACTCAAGGTTATGCATAGGTGAGCTATGAGTCCCAGAGTTCCCAGTGTAGAAACCTGGCTCTGATACCAGATGTAACACCCCGCTAGGCAACCCAAGAGGACAAGACATAAACCTCTATAAAATGCAAGTTGTAATTTTTATTTTTATTTTATTTTAACTAGAATAATATTCATCATCACATTTCATATTTCTAAAAGAAGAAATAATTTTCTACTACTTGGATGTAAGATTTATACAACTTAAGTCCTCAGGGGTTCCCTAACGTTGCTACTAAAGCAACATCATATAAACCATTTACATGCATAAGATATCCATCGAATCATGAGCTTAAAAGATCTACGTTCATTTTAACGCATCAAGTTAAATGTCCCTAACTTATTTCTTTTATTAAACATAGGTTAATCATCCAACATCATTATTCCTTTTATCAACTCATTCCATAAATTCATATTGATTTCATCTACATCTACTATCCTTTATATCACTTTTCTCTAATAATTTAGGTAAGAGATTAATATTCATTAAGGTAGGCATTATCCTAAGTACTTCATTAACATGAACCAAGTATTAACATTATAATCAAGTTACTATTTTATTGCATTGTTTCATAACCATTCATTCTTAATAATTCCAATCACTAATCTATCATTTCTCAATAATTTCTTTAGATCTTTTCATCAAGAGAGAATAAATTATTGTTGCGATACATCATTATATATAACTATATTTAAGATTATTTCCTTTACATATGGACAACATAAGAGGATAGGAGAAATAACATAAACACTTTCTTTTAATGCTAGTAACATGTCCAATATTCCACATTCTTTTCCCTTTCTTTTACCTAGAACTACCCATTCCCTTATGCATTGATTTGAATTGAGATTACATCAATACTACAAGACTCCTTTTAGGAGATTAAAAATTACATAAATACAAATACATAAGTACATTTCAACATATTAAAATATCCAATAAGAAATCTTCAACTGTAGATCTAGAAAGGAATATGTGCTAGGATCATCCAAAGAATCACGATCAATACCTCGATATAAATATTAACCACCCAACCACGTGGAACCAATAGGCCCACTCCCTCGAGCTAGGAGATAGAACCAAAGACCCATACAAGAGGTAACAACTAGGAAATTCCTAAGGTGGTGATAAAATTTCCCCAAAGTCACAAAACAAAAGAAAAGACAAGAAAACCACAAGGACTACCAGAGGCATGATCAAATTTGGTAGAGACTCTAAGCTACAAGCTAGGTGAGTGTCATCGCATAGCCCTCACCCCTTGGGTTGTCCTAGTACTAGACACTCTTGGCCCCGGCCCCCAAGTAGGCACATGCGGAACCGAATGCCTCTCGTACAGACAAGGTCATTCAGTTGTACCTACGCATAGGTACCTTCTCCCACTCCCATCCTCAGTCTTTACTAGCACTAAAGGCATGGGCAAGGCATAATTAATCTTGATTAGTGTGTAATTTCCCATTCCAATAATCTCCCATTCCCAATTCATTTATTTAGGTTATCACTTGATTAAATAACTCATAGTAGGTTATCCTGGTACTAGCCACTTAGGGCCCCGGCCCCTCACTATGAGCCACTCACCTAGTGTACTTAGGTTCCCTAACATACATATAAAAATCATAAGAACATAATAGATTCATCATCAAGAATTCATATCAATTCCATAACAACATTTGATTGAGTTTAGGAAAACATATGCTGTCCCTAGTCCACTTGACAACCCTAAACCCAATATGGCATTCAAAATGTTCCAAACATATAAGAAGACATCCAAGTGATATTATAAACATATTCAGAGTATACATAGATCCAATTAACCAAAAAAAATTCTAATAGCCTCTGGAAACCATACGAAACCTTAAAACTTAATTATGTTCTTAAACTGAATTATTTCAAGCAAGGATTGAATGCAAAGAATAGTCATCATAGAACAGTCATCCATATCTTCCACAAAGAAAATAATAAAGGAAATATCTTTGGTGGAGATTTATATAACATAATTATGGACTCTAAATTTTATTTTTAGGAAGATCCAAGGGTGGGAAAGAAAGTTATGACTTCTGGTTTAAAACAGAAAACTCTGGTTAGGGTTCAAACCTACCTTCACTAAAATAGTTGTAATTTTCACAAAACATAATAAAAATTTTCCAAACCAATTGGAAATGAAAGATAAGACTTAGGATAATCTCTGATATCAAATTCAGAATTTTATGTAATCATATCAGCCAGTAGCATAAGAATACATTTGACAGAAAATTTAGAATCAAGAATGGACAGGCATAGTCTGCCAAAATGTCAAAAATAAGGCATTAATTCGACCCTAAAAATAAAATCAGAGAGATACCCATTTTAGATCTATGAATTTTACTTCCATAAAATTAATTTAGTAAAACCATAAATGCAATTTAAATTGTTATAATAATATATCTCCAAAAATGGGTTGCTAAAAACCCTAGGAAAACACATGCCAATTCTTACAAACAAAAACTCAAAACTTTAAAATAACCATACAAATGAAAAGTATAGATATAATAAATAATGATAATATATAAATAGATCTATAATCTATCAGATACATAAAGTAACTAAAATATTCAATCCATACCTCATGTCCTACGAAGGTTGAATCGAAGAAGGAAGGAAACAAAAGAGAAGACAAATCCAAACTTGAGATGCATCCTTCAAACCCTATCCACTTTCAGAAATCTCCATGAAAGAAAAAAATAATTACACAGCAAAGAATCCCTCTCTCAACTACTGAAATTCTCACAAAAATGTCTCTCTCCCAAAAGCAAAGATAACCAAAAATTCTTAAAGACATATGCTTACAAACTCTCCTTCACATCTCCAAATTTTCTCTCCAAAATCTCCATGAAAAGTAAGGCCATCCTCTCCTCAATGCTTCAGCCCCAAAATCCCCTCTCTTCAAATGAGAAATTAGTGCATATAAATATATTTCCAAAGATTGAGAGGAAAAGTAACCAACTCCCAACTAACTCTTAACTAAAGGGTATTATAAAATAACTTAATATCATACAACTATATTACTCAAATATACAATAAAAGATTATTTGTATCCATTCATACACTAATGTAATATTATCCTAACATATATGCATATGTCATCATTAATTACATCAATATCTATATATATAACCTATCCTCATTATTAATAATTAACAATTGAGAATAATATACCTCGCATTATTTAATATTTAATTATTAATAATATTATACTTTACATTAATCCCAAAATATACACCATCAACAATATCTACAATAATTAACATATAATGACATATAAATTTTATATATATAAATTATATATATATATATATATATATATATATATATATATATATATATATATATATATATATATATATATACATGCCAAATACCAAACACTATAATCTATAAGATTATGAAGTAATAGATCACAATATTATTACCTATTTATAATTACTATAGGATATAATCACTGATTTAGAATAAAATCACATGCCTCAAAATAAATCTAATTATCCAAAGAGGCCATACAAATCATCTATGAAACATATCGAGAAAACCATAAGATCAAAAAAGGTCAACCAAAGTCAACAAGGAAAGTCAAGCCAAACTCCTGAAACACAACATAGAAAGATTAACTAATAATCATACCAAGAAGGAGAAATAAATAAAATGAGTAAACAAATCATACAACCAAATGAATTCAAGTGGCCACAAGGCACTAACTACAACTATGCCCAACCGGGTGCGTTGGATATGGGTTTTTGACCCAAAGGTTGAATGACAAAGAAGGAACCCTAATATTCCCAAATTGGAATAATGACAAAGGAAGACTCATGTGGGGGCCTTAGTACTATCTCCATAACAACAACCATCGAGGATTTGAGGGCATGCTCAGACCTGTGAAGCTAGGTGAAGTTGATGCCCGGGTACCTGCAAGCCTGCATCACAAAGAAGAAATACATATGCACGGATATACATATAAAAGAAAACATTGCAGATAGATGACCGGGATCGATACATCGTGTGGACCTCAGCGATATGAGTAACTACGACTTCATCCTCAATCATGGAAACACATCATGTATATATATACACTCAAAGCATGTAGTATCATCATAACGAAGGTTAGAATCTCAAGCATTGTGTTAGTCTATTATCAATACGAATAATAAATCAACATAATCAAATCATCAAGTGAGATACAAGATTCATCCAAAGTAACCTTAATAGAAGAAAATATAGATAATCACTTATATATATCTATCAAGTACATATCATATAACATCCTAACTATGTTCATAAAGGTCTTGAAGGTACTCAATACATACACAGAGATAAATACTACAAAAATGATACCTTTAGATAGTATGTCTGATATTAGAATCATTGAGTACTAGCTTATGAAATTATTATAAACAAACTATAGGAATAGATCAAACAAGTATCATGTACAACTTAAGCTGTAAGAAAACATCGAAAGATCTTAATTCTTTCAAAAATACAAAACTTATATTAGGGTTAGAGGGGTATTACAATTTCAATAAAACAAGATCACTGAAAACCCTAAGTAAGGTTTGTCTATCTTTTTTATTTAAATTATTATCACTTTTCCACATAACCACAAAAATTAATGAAACTAGATTATAAAGAATATAATATCATTTAATTTTTTCGAAGCACATATTCAAGGGCATATCTATTACAATGGTGAGCAATACTGATTGCACGCTTGGTCTCCTTAGCATTTCCAACACATCACTTGTTTGTGACATGGTTTAACAACCTCCTATGTCTTCTATAAGTATAGTGGTTGTATCATACATTAATAGGTTGATCTTTTCGTGCAAAAAAATTGGAATTTGTAACAAGTTGTATTAGATCTTGGTCACAGGTTTGAACCCCACACTTTCACTAGGGAGGATTGTTATAATGGTGATCATGACTAATTGTGCCCTTGGTCTCCTTGGCATTTCTAGTGTAGTGGTGGCATGTGATATGGTTTACAAGCCTCCTATGTCTTCTATTAGTCTAGTGGTTGTATCGGGCATTAATAGGTTGATCTTTTGGTGCAACAACAAACACTAGTTGTAACAATGAAGATTACATAAAATCTATACAAACCAAAACTTTGAGAATATAGAAGCAAAAAAGAAAACACAGAAAATAATACCCGCTCTCACTAAAAATAACATAATTCATTAAAATGTTAATAAATTTGTATTAAAAAAATGAGAAATTTATAACTATTATCCAAGTTCTCCAACTAGTTTTTAGGTTGTATCAATTCATACAAGGTTGTACTAATTAAATCTAGTCTACAATACACAAAAAAAATACTAGGAAAACATGATAGAAATGAATTTTTTCACATTTAATGGCTATCTAACCTTATTTTTTTATGGATATGTTAATTTCACATCCTTTTTCAGTCTTTTCTAACTTCCCCAACCGATTACATTTCTAATTGTTACTCTTTTATAAGTTGACAACTTTTTACTTGACAACATGACAATATTTCAAGACCAAATTTTAGAAACATTTACAATTAATCCCCCAAACTTTTAAAAATGGTTGTTCATGACTCCAATTGGTCTCAAATGCTTTTATTTTATGAAAACTAAAAAAATAACTAAAAAATCAAAAGTTATCATCATGAGCCTAAATGCATCTAAGGATGCCCTTGATTCACCCATCCACACTCTATCACTAAGCAGGTGGCCTCCTACATTTCTTCTATTATTTTACTTGCAAGGAAAGAGATTTTTATGGGGTCTATTTTGGTTTCTAAGAATATTTTTATTGATTTTCTCTTAGGTATTTCACTTTAGAAGACAAAGGATACATAGAACAATATTTTGGATATGTGGAAACTTGCTTGGAATTACTTTGAAGTGGAGGATGATTATGTTCTAGACCCCCTAAGGATACTCCATGTAGAGATGTCTTATTTTTCTTACATGATGAATTTGTAACATTGGGTACTAGTTCCTTTGAGGTTATTTCTCCTTCCATAGGTTGTGGTATTCTCGAAGAACCTAGTGCTTCTCCATCAAAATTGATGAATATCATTTCTTTTAAGATGGTATTTTATGTTGATTGATTCATTTGTATGACTAAAGAACTTATTTGTTGTTATTATTTTTTGAAATCTTCCTAGAATTAACATTATCAACACATGACATTCTCATGTCTATCACGTGAAAGGTCATGTTAAGGTAAGTACTCAGTTGAATAAATTATTTTTATATTCCTTATTTCCTTATGAGGAATGTTGTAGGGTTTGGGGTAGGGGTCCCTAGTTCTTCATTTAGAATGGCCTCTATCTTTCTAAGTGGACTCCTCGTTTTAACCATGTGTACAACTTCAAGTTCCCTATTAGGGAATATTTACCTAGGCTAGCTTTGGATTACTAGAGCGAAAGGGATCTCATGGCCATGATTAACTCAATTGGGAACCTTCATGTTATTAAACTAGTTACCAAATTAATAAAATATATATTATGGGTATGTGCAGGATCATGGTATGCCAAAAAGTGGCGATGTGAAAAAGAAGTCCTGATTGATAGACTCTTTGAAAAATAACTATAACTTTCAAACAATATAACATTTTTTAAATCTGAAATATACATCACATTCTATGCTTCACCTAATACAATAATAATAAATAATTATTTCAATTTTATGAAGTTTAGAAAATGTTAAGGTGGTCAGACACGAGATTTTTTATATTCAGAAAAATTTGTAGTAGAAAAATTATAATTAATTATTTACTTTGAAAAAAATTACAAAAAATATATATCACATCTAGACATGAGTCTACTAATTTTATCTATAATCTTATAAACAAATGTTATCATTTGATTTTATTTAATGTGCTAAGACATACACCTACTTGTTATCTTTCTTGTCTTGATTGATAGACTTATTGAAAAATAGCTATAACTTTCAAACTTTATAACATTTTTGAAATCCAAAACATGTGTCACATTCTATATTTTTCCTACTACAAGAAAAATATTTTAAAAAAATCAATTTGATAAATTGAAGACTAAGTTAACATGGTCAGACACAAGAGTTTTTGTATTTAGGAAAATTGGTAGAAGAAAAATCATAATTAATTATTTACTTGGAAAAAAATTACAAAAAATAATGTTTCACTTCTAGACATGAGTCTACTACTTATATCTAGAATATTGTAAAAAACATATTCTCATTTGATTATGTTGAAGGCGGTTAGACATATACCTACTTATTTTTTCCTAAAATTTTTGTAGTACTACATTGAAATTTAAAATTTTTAACATATAGAATAATTATTTTTCAAAAAGGCCTACTATCTTAGAAACTAAATTCAATTTTCTATAGATTCTCTTCTTACATATTTTTGATATAATATTTATAACTTGTTCAAATTTTTATGTCAACTTGCCTAAACCCGATTTTCTAAATTTTCATTACCACTTAAGGGCCTAGTTTGGCATACCATGATCCTACACATACCCTTGTGCATGGACATAGTTGCAATTCTATGTGTGGTTCTATACATGAACCATAGGAGAATAGATCTTTTATAAATTTGTTTTGGTATTAGGGTTTAATGTATTATATGGTTTGAAATATGAAGAATTCATTTTGTTGGGATATCATTTGAAGGGTAAAATGATTGTTCATTATGCACTTGTTTTTGTATGTGTGCCATCTTAAAATGGACACACTTGTTATTTAAGACCTTTTTGCTCCGATACCTTTACCAACTTTATGGACCATGGATTGATTCATGCACGACTCCATTCTTTTCTTGTTCTACCCATTTTTACCCTTTTAAAATGTGTAGTCTTTGAGAACCCAGGGTTATCTCCTTGTGGTCCAACCCTAGAATAGGTTGACCTAGTTGACCTATTTCCTAATAGGTCAACTAGGTCGACCTGTACCCCAAAGAATTTAAATCCTAGGGCCGGTATTGTCTTAGGGAGTTAAATTGCTAAATAGGGTGCCCTCGTATGCTTGCTTTGTTTTGTCACCCAGAAACTAGTATAAAAGGAAGCCTAGGTACCTCATTTTGGAATTGAATTTTCACTATAGAAATCACAAGTGCAAGCTCAAAAATTCAAGAAAGCATATTTTCATCAAGTATTTAAGGCATTCAAATATTCAAGGATCGTTTGTGAGCATTTCCTCTTCAAGATATAGCACTTTGTGGGCCATCAAGGGAGGAGATTTACATTGACGCATTCATCATCTTCTTCATTGGTGCACATTTACATCCATGGCTCCATGATGTGGTTCTGGTAGATCTATTACATTTTGGGAAATTTCCTACATTAATTATTGCAAATTCAACATCTACAACATACCAGCTCTACAAAATATTTATTTACAAGGGTTTCTGCAAGAAAGGTGAATACTTACATTTTTCTTGTTTCCTTTACCTTTTTTCATTTCAATTTTAAGGTTGATTCCTCAATCTAGCGCTTGACCAAGGAAATCCCTCATCCTCCCAAACCCAAAAATAAGTTTTTTTGTGTGCAGGAACTGGATATCAGAATTGTAACCACAAATCTGGAAACTACTTGCTGAGATATTTCTAAAGAAGTGTAGTTGACTTTGATATAGTATCTCAAGAACATGGTGACCTGGTCAACCTATTCCAAAACATGGTGACTTGGTCAACCTATTCTTGGAGGTTTAGGAAAAATAACATTTTTTGGGTTTTATGTCATGATTGTGAATCTGTAGTTGGAAGTTATGTCACAAGTTTAGATATGCATTTTTTAAATAAAAAGGAAAAATTCCTCATATATTTCAAGGTGAGTAATTTATGATACATTTTATTTCTTAATCTAGACATATTTTCACATCTTGATTGGGCTAAATTTTTACATTTAGCATCTAGATATATCTTACTTTCCTCATTAAATCAGTTGGTTCAATTTCATATTTACTTTTACACATATTTAATCAAATCCAACATTGCATGAGAGAGGACTTTCTTGCGTACTTTGTTAATATAGTTTTGGTTTAGTATTGGCATCTCTTTATCTCCTTGGGTTTCACTAATCTAACTTTGGGTATATTGAGAGTAATATTTGGATGCTCCTCTTTCTCTTGTATTTTGAATGTTAGTGTGGAAGTGGTTAGTTAATGAATTCATCTCACATAGTTTATATTGTTAAATTTATTAGCACCTATTTCCCCCCTAAACATTTTTGTGAACCCGATGTGTTACAACATCCTTTTGATCTTGGAGTTAAATTTCCCTTTACATTATTTTGTGTGTTCACCTTCACTAAATATTTTGGTGAACTAGACTAGTGCCCCTTTCCTTTTGGAGTTAGGTTGTTTCTTTGCATTGATTGTTTACCTTATTTTGGTGAACCCAACACATTACCTCTTTCTTTATTGATAATTATGCTAGATCTCATTAGAGTTTCCTCTTGTGGTCTCATCTTTTTATGAGATTTATTACACTAATTCCAACCTCTAGCATTAGCATTAGGATAAATCATAGACTCATGGGTTCTTTTGATCATGATTCCTCTTTCCTTCCTAGGACCTATGATGATACTAATATTTTTCCTCAAGATCCTAATCCTATAGTGGACCATAACTCTTCTCACTCTTCACATGATAAAGATGAAGGCTTGAGATTTCCTCCTTCCCAAGTTGATAAGCTTTCTCATGAGTTTGATAAATTGGAAAATTGGCTTGTACAACAGAACACAAATCCTGCTAGGGTTGTCGCTATTCAGGCTATTAAGAATCTTATCACTCCTAATAATAACATCTCTATTTTGTGTGGTATATCACAACTTATCAATACTCATGATAACCCTTTGAGGAAATAATCTCAAGAGTTAGGATATATACCTCCTTCCACAACAATTGAACCTTCTATTCCTATTTCTATAACTATTGCTAGCATTCCTACCTATGCACCACCTCTCATGATAACTTCTACACAAGTCTCTAATCCTCTAAATGATGGTCTTCCTAAACCTTCACCTCCTTCAAGTGTTCCTCCTACCTCCATGCCTCCTTCATTACCTTGAAACAATGTTATTCCTTTCACATATTCCAATCCTCTTCTCATTCCTTCTAATCCTCCACCAACATTCTTACATTTTTATTCTAGTTCCTACAACTTTCCTAGTACATCCAATATGTCTCTACCTAGTGTTGCATCTTCTAATCCTACAATTAGTAGCTTGGTTCAAACCTTCACCTCTTTGCAATAACAAGTGGCTCAATTCACTTAATCTAAGTACAAGATCCCTACATGTGACATTTTTATTCCCCTTTCCGTAGATACCCTTTGTGTTGTTATCCCACAACATATTGAGATACCTCTTCTTGAGACTTATAATGCTAAAAATGATCTTTTGATTCATGTTAGGAATTTCAAAACAATATGTAGTGATATTCCTCATGACTATAGGCTCATGGCTATGTTTTTCACACATACTTTTAGGGATAAAGCTTTCCAATGTTATTTATCTTTACCTCATTATTCTATTAATTCATTTCAAATGCTTGCTAATACTTTCATTCAACAATTTCAAAAAATATTGGTCCTCATATTTCTTTGACTTATTTAATGCATTGTAAGAAAAGTGTTAAATATAAAGTTGGTGACTTTATTGGTAGATGCAAACACTTGTATACTAAAATTTCTTATCCCATGCTTGATCATGATATTTAATGTATTTGTATTTCTAATTTGAAAAATATATTAGAGATAGGATTCTCCTTAGTGAGTATACTTCCTTCTCACCTCTTTGCACAGTGCTTCACCATTATAAATTACAAGCGAGCCACCTTGAGATCTCAAATCCAATGGCTCTTATTACTATTGATAAGATTTTCACTATTGTTCATCAAAATAAGTTCTCTAAACCTAACAATTACATTAAGATTCACAAGTCAACCAACACAGTTGATGATCATGTGGCTACTACATCCAAAGTTATGACTACTTTTTCCTTTGTGTATCATATTAATCATAGGTAAACTTATCTATCTGAACCTTTACATGTGGTGATGATGAAATTGATTAATTCTAACATTCTTTAACTTCCTCCCATCCATCCTATTGACACTAGAAATCCAATGCTTAAGTCTTTTGATTAAACTTCTTTTTGTCAATATCATCATCAACCTACTCATGATACTCAAATGTGTTATGCTCTAAAGAATAATATTCAATATCTTATTGATTCCAATTCTATATCTATTTTTTTTGAGGTTAATAGTACAAACAAATCCATAGTACCTCATAATTAGAAAATTCAAGTTTACACCAACCCCTTACCTTCACATTAAACAAATGTCATTAATCAACCTTCTTCTCATGTTACTAACATTAGTAATGATGACAAGTTAGAAAAAGCTAATCATGTGGTTAATTATAATCTTGAGTCTCAACCTCAACCTTCCATTTTACCTTCCCAAAAACCTAAACCTACACATCCTATTACCTTTAATCATTCTAATATGTTTATTGAGCCTAATGGTCCTTTTTACATTACTTTTAGGGTAGCTCATAGCTCTTCCCATGTTGTTTTGATTTATCCTTCTTCCTCTTTGAATGTTATCACTAAAGAGAATCTATTTAATAAAGGATTGCATAAGAATACGTACAATAAATCTAGTTTTTGGATTCAAACTTGCAATGGTTTTCTTTATTGTTCTCAAGGTTATATCAATCTTCATGTGACCCTTTCTAGTAAGGTTGTTCATACTACCTTTTTTTTTATTCCTACTTTTGATCAATTTCAAGTTAAGCTTAGTATTTTGTGGCTCTCTTCCATGCAAGCTATAGCCTCTTCTATTCATAAGTGTATAAAATTTCCTCATAAAGGAGAAGTTTTCACCATTAATCATTCTCTTTATAAACCTTCACCTCCTTGAGATTGTGATGATATAGATTTCTTTTGGCCATATTTCCCTCAAAAACCACCTAACCATCCTGATCATCTTTATCAATCCTATCAACAATACAAGGTAGAAAATATTCTTGAGCTTAGCCTTGCTAAGGTTGATACTCCTAAAGTTGTCTTTCCTAGCCCACCTATTCCTTCACCTGTCATTTTTCAACCCATTGTTGTTCTCTCCTCAAAACCTATGATTGTTGAACCTTATCCTTCAATTTTATCTCATAAAACCATTTGTAACCAACATGCTCGTTAGCGTCTCTAGAACCTTCAAGCTAAGGCTAAGGCCCATTCTCTTTCTTCTCAAATTGATTCTTCATCTCAATCCTTGTCTTCCTTCAATCAACCCATACTTGAGCCTTTAAAGGAAGTGAATCAAAATAACAATATGAAAATAGATAAACATGATGATTTTGTTCATATTTTAGATTCTATTAATCTTGATATGGAAGATAATCTTGATATGGAAGATAATCTTGATATGGAAGATAATCTTGATATGAAAATATTGATATGGATTATGATTTTCCTAATATGCTTTCTACGCAGATAACACTCACTCCTAGTTAAGAGCACAATGACTCCCCCTAGAGTCCTTGCATGGATCTGGTGGTGGTTCCTATTGTGTTGGATGTTGTTCCCCTTGTGAGCTTCTCACCTCTCCCTGATCTTTTAGACTGAGACAGGGACAATAGGTGGCATGCTTGAAGTGGAATTCTCTAGCATGGTAGTATTTGTGTGTTCATGTTATATTTCTCTCATGTTGTTTTCCTTGTTATATTTTTGTCTAGATTACTTTAGATGAGTCTTGTTTCTCTATTGGCACAAGATGATAAATTAATTGAACATGTCATACATCTTCTTGTATTTTTACCTCTCCTCTTTTATTTGTCATTACATATTATGTTATCTATGTACTATTATTCATATATGGTCCCTTGCGTAGTATACTTGGATGCTCACAACATAGGAGCACTGATTATTTTTGGTCTCTATGTCACTGACCCAAAAAGACTCTTCTTTGTACCTCTTACATTCTTTTTCCTCCATTGTGTTGTATTTATACTTCCTTTCGGGAATGATGACATTTCATACTTGATATAATATTACATATTATCATATGATCATACTAACCCCATAGTTAGTATATTCCTTCATGTTCTCTCTTTTGTCATGTGTTTATTTCCTTTGAAGTGTTCTCTCTTGGGGGAATTTCATAGTGGAAACATTCTTCGTGGATGCATTTACAATTTTGTTAAATCAATTTATCACATTGAGGTATGTTGCAATCACTTTAATGTGGGGGCATGCACTTTTCTCACTTTTATAGACACACATATTGATAGTTTAGTTTCCTCTATTAGACTAATGATAGTTCATGGGGGCTTGGTCTTTGTTTTTTTGGATCTCTCTTTCAATTACTGATATTCCACAAGGCCTGATCCTTTCTTTTTTACCCCTCTTTGGATTACTAATAGTTTGGGAAGTCTGGTCATTATTTGATCCTTCTTTGGACTATTGACAATCTAGGAATCATGATTGTGTTTCTCATCTCTTAAGGACACACACATCCTTATGCTTAGGTCAACTTTTGATCCTTCTTTTTGTGACATGGAGTTTTCTTGAGGTTGAATCCTTTTGAATAATTGACTAGCATGCCACACAGACTTTCTAGACCACTCAATTCATCTTCGATGGGTTAATTAGAATGAAACACACACTTTCTAGAACATTCAATGCCATATTTTGTTGTAACACACTTTTTTCTTTTTCCTCAGTAGTTCACAATAAGGGACACAAACATTATTGGATGAGCTAGATACACTTTCTTGTTAGTGACATCTCTCTTATTTTGACTCTAGATATGATGAACACTCAACTCCATTGGGGGCTTGATGGTTTCTTCATCTCCTTAGTCATGATAAGATCAACTCTTTTTCTTTGATCTAATTTACCATGAGTTTGAGGAAACTCATACTCCCGCTAAAGTGGGGGCTAAATGTACCATCTTAAAATGGACACACTTGTTATTTAAGAAGTTTTAGCTCTTGTCCCTTTACTGAATTTATGGACCATGGATGATTTCATGCATGACCCCCTTTTTCTCATGTCGTGTCCCATTTTTACACTTTTTAAATATGCAATATCTAAGATCCCAGGGTTAGATCCTTGTGCACCAAACCTAGAATTAGTCAAACTTGTAACACCACCCAATAACTAGGTGATGAAACCAAAATAAAACCAATCAAAATACATACATCCACATAGAGAAAAAAAAAATTTATTTAACTTCCACAAAACTGAATATAAAAGTTTACAAATTGTCTTACATAGTTGTCCATACAAAATTCTAATTACAATAGAGTAACATCAGTACTCTTAATTGAAATGCTTCACATACAAATGTAGGATTTCTACTTAAGTTTTCCTATACGATCTATAAACTGCCCTAATGATCAACAGTATTGCCACAATCTATTTTCCATAAATTTTAACAGCTGCCAACCATTGACCCAGATTCATAGTTTTATCCATCTAGGTTCCTAAAATAACAAACAAGAACACAACACCACAAAACAAATAGGGCTCAGCATAATTGCATTAATCATAGAACCTCCATAAAACACCTGCAATTCATTAGTATCATCATGATCATATATCTTAAACCATAGAATACATTTGTGCCAAAACTTCACTATCATATTACAACAGTCACATGATAAAGTAGACATGAAAGCATGATAAAGAGAAATAACTTGCAGTCAGAATTCCAGAAAGATGATGCACATATATACTGAGATGTTTAAACACTGAAGAGTCATGATTCTACACCCATGGTTGTGCCCATGACAAATCTTACAGTGCAAGGTAGTCTGTTATCCCGTTAATAAACATAACAGTGCACACAGCTATCTGTTAATCCGTTTAATAACGTAACAGTACCTTATGCCCCATACTCCATTCTAGATCACGAAAATCATAGACATAGGGGAGGCCAATTATCTTTTTAAATTTAAACCCATCCCAATTAATTTTAAAAGTTATCACTTGTTCACTGAATTGGTTCTCCCAATTCAGCCATCTCCATATGTGTTCATCTTCTGAATTCTTCACAAACACATGCTAACTGAAATAACCAGAAAGTATCATGCAAATAGAAATCAATCTATTAAACCACATGACATAATAGCCTGGTAATGGAATAGTTCAAAGACATACACTACATCTACAATTCCATTTCATATTTCTTTTCTATCCAGCTATCATAATAGCAGAATTAAAGAAAGATTTCAGCTTAATATCTTATTTACAACTTATTCCACATAAGATAAAGTACAATTCTCACCCATTTGACAGTGAAATAGAACTGTTAACCATATTCTGTCGAAGTATAAAAGAAACAAATTTAACTTAATTATTTCAAAGATATCTTCGAACAAAATTACATTAACTTCCCTTTTCGAAATATAAATTAATAACACTCTGTTTTCAATAAAATAGCAATGAATACCAAACAGAAGAAAATAGATATCAAAGTTCTTACAACTTCTAAATTCAAGTGTACTCAGCTAATACTCTGATTTTACTACCTCAGTTATGGATGAAACGACTCACTCAATAATGTCATTCGAACAGTACAGAAATTGCAATCTATTTTATTTTTTTTACAAATATAGAGCTATGTTTCATACAAGTGACCCAATGAGAAACCACTGAGAGAATACAATTTCAATCATCTGAACTAAGATTTCCACACAAAACCATTTAAGCTTTTGTTTAAGACCGACTCACTACTACAACTGTAGGTTCAAAATAACTTTCCATATGTAAATGTTTTCATAAGACAGGCTCGGGTTTTTGCACATTTAAGCCTTCTATACAAACTGATATAAAACAATGTAGAATCCCTTTTTCCTCAACTTTTAATCTTTTAATGACCAGCGATACAGGATGACTTCAAAAACCCCAAATACATTACTAAAGATTACAGAGACAAAATGTTTCTAGTCCACATCTAAAACCCTGAAAACTTCCCAAAGATTTCACAATCGAACCACACAGAAGTCGACTAAAAGCATGACTAAAGTTACAAGATTTCATACTCAAAAAGCCATGTCAATGTTCACAACTCCTATCAACATATACTCTCGGTTTTCTTCTAGGTCAAATTTGTAACAGCAAAATCACAGACCGCATATCACAGACATCTTATTTACATTTCATGCTATAACCGCAACATAATCTATCTCCATTTAACATTATCGAATAAGTGTAAGACAATAATTTGAAAGTCCCATTTCAAATATCAACAATAATGCCAACAACAAAATTGACTGTAGAAACAAATAACTAATAGAGGGATAATCATAAATGAAAACCCATCAGAGAAATCTAAACTTGTGAAACTATATTTATTCCAAGTCCCCTTGCATTCTTGCGGTCTATAGTTTTCATAGAAACTGATTACTAAAACTACGATACACATCGACTGAAAATCAAATAATATACAACCCTTTTATCTGGTGTTTCAAGTTTCCTAAAATCTCATTTTATTTCAATAACCCTCGGTTAAGAATACATTCGAAACTACAACAGCACTAACACATAATGTTCCCTAAATCTCTGCTACAGTTTAACCTTCTACAAAACCTTGAAAACAATCTATTACACATTAAAACTGAGTTTCCCTAAAATTCTATCACCACATAATGATACCACAGGATTTCAATACCAAACTTTTATACACTTCCATCTAAATATTTCATCATTCCACAAGCACGATATACCCACATAGAACAATCTATACATTTAACAATATAAATGAAAAAGCATAGCACAGAGGAGAAAAGGGTTAGATGCTGGCCCTGACCTGCACAACCAACTTTTGAAACAAAATCCAAGCTCTGGCCACTGCAGAAGCCTTCAGACCAGCGGAAGATAGCAACTCGAAAATAGAACACAAAGAAACTACGCTGCCATCGAGATAAAGAAATGGCATCCCCATAATGGCCGCACTAACAGCCACGAAAATAGCCATCTTAACCAATGTAATAAACAGAGAGAGAAACCCCCACAACATGCAATCCATCCTCCGAGAACCATTGCAACAATGGCAGACAAAAAACTCAAGAACAGGGATAAGATCACATTAACTGCTCCTTACTAGCCGTGACCGGCCTCCCACACTTGGCAAGCTGCGAGCCAAGTATGGTACCAACTCGAAGTCCAAACACACCAATGCACTGAACTTGCGTGTGCAAGAATAACTCCCCCAACATATGTCGAATGCCACCTTAGCCTTTACCAATCCCAAAGCTCGGCAACTTAACCAACACATTTGCCGATACCACAACACAACTCACAAAACCGCCACCACACTAATGCATCTTCTTCTATGAATATGGGGAGATCATAATATATTTATCTTTATATGTACCTAAGTGTGAATTATCATTCACACTTATGTGCATATATATTTATATATGTATAAAACATTTATATATATATAAAATATGATCACCTCTTATTCATATAAGAAGATGTCCCAATCATAGATATAGTCCATTTAACATGGTGCATATATAAGTATATATATATATATATATATATATATATATATACATATATCTATTGAAACACAAAGAACTAAAGTTAATACTAACTAAATATTAACATAATAAAAGAAACACATGAATCCATATAAACAGAGCTATATTAGTTCTAAATTCAGAGTCACATATAATAACAATATACATGAAACAAATTGAACATCCATTTCATAACAGTATTACATAATAAGCACAATCAGAAAACCATTAAGAACTGAGAAACCAAACACTCGAAATGAGTCCACAATGAAAATAGATTATAACATTAGGTCCTTATGACTGATAACTAACACACACACACGTACAGTACTTAAAATATAAAGAACCGAATTAACAAAACATACTAACTAACAAAGTTTAACCAACTAACACAGAGTTTAAGTTTTCCAGTCTTAACTAAAACAGATATAACATCAAAAGTACTTCTACTAAAAACATAATGAAATAGGGTCAGGCATGACACCCTCCCCCACTAGTCCTTGACTTCCTCCTGGAAGTCAGCAAAGAGGAACGGATGTGCTGCTCTCATCAGATCAAAATCTTCCCATGTAGCTAAAGACTCATCATTTGGATCCCATTGGATCCTTACCTGCCTTATTTTTCTGCCCCTTAAATCTAGAGTTCTGTCCTGAATAACCTGAACTGGTTCCATCATAATCTGGCCATCTATTACCTGCAGATCATTCCAATTAAGAACATGTGCAATATCAGGAATATATTTACGTAGAACAGAAACATGAAAAACATTGTGAATACAAGATAGTCCCGGTGGTAGAGCTAATTTATAGGCAACTGGTCCAATTCGCTCCAAGATTTCAAAAGGGCCCACAAACCGTGGTGCAAGTTTAGATCCTTTCCCATAACGAATAGGACTCTTCCTAGGTCTCACCCTAAGAAACACTTTGTCACCCACCATGAAATGATGATCAATTCTATGCTGATCAGCGTACTTTTTCTGTCTATCCTAAGCAGTAAAAAGGTGTTCTCTGATTCTCTTCACCTGTTGTTCCATTTTCAGCAATAGCTCAGGTCCTAAAAGTACTCTGTCATCCAAGTTATCCCAACTCAAGGGCATTCTGCAAGGCCTTCCATACAGAGCCTGAAATGGAGCCATCCCTATAGAACTGTGGTAACCATTATTGTAAGCAAATTCCACAAGATGCAGATACTCCTCCCACTTATTCTGCCTGTCCATGACGTACATTCTGAGCATGTCTTCCAAAATTTGGTTGACACGTTCAGTTTGTCCATCCGTTTCAGGATGATAGGCGGAACTAAAATTCAGTTGAGTACCTAAATCCCGTTGCAAAGACCTCCAAAATGCAGAAGTAAATACTGGATCCCTGTCAGAAATTATCTTTTTGGGAATCCCGTGCAATCTGACCACTTGCTCCATATAAATCCTGGCCACCGAAGAGGCATTGTAGGTAGACCTAATCAGAATGAAGTGAGCTACCTTAGTCAAGCGGTCCACTATAACCATGATTTCATCATGCCGTCTAGCAGTGAGTGGTAACCCAATAATAAAATCAATAGAAATGGTATCCCACTTCCATTCTGGAACACTATGAGACTGTAGTAACCCCGCTGGATGTTGATGTTCAGCCTTAACCCTCTGGCATTCCAAACATCTTGCCACAAAGTCAGCTACATCCCTTTTCATTCCGAGCCAATAATAATGCCGCTTGAGGTCAGCATGCATTTTCTTGACACTTGGATGAGCTGAATATGGTGCTTTATGGGCTTCAACCATGACCAAATCACGCAGGTCTCATATATCTGGAACATAAACACTGCCGTGATAGATTAATAGCCCCTCAGAATTGATGGAATATCCCTCAAACCGACCTTCCATCATGCTGTCACTATCAATCACGGCCTTAACTTCAGAATACCACTGATCTGCTGATAAATTCTGTAGAATTCTCTCCTTCAAATCCACAGTTAAGATCAAGGAAACAATCTCGTGACGCCTCCTACTAAGAGCATCAGCTACTACATTTTCTTTTCCTTGAACATATTTTACCTCAAAATCATACTCACACATAAACTCCATCCATCTTCACTGCCTAGCGTTGAGATTGGGCTGTGTGAACAGATACTAAAGACTTCTATGATCAGTATGCAACTCAAAACGTTGACCGAGAAGAAAATGTCGCCACTTAGTCAAGGCATGCATAACTGCTGCCAATTCCAAGTCATGAGTGGGATAATTAACTTCATGATTCTTGAGTTTCCTAGATTCATAGGCTATCACCCGGCCATCCTGCATCAAAACTGCTCCAATGTCATCTAATGAAGCATCCATACATACTACAAATTCCTTCGAAGGATCAGGTACTGCCAAGACAGGAGCACTAGTCAAGCATTCCTTAAGCTTACGAAATGCTACCTTGCACTCTTCTGTCCAAGCAAACTTTTCCTTTTTCCTTTGCAAAGAAGTAATAGGATGAGCAATTTTAGAGAAATTGGACACAAATCTTCGATAGTAACTTGCCAATCCCATGAAACTACAGACTTCTGACACATTGGTTGGAGCTGGCCAATTTATAATAGCCTGGATCTTGGAAGGATCAACAGCTATCCCATCCCCTGAAATGATATGACCTAAATAGCAAATCTCCCTCTTGAAAAACTCACACTTCGCTAAATTAGCATAAAGCTTGTTCCTTCGGAGACAATCAAGAATTTGCTCTAGATGTTGCTCATGTTCTTCAATAGAGTTAGAATACACCAAAATATCATCCAAGAAAACTACAACAAATTTGTCCAGGTACTCCCTGAGTACATTATGCATCAAATTCATAAAGACTGAAGGTGCATTAGTCAGCCCGAATGGCACTACGGTAAATTCATAGTGTCCATATCTAGTACGGAAAGCTGTCTTATGAATATCTGACTCCTGGATTCTAAGTTGGTGATATCTCGATTTAAGATCAATCTTTGAGAAGATACGAGCACCCTTGACCTGATCAAACAAGTCATCAATCCTAGGCAAAGGATACCTGTTCCGGATAGTAACTTTGTTCAACTGTCGGTAGTCAATACAAAGTCTCAAAGACCCATCCTTCTTCTTGACAAAGATAACTAGTGCACCCCAAGGCGATACACTAGGACGTATCAGTCCTTTACCCAAAAGCTCTTCTAACTAAATTTTAAGTTCATTCAATTCTTGCACTGTCATACGGTATGGAGCTTTGGAAATTGGTTCTGTTCCTAGTACTAGATCAATTCAAAAATTGATTTCCCTTTTAGGGGGTACGCCAGGAATTTCTTCCACAAAAACATCAGAGAACCTCTACAACACTGGATGATCAAGAGAAGCGTCTTCTGCAGCAAAATCCTCCAAATCATTCACAGTGATAGCAAATAACTTGCAGCCTTTTCGGACACACCTTACCAATTGTTTGGCAGAAATGGTTCTGACTGAGATAGGTCTTTTTATCCCAACGATAATCTTGGGTGCTCCCAAGTCATCAACACACCTAACAACTTTGCCCATACAATCAATTATTGCTTGATGCTGTTCAAGCCAATCCATTCCTAGAACTATATCATAGGATCCCAATGGAATTACCCTAAGATCCACTGAAGTAGTAAAGGATTTCAACTGAACCTTGCAGCCTGGAGCTATTACTCCAGCCTCCACTCGAGACCCCGAAGCTAACTCCACTTGCCATAAGATATTAGCTCTAGCCACTGCAATACCACTCTGTGTAGCTAAACTAGAAGAAATAAAGAAATTTGTAGCACCAGAATCAAATAAAATGGATATCTCCTTACCTTGCATTTTACCTCTAGCCTCAATGACTGTGTTCTGATACTCAGCCTACTTCTGGTCCAAGGCTGCAAATACACGGTGGTTCCGTGCAGAATCACTCACCGTAGCCTCTGACCTGGGTGGATTAACCTCTGATCTCTGTTTGACCAAACCAGGACATTGAGCCTGATAATGTCCTTGCTGCCCACAACAGAAACAAGTCACAGTCCTCTTGAAATCCCTGCCCTGAGAAGGTGTATTACTCTGAATACTCTGAGACTGCTGAGGAGGTTTGAATTGTTCAAGCCCCCTATTATTCTTGTTAGACAATGCGGGTTTGTCAAACTTCCTCTTTTTGAACTTTCCACTTGAAAATCCAGATTTGAGGTTGCCTTGAGATTGCTTCAGACTCCTGAAATCACTCTGAATAGGCGGATTCACACTTGCTTTAGGGAATGACCCATGGTACCCTGACTTCATCTCAATAAGCTTGGCTCTCTCAGAAGCCTCCTGCATAGTCATAGGTTTAAAGGTCCTCACCTCTTCACCTATCTTGGGATTGAGCCCCTTGATGAAATGTTGTACCAAAGCCTTATTGTCCTCCGTCCACCCTGAGTATTTCTTGAGTTCATAGAACCTTCGTTCATAGGTCTCTACTGAAGCACCCTTCTGCAAAATATTGAAGAACTCTTCTGCACGGGCTTGCTACCAGTACTCGGACATAAACCTCTCCTTGAAGCGTTCCAGAAAGAGTTCCCATGTCACCTGGGAGATATCTATTCCTAGTTTATCCAACTCTTGCTCCCACCAAATAGAAGCAAAATTCCTGAGCTGCATGACCGTCCACTGCACCTTCACATTGCTCTGGTAACGGTGTAAAATAAAACATCGCTCGATGTTCAACAACCAAGCTTCAGCCGCGGTACCTTCTTCTGTCCCATAAAATGGTGGTCCTTTAATCTTGGACAGATCTTTAATCTGTGCCCTGACAATAGGATCTTCCTCAATAAGAGGACCATTAGCATGAACCTGAGGCACTGGAGGATTTACTCCCCCACCTGGAATATGATTATTAGCCTCAATATTATCCAACCGATCCAAAATTTTTTGGAGAACATTAGCATGAGGATCCCCTTGTTCATCCTGATTGACACCCTCATTACCACCTTGCCCGATGGGGTCATTTCCATCCGCATCCTGGTGTCTAGGAATTCTACCATGGCCCCTACCTCTACCTCTGCCTCTGCCTCTACCTCTACTGACATTGGCATTGACTGGGTCACCGCGTCCCTGAGCTCCTCTTGTATGGGGAGGCATACTAGCAACCTAAAACAAACATCTACCGTTAAAAGACCATGCAACTAGCGAGCTAAACCCTTTAACCTGAAGCCCTAGTTAAAGAAACCTGGCTCTGATACCAAATTTAACACCACCCAATAACTAGGTGATGAAACCAAAATAAAACCAATCAAAATACATACATCCACATAGAGAAAAAAAAAAATTTATTTAACTTCCACAAAACTGAATATAAAAGTTTACAAATTGTCTTACATAGTTGTCCATACAAAATTCTGATTACAATAGAGTAACATCAGTACTCTTAATTGAAATGCTTCACATACAAATGTAGGATTTCTACTTAAGTTTTCCTATACGATCTATAAACTGCCCTAATGATCAACAGTATTGCCACAATCTGTTTTCCATAAATTTTAATAGCTGCCAACCATTGACCCAAATTCATAGTTTTATCCATCTAGGTTCCTGAAATAACAAACAAGAACACAACACCACAATAACAAATAGGGCTCAGCATAATTGTATTAATCATAGAACCTCCATAAAACACCTGCAATTCATTAGTATCATCATGATCATATATCTTAAACCATAGAATACATTTGTGCCAAAACTTCACCATCATATTACAACAGTCACATGATAAAGTAGACATGAAAGCATGATAAAGAGAAATAACTCACAGTCAGAATTCCAGAAAGATGATGCACATATATACTGAGATGTTTAAACACTGAAGAGTCATGATTTTGCACCCATGGTTGTGCCCATGACAAATCTTACAGTGCAAGGTAGTCTGTTATCCCGTTAATAAACATAACAGTGCACACAGCTATCTGTTAATCCGTTTAATAACGTAACAGTACCTTATGCCCCATACTCCGTTCTAGATCACGCAAATCATAGACATAGGGGAGGCCAATTATCTTTTTAAATTTAAACCCATCCCAATTAATTTTAAAGGTTATCACTTGTTCACTGAATTGGTTCTCCCAATTCAGCCATCTCCATATGTGTTCATCTTCTGAATTCTTCACAAACTCATGCTAACTGAAATAACTAGAAAGTATCATGCAAATAGAAATCAATCTATTAAACCACATGACATAACAGCCTGGTAATGGAACAGTTCAAAGACATACACTACATCTACAATTCCATTTCATATTTCTTTTCTATCCAGCTATCATAATAGCAGAATTAAAGAAAGATTTCAGCTTAATATCTTATTTACAACTTATTCCACATAAGATAAAGTACAATTCTCACCCATTTGACAGTGAAATAGAACTGTTAACCATATTCTGTCCAAGTATAAAAGCAACAAATTTAACTCAATTATTTCAAAGATATCTTCGAACAGAATTACATTAACTTCCCTTTTCGAAATATAAATTAATAACACTCTGTTTTCAATAAAATAGCAATGAATACCACACAAAAGAAAATAGATATCAAAGTTCTTACAACTTTGAAATTCAAGTGTACTCAGCTAATACTCTGATTTTACTACCTCAGTTATGGATGAAACGACTCACTCAATAATGTCATTCGAACAGTACAGAAATTGCAATCTATTTTTTTTTTTTTACAAATATAGAGCTACGTTTCATACAAGTGACCCAATGAGAAACCACTGAGAGAATACAATTTCAATCATCTGAACTAAGATTTCCACACAAAACCATTTAAGCTTTTGTTTAAGACCGACTCACTACTACAACTGTAGGTTCGAAATAACTTTCCATATGTAAATGTTTTCATAAGACAGGCTCGGGTTTTTGCACATTTAAGCCTTCTATACAAACTGATATAAAACAATGTAGAATCCCTTTTTCCTCAACTTTTAATCTTTTAATGACCAGCGATACAGGACGACTTCAAAAACCCCAAATACATTACTAAAGATTACAGAGACAAAATGTTTCTAGTCCACATCTAAAACCCTGAAAACTTCCCAAAGATTTCACAATCGAACCGCACAGAAGTTGACTAAAAGCATGACTAAAGTTACAAGATTTCATACTCAAAAAGCCATGTCAATGTTCACAACTCCTATCAACATATACTCTCAGTTTTCTTCCAGGTTAAATTTGTAACAGCAAAATCACAGACCGCATATCACAGACATCTTATTTACATTTCATGCTATAACCGCAACATAATCTATCTCCATTTAACATTATCGAATAAGTGTAAGACAATAATTTGAAAGTCCCATTTCAAATATCGACAATAATGCCAACAACAGAATTGACTGTAGAAACAAATAACTAATAGAGGGATAATCATAAATGAAAACCCATCAGAGAAATCTAAACTTGTAAAACTATATTTATTCCAAGTCCCCTCGCATTCTTGCAGTCTATAGTTTTCACAGAAACTGATTACTAAAACTATGATACACATCGACTGAAAATCAAATAATATACAACCCTTTTATTTGGTGTTTCAAGTTTCCTAAAATCTCATTTTATTTCAATAACCCTCGGTTAAGAATACATTTGAAACTACAACAGCACTAACACATAATGTTCCCTAAATCTCTGCTACAGTTTAACCTTCTACAAATCCTTGAAAACAATCTATTACACATTAAAACTGAGTTTCCCTAAAATTCTATCACCACATAATGATACCACAGGATTTCAAAACCAAACTTTTATACACTTCCATCTAAATATTTCATCATTCCACAAGCACGATATACCCACATAGAATAATCTATACATTTAACAATATAAATGAAAAAGCATAGCACAGAGGAGAAAAAGGTTAGATGCTGGCCCTAACCTGCACAACCAACTTTTGAAACAAAATCCAAGCTCCGACCACCGCGAAAGCCTTCAGACCAGCGGAAGATAGCAACTCGAAAATAGAACACAAAGAAACTACGCTGCCATCGAGATAAAGAAATGGCATCCCCATAATGGCCGCACTAACAGCCACGAAAATAGCCATCTTAACCACTGCAATAAATAGAGAGAGAAACCCCCACAACATGCAATCCATCCTCTGAGAACCATCGCAACAATGGCAGACAAAAAACTCAAGAACAGGGATAAGATCACATTAACTGCTCCTTACTAGCCGTGACCGGCCTCCCACACTTGGCAAGCTGCGAGCCAAGTATGGTACCAACTCGAAGTCCAAATGCACCAATGCACTGAACTTGTGCGTGCAAGAATAACTCCCCCAACATATGTCGAATGCCACCTTAGCCTTTACCAATCCCAAAGCTCGGCAACTTAACCAACACATTTGCCGATACCACAACACAACTCACAAAACCGCCACCACACTAATGCATCTTCTTCTATGAATATGGGGAGATCATAATATATTTATCTTTATATGTACCTAAGTGTGAATTATCATTCACACTTAGGTGCATATATATTTATATATGTATAAAACATTTATATATATATAAAATATGATCGCCTCTTATTCATATAAGAAGATGTCCCAATCATAGATATAGTCCATTTAACATGGTGCATATATAAGTATATATATATATATATATATATATATATATATATATATATATATATATATATATATATATACATACATATATCTATTGAAACACAAAGAACTAAAGTTAATACTAACTGAATATTAACATAATAAAAGAAACACATGAATCCATATAAACAGAGCTATATTAGTTCTGAATTCAGAGTCATATAATAACAATATACATGAAACAAATTGAACATCCATTTCATAATAGTATTACATAATAAGCACAATCAGAAAACCATTAAGATCTAAGAAATCAAACACTCAAAATGAGTCCACAATGAAAATAGATTATAACATTAGGTCCTTATGACTGATAACTAACACACACACACGTATAGTACTTAAAATATAAAGAACCAAATTAACAAAACATACTAACTAACAGAGTTTAACCAACTAACACAAAGTTTAAGTTTTCCAGTCTTAACTAAAACAGATATAACATCAAAAGTACTTCTACTAAAAATAGAATGACATAGGGTCAGGCATGACAAAACTAGTTGACCTATTCTAGAATAGGTCAACCCTAGGTTGACCTATTCCCTAGGGATTTTAAATATTGGGGCCGGTAATGTTTTGGGGAGTTAAATTTCCAAATAGAGCACCCCCATCAGCTTGCTTTTTTTTCCCACCCACAAAATAGTATAAAAGGAATTCAATTCATCTAATTTTGGAATGGAATTTTCACTATAGCAATCACATGTGCAAGCTCAAGCATTCAAGAAAGCAAATTTTTATCAAGCATTCAAGGTATTCAAAGATTCAAGGATCCTTTGTGAGAATTTCCTCTTCAAGATCTTGCACTTTATTGTCCATGAAGGGAGGAGATTCACATTAGGTAATTCATCATCTTCTTCAGTGGTGCACACTTACATCCATGGATTCATGATGTGGGTTTGGTAGATCTATTGCATTTGTGGATGTTTCCTACATCTGTTATTATAAATTCAACATCTACAACATACAAGCTCTACAAAATCCTCATTGACAAGGGTCTCTACAAGAAATGTGAATAGTTACATTTGTCTTGTTATCTTTACATATTTACATTTTAATTTCAATGTTGATTCCTCAATCTAGGGCTAACCAAGTGATCTGATTTATGAAAACTAGATTTCAATACCTGGTGTGATACCTACAGTATTGTAGAATTCAACACAAAAATTGAGAACAACAAGATTGCAAACCAAAAAATGATCCATTCTATTCAAATATTTGAGTTTATACAAGTCTGATGGATCCCAAGGGTCATCAAAATCCCTTGGAAATGAAATGAAGAGCCATCATAATATTTATTACAAATAAACTATTCAAACTATCAAAAATTATAAAAAAAACTATATATAAAAATTAGGTCCACTTGGAGAAGGCATAACTTTCTAGTTTATTACAAATAAACTATTCAAACTATCAAAAATTAGGTCTATTAGTACTTTTGTGCATCATCCAAGCCCAAAAATGCACTGAAAACTGTCAAAAATGTAGTTTACTAAAATATAGTAAAATTTGAAAAATTAGATTTCAAATTTTTTTCCAAATTTAATCCTAAGCATTCCTCCCCCCTTGAGAGGTAGTGGGCCCCATTGTACTAATCTGCTACAACAGATGAGTAAGTTATTCTTCAATTTTTTCCTTAGTAAACCACTTTCCTTGAGGAGAATGTTGGCCAGCTCGAACCACCCGATACAGAGGAATGTTCTGATTTCTCAAAGTCTTTAAAATGACTTTAGTAACATGGTCACACTAGACTGGAATAGTAGTAGATGGATTTAACTCTGTAGCTTGAATGTGTGCAGTATCTTGGGAAATATCCAACAAAGAAGGAAAATAGGGTCTCAACAATTCTACATTGAAAACTGGATGCAGCCCCAAAAATGATGGCAAATTAAGTTCAAAAGCATTCTCACCAACTTGTTTCACAATAGTATATGGACCATAATGAAGAGGATGAAGCTTCCTATTTGGTCCGTGTAGGTTCTCTTTCTGAATATGTAACCATACCTTGTCATCGATCTAAAACTTATGAGGAGTTCTATGTTTATCACGCCTTTCCTTATACTTCTAATTACTCTGCTCCAAGATCGCATGAGCTTGCTATTGGAGGTGTCTAATGTTATCAATCATTTTTGCTTCTTTATCTACCTCCTTGTCACCATTGAATGGACTATTAGATTGTAGAGATGGTATTGCTACATCCATAGGTGCCAATGGTTGGTACCCAAGAGAAACCTCAAATAGACTGTGTCCTGTAGTAATATGGAGTGCACGGTTGTAGTTGTGTTGCACATAGGGTAAGCTTTCATCCCATGTGTGAGGATGTTTGGAATGATACATTCATAAAATATGAATAATCATTCGATTCACCACTTCTATCTGCCCATCTATTTGGGGATGGAATGTTGTGGACTTTGTCAACTTGGTGTCCACTTTAGCCCATAGTGTAGACCAAAATTTTCTGATGAACCTACTATCCCTATCAGAAATAATGTTTTTTGGAAAACCAAAATGAACCCAAACATGTTCAAAAAATAGCTTGGCAGTATCTTCTGCAAAAATCATCTTTTTACATGCCACCATGATAGCCATCATAGAAAACCTATCTACCACAACATATACACAATCATGCCCTCGCTTGGTAGTTGGAAGGACTCCAAAAATAAAATCCATTGAAATAGACTACCATGGCTTATTAGGAATAGGTAATGGTAAGTATAGACCCAACTTACAGTTTGCTAGCTTTGCAATTGCACAAGTTGCACAAGCTTGTATATGTGAAATGATATCCTGCTTCATTTTTGGCCAATAGAAATACTTTTGAAGGATAGTAGTAGTCTTACCAATACCAAAATGTCCTACAACATGACTATAGTGAGCTTCCCATATCATTTTCTTCCATTCCTCAATGGGTACACATATGTGACCATTATGGCAAAGCAACCCATCCTGCAAGTGAAAATCAGGGATAGACTTTCCTTCTACCAAATTACCATAGATGTTAGCAAAAGCAAGGTCAGTACCATATAGTTTTTCCCAAGTTGATGATTGATGACCACATGAATCCAACACTATTTTCAAACCTATAATTGGAGGCCTACTTGAAAACAATCTGCCACCTTGTTATTGCTTATTTTTTTATGATGAATGTTGAGGTAAAATTATTGTAGATAGGCTGACCACCATTGGTGTCTATCATTCTACAGCTTCCCTTTTGTTTGCAAGAATCAAAGTGGTTTATGGTATGTATGTATAACAGTTTCCTTTCCTAGTATATAGTGTTTCCATTGTTTGCAGGCTTGAAAAATGGCATACAACTCCTTATCATAGGTGGGATACCTATGTACTGTATTAGAAAAATTTTCACTGTGATAGGCAACATGATGCCCATGTTGTGGGAGTACCACACCAAGAGCATAATTGGATGCATTTGTTTCTATCTCAAATGCTTGGTGTAGATCTGGAAGGACCAATACTGGTGTTGAACATAGCCTTTTCTTTAACTCCTCAAATTCTTGTTTCTTTTCCTCTGTCCACTGAAATTTTGCTTGTGCTCCACCCCTTAGTGATTGATTAAGAGGTCATGATATGTGTGAGAAATCAAACACAAATCTAGGATAGAAATTGGCTAAGCCCAAGAAGCTGTCAAGCTTTGTGAAATTTTTAAGGGATAGCCAATCTTGGATTATTTGAATCTTTATTGAATCAACATGAACACCCTTAGTATCAATGATATACCCTAAGAATTGAATACTCTGAATACCAAAAGGACACTTCTCAATGTTGGCATAAAGTTTGTGTTTTTGCAGAGTTGAAAGAACTTGTTCAACATGTTGCAAATGCTCAGACCAAGTTCTGCTAAAGATGAGTATGTCATCCAAATAAACAACTATGAAAGAATCAATGAATGGTCTAAGCACATCATTCATCAATCTCATAAATGTGGCTAGGGAATTTGTTAGGCCAAAAGGCATGACCAACCATTCAAACAAACCTTTCTTAGATTTAAATGCAGTCTTCCACACATCTGCTGGATCAATTGGTACTTGGTGGTATCTAGACTTCAAGTCAATTTTTGTAAAGAAATTATCCCCCCTAAGTTGGTCCAACAAATCATCAATTTGAGGGATTGGATATCTATTTTTAACAGAGATTTTGTTTAATGATATATAATCAATACAAAGCCTCCATGTTCCATCTTTCTTTTTAGCAAGGACAATTGGGCTTCCACAAGGTGAAGCACTTGGATGAATGTGTCCTTTCTGAATCAACTCTTGAATTTGTCTCTTAATCTCATCATTTTCCAAAACTGACCTCCTATATATTGGCTCATGTGGTAGCGGTGTGCCTAGGATTAAATCAATAGAGTGCTTGACTTGACAATGTGTTGGTACTCCCACTGGTGGTTTAAACACACTATGATATTCTTTCAAAATTTATCCATCCGATTTTCTTGATTCTCTGTTACCTTAGCATGTGTATTAAGAACAAATAACTTTGTTTGTTCAGGGTGAATCATGAGTAGAACAAAAGCTCCAGTTTGAGCAATCAAGTATTTACATTGTTTAGCACTAATTAAAGAAGCAGTTTATGTTGGACATACCTCTGGTATTCGATACCTCTTCCCACCAAGCTTGATTATAACACTATGTGGCCTGGAGTCATACACTCCATACCTCTGATACATGTATGACTACCCCAGCAAGACATCACATACATCCAATGGTGCTACATCACATATCACTTCATCCTTGAAAGTCTTGATTGAATATGGCAAACAACACTGTTGATTTATTTGAATATCTTGTCCCTCATTTACCCATCCCATAGAGTATGGTTGTGGGTATCTTGTCACTTTCAGATTTAATCTTTTGACTATCTCCCTAGAGATCAAATTATTTTGACTCCCACTGTCAACAATAAAATGCAAAGGCTTTCCATCAACCCACATCTGTGAATGAAAAAGTCTCTCTTCATCTTCACGGGGCAATACTTTAGTAGTTCCAACTATGGCATATGGGTTTGCTTCTATGATGGAATTATTCTCCTCTTTCTCAAAATTATTTACTGGTGACGATTCAGGTTCAACTTCCTCTCCTCATATTTATGTCATCAAATTTTTAATACTTCGACAATCCTTTGTGTTATGGATTGGGGACTTATGCATCTCACATCACATGTATGTGTCTATTTTTGTCTTTTTAGTAGACCACCATGTGTTCTTGGGTGAATTTGAATGAGGTTCCTTGGTCACCTATTTTCCTACAAATTTATTGCCACCTTCAACCCTTGGCTTGTTGTTTGCAAAGTAGTCCCTCTTCCCTTTCTGCTTGAATTTATCTTCAATTTTTGTAGCATATTTATAGGTAGTTTCCAATGTCTCAATATTCAAAAATTCCATCTCTATTTGAATATAGCTATGAAGTCCACTTCGATATTTCAAAATTTGATGCTTCTCTGAATCATCAATACTGAGTTTTTCTAAAAGTGAATGGAATGTATTGGTGTAATCTTGCACAAACTGATCCCTCTTTTGTCAAAGAAGCTGTCACTCTATGTATTTCTATTCATATACATCCTCTGGAAGGTAAGCTTCTTTTATGTATTCCACAAATTCTCCCCATGCGGACTTCTTATCAAGAGAAATTTCAAAACCATCTTCAACAAATAATTCTCATTCTTTATTTGTGACTTTGGTTTCCCATGCTAATTTCACATGGGTTTTAGCTTTGAGGAGAGAAAATGTTATCTTTTCTACATCTAAAAAATTATTTACAGAAAAGTATCTATCCAACTTTGATAACCAGTTATCAACAGCTTCATAATCGACCTTTCCTTCAAAATTCGGGATGTCAAAATTGACCTGTACTTTGAAAGAGGTATTTCCATGAAATGATGTTTTTGATTTAGAGGGTTTTTTTATTCTATAGGAGGCGTGAAAATGTACTCATCATCTCCTCTTATTGTTTATTTAAAGCTTCCTTGACCAACTTCTTAACATCATCATCTGACATCTTCGATCGTGTGTGTCTCAAAGGTGGGTATTTTGACAAATCTTGTGTATCCAATCCTAATATTTGGTAGGAAGACCTTGTGTAAATTGGCATAAAGGAGCATTCCCACTTTGATACCACTGATCTAATTTATGAAAACTAGATTACAATACCTGGTGTGATACCTGCAGTATTGTAGAATTCAACACAAAAATTGAGAACAACAAGATTGCAAACCAAAAATTGATCCATTCTATTCAAATATTTGATTTTATACAAGTCTGATGGATCCCAAGGGTCATCAAAATCCCTTGGAAATGAAATGAAGAGCCATCATAATATTTATTACAAATAAACTATTCAAACTATCAAAAATTATAAAGAAAACTATATATAAAAATTAGGTCCACTTGGAGAACACATAACTTTCTAGTTTATTACAAATAAAATATTCAAACTAACAAAAATTAGGTCTGTTATTACTTCCGCGAATCATCCAAGCCCAAATATGCACCGAAGACCCTCAAAAATGCAGTTTACTAAAACATAGTAAAATTTGAAAAATTAGATTTCAATTTTTTTTCTAAATTTAATCTTGAGCACCAAGGCAAGCCCTCATCCACCCAAACCCAAAAACAAGATTTTCTATGTGTAGGAACAAGATATCATAATTGTAACCACAAATCTAGAAACTACTTGTCAAGAAATTTATGAAAAATTTGGGTCGACTTTGCTACGGTATCCCAAAAAGACTGTGACTTGGTTCACCTATTTCATAACACAGTGACCTAGTCGACCTGTTCTTGGAGGTTTGGGAAAAATAACCTTTTTTTGGGTTTTCTATCATGATTGCAAATCTGTAGTCTTAAGTTCTTTCATGGGTTAATATCCATAATTTTTAGAGTAAAAGAACACATTCCTCTACACATTTCAATGTGAGTACCTTATCATTCATAACATTTCATAATCTAGACCTATTTAAACATCTTAATTGGGTTGATTGATACATTTAACATCTATATCTATCTTACTTTCCTCATTAAATCAATTGGTTCAATTGCATATTTACTTTTACACATCTTTAATCAAATCCTACATTGCATAAAAGAGGAATTTCTTGCATACTTCCTTAATATAATTTAGGTTTAGTATTGACATCCCTTTATCTCCTTGGGTTTTGATAATCTAACTTGAGCTATATCGAGAGTTATATTTGGAAGGTCCACTTTCTCTTTTATTTTGAATGTTAGTGTGGAAGTCGTTATTTAATGAATTCATCTCACATATTTTATATTGTTAAATTCATTAGCACCCATTTTCCCCATAAACTGTATGACATATTTGTATTATCATATTTTTCATGAACATTCAACAAGACTAAGTGGGGGTGAATAAGGCTAGAGCACAGTAATAAGTTCAATTCAAATATTGATATACTTCATATCACCATGATCATCTTATTATAATAGAGTTATAAAACACAAAGCATAGTGAACACAAGAACACTAGATTTATGTTCCAAACCCAAATTTGTAAAAAATCATGTTGTGAATCAACTCACAATATAGATAAGGGTATGTGCAGGATCATGGTATGCCAAAAAGTGGCGATGTGAAAAAGAAGTCATGATTGATAGACTCTTTGGAAAAAAACTATAACTTTCAAACATTATAACATTTTTTAAATCTGAAATATACATCACATTCTATGTTTCACCTAATAAAATAATAATAAAAAATTATTTCAATTTAATGAAGTTTAGACTAAGTTAAGGTGGTTAGACATGAGAGTTTTTATATTCAGGAAAATTTGTAGCAGAAAAATCATAATTAATTATTTACTTGGAAAAAAATTACAAAAAAATATGCATCACATCCGAACACAAGTCTACTACATTTATCTAGACTTTTATAAAAAAATATTATCATTTGATTTTGTTTAATGTTGTCAGACATACACCTACTTGTTATCTTTCTAGTCCTGATTGATAGACTTATTGGAAAATAGCTATAACTTTCAAATTTTATAACATTTTTAAAATCCAAAATATGTGTCACATTCTATGATTTTCCTACTACAAGAAAAATAAAAAAGTTTTTCAATTTGATAAAGTTTAGACTAATTTAACGTGGTCAGACACAAGATTTTTTGTATTCTAGAAAATTTGTAGAAGAAAAAACATAATTAATTATTTACATGGAAAAAAATCATAAAAAAATATGTGTCACATCCAGACATGAGACTACTCCTTATACCTAGAATCTTTTAAAAAAATATTATCATTTGTTTGTGTTTAAAGTGGTCAAACATACACCTACTTCTTATTTTTTCCTAAAATTTTTGTACTACTACATTGAAATTTGAAAATTTCAGCATATAGAATAATTATTTTTCAAAAAAGGCCTAGTATCTTAGAAACTATATTCAATTTTCGACAGATTCTCTTCTTACATATTTTTTATGTCAACTTGCCTAAACCTGATTTTCTAAATTTTCATTGCCACTTAAGGGCCTAGTTTGGCATACCATGATTCTGCACATACCCATAAGATTGAATTACAATCTTTAGGCTTATTTCTATGAACTCTGCAACTAGGGATCACTTCCTTACGGAAAGATACACATGACTTGTACAACTGAAGCTCACTATCCTAAGACAAGATATAGAAATATTCCATGAGACTCACTATCATCTCATGGCATGAATCTCAAATTTAAAACACTTGAATAACCTCTTGAACATCATTTGACAACATATTATGTCTAAAAATACTTATTTTAGGTTCAGAATTCCTTCACTTCTTTCTTTTTCCTTGTTTCACACAATGTACTCTTCTACATTTCTACTCTTCTACAACACCACTTTGATAATTATAGCCTTGAATGTATTCCATAAATATGAGATAGGTCATTAAAAGCTTTATTGAAGGTTAGCCACAATCAAGATAAAACATTATTACATAAAATAGGTCATCTAGACCAAAGATACATGAAGCAGTCCACTCTAGGAGAAAGAGGAGACCAAAATATACCATGACACATTCTCCTAAGGTAGATAAAATGGTCTACACTTTAACCAAATTTATCTCCAAAATGTAACATGTAGATAGGCATTAAGGCTTATAGAATAATCAACCAAGAAAACATGTTTTGAAGCAATCTTGAATTATTAAGATCTCCATGTTCCAAGGTGATAAGCAGTCAACATTCTAACATTAATTGTAAAGCATTTTTGAACCAAAATAATGATCCCAATTAAGGTAGCACATCAAAACAAACAAGATTTAATATAATGACTAAACACATTAGATATAGATTATCAAATCTCACTTGCAAAACATAAATATCACCAAAAAACATAGAACATGACCAAATATGATTAATATCATCAATTAGCCATTGTATCATATTGAGAGGACACCAAAGATATGTTTCAAAAAACCCTCTACTTATCACCCTTAGCAACAACAACAACTTTTTGATCAAGTTTGTATACATCAAAACCTAGCATAATAAAAGAACCAACCTTTCTATTGGTAATACTTCATAATTCCAACAAGTTTGACATCAATGACAACCAACATGCCATATTTACAACAATATTCTCCTTTGTCACTAATTGAAACACTTGTGAACTTTAGAAGAACCTATCACCCTTTAACATCAAGGAAAAAGGAAAAAATGTTATTCTTCTACCATAAAAAATGTTTTTACTCCCCCTAAGAACAAGATCCTTCATCTGTCCAAGAAACATAAGATAAAAATTTTAATCTCCCCCTAGAAAGATGCATCAGTTGAGTGCATCTCTAGTAGGTAAAAGGAGGTTCAATGACCCCAAAATTCTCCCTAAGGTATTTAAATGTATTCTTTGGTAATGCCTTAGTCTAAATATCTACAATCTATTCTTTTGTAGAAACATATTTCATTTGAACTCATTTCTCTATAACTTTTTCTCTTAAGAAATGATAATAAATTTAAAATGTGTTTGGTCCTTGCACGCATCACTATATTGTTCAAAATGCTTATAGAACTTTTACTATCACATATGATAGGGACAAAATCATCATACATTACTAGGTATGTGTCAAATCATGGTACCCCAAAGTAGGCCATTAAGCGGAAATAGAATTTTAGAAAAATAGAGTTAGGCAGGTTGACATAAAAAAAATTAATAAGTAGTACGCAAATTTTTGGAAATGGATAAAAAGTCGGTGTATGTCTTCCCACCCTAAACACAATAAAATGATAATATTTTTTTATAAGATTCCAGATATAAGTAGAAGACTCATGTCCAGATGAGACACATATTTTTTTGTATTTTTTTCTAAGTAAATAATTAATTATAATTTTTTTACAAATTTTTCAGAATATGAAAACATGTGTGTCTAATAACCATAACTTGGTCAAAACTTTGTAAATTTCATTTTCTTTTAAATCATAAAGTATAGAAAGAAAAAAATGCGATGCATGTTTTAGATTTGAAAAGTATTATACCATTAAAAAGTTATAGATATTTCAACCAACCTATCAATGAAGACTTTAGACATACTCCAATTGGAAAATAAATAATAATTATTTATTAAACTCAAAATTAGACAAAATTTATCTTGACCAAAATTTGAGAATCTCCATAAGACCCTTTCTGTTTCATCAATTTTGGGTAAAGAGAAAGTCGTCACCTACATGATCAAAGTCTTGAAATATTTGAAAATCTCATACACCCATTTTTTGGATTGACTTTCTAGGTTAGGCATCCCGAAGCCAAATTCCTTAGCAATCTAGAGGCAAATCCCAAGTCTACAAATTTGTATTAGAGATATCAGATATCTAAAAATATATCAGAGATATGTGTTTACTATATTATTACACTATATAATATATCCCATAATACATAATAGTACTATATTATGCTATGTAATAGATATCATACTATATTAAAATATAATTAATATAAGATATTAAAATATATATAATAAACTAAATTATTGTATTACTATGTATGATGTGATATATTTTATTTAGTATAGATATCTTATGTTAAATATTACTCTCTCTCTCTAGATGTGCCCCCTAAACACCCTCTCCCGAGAGAGAGAGAGAGAGAGAGAGAGAGAGAGTTCTAAAACTGGCCATAATTCTAACCATGGAAACCTAATTCTTAACACTAACTCTAACCCTAACCTCAACCTTAAACTCTAATTGTAAAATTTATCGTAACCTTCCCTCAAACCTTAATCATATTCATGTACTCTAATCCTAATCCCTAATCATAATTATAACCCTAACCTTAATTATAATTATAATTATAATTGTTAACATAATAATACTAATTGTCACTTTAATATTAATCTCACCATACTCCTAACCCTAACTATAATTATAACCATTAACATAATATTACTCCTAACTTTAAATCGTTCACTGTAACCATAAATATTACCCTAGCATTGACCCTAGGTAATATGCTAAGGTTAACTATGATACTAACCCTTATTTTAATCCTAAACCTAACATCATCCCTAACACTAATCATAATTACACCATTACCATTAATTGTTATCCTAACACTAACCTTAACCATAATCCTAGCACTAACCTTAACCATAATAGTAGCACTAACTGTAACACTAACGCTTATATAATTATAGAATATTTAATTCATATAATATCCTAACCTTCCCTCTAACCTTAACATTAATCTTAAATGTAACCCTACTAGTAACATTAACCATAACAATAACACTAACTATAGAAGTAACTCTTACCGCCATATATTCAAATATTAAAAAACATAAAATGTATTCCATGTCATGTCATGATTGATATTACCTTATATATACTTATCTATATAACTATGCCGAGATTAATCCTTCTCGAAATGCCTAATTTTTTTTTCAAATTGCAAGGTGCAATAGGCACCTCAAGAAGGATTACTCTACGTGTATTATATATATAAGTATATATAAGATAATTATAATGAACATTCTCATGGATATATATTTGCAAGCTAATATTGATTTACTTGAATTTCTCAAATTGAAGGACTTCTTGACCACTAATGTAGTGAATGTTGTATCTTTGTGAATATTCTATTGAGTTCAACTCCTAACATGTGTCAATCATCTCCTTGACAATGTTAGTATGGTTGTATACATAATGCATGTGATCATAATTCTTTGATAAATATTATTCTTAGCCACCTGAATGCAAAACTCATTGTTACAATGCTTATGATTTATTCCAATCTTCTCGTTCACCTTTAATCTAGTGGTGGTGGTGTAACTGATGTACTATTGGACAACTTTGTACATTGGACAACTCTTGTAATTTGTTTGATATCTAAGGGCCCGTTTGACAGCTAGAATTAACCTGGAATAGGAATTATTTAATGCGAAAATAAAATAATTTGCTATTTGTGGTGTTTTTTGAATTCTCGAATTAGAAAAATAATTCCCATTTTCAGCCCAATGCTTGCATTAATTAATTCCAAAAAAAACATGGAATTTGTTTCTTATTCCAAAATAAGCTTTTCATGGATTCGAAATTACAACAAAATGTATAAGTTTTTTGGGTCCGTGCATGAACGATTAAGGGATTATAATATGTTTTTATATAATCTTATTTTTTTAATAATTTTTTTTTCTAAAAAAAAAATTATAATTTTTTTATTTTATAATTTTTTTTATAATTATTTTTTATAATCTTATTTTTTTAAAAGTTAATAAGACATATTTTAATTTAAAAATATATAAGTTAAAAATATATATATATTTTAATTAAAAACCCAACATAAAAAATGATAAGTTTAAAAGTTAAAATTTGTAAGAGTTTTTTTTTATAATTATAATATTTTAATAAGTTAAAAATACATATTTTTCAAATTAATTTAAAAAAAGAAAAATAATCCTTATTCCAATTTTAGATTATGAGATCCAAACGGAGAATAGATAATTCCAGCTTTCATTTTGAGGATTAATTAATCCAAGAATAGGTCCTTATTCTAGGATAGGCCTATTCTGAATAAGTTAATTCCATGCACCAAATGGGCCCTATGTTATTGCTATGAGTAATAATAATAAATAGAACAACATTACATGTTGAAAAACAAGTTCAAACAGTGTAGATCTTCCCAATCAGTGAGACAAGCCTAATAGCTAAGATTTGTCTCCTCAAACTACTAAATCTTAAACTCTTAAACACTTTCTAAACCATTTATAATATATAATTATAAAGATAGCATTACATAAACGTGAGCTATAAATTTCATACTATACTTTAATAAATATGTTGTAATGTGATCATTGCATTCTGTGTCTTTTCTCTGAGCTTTCCATCTTTCATACCACATTCATTGCGGGACTTTTGCATTAGGGTTAACTTTTCATATGGCTCCAACCAACTTTAGCCCAATAGTTGATGCTGGTGTTCGAGTTGAAGCTTCAAAAAGCCATGGTGCCTCCTCTGAACAAACTGTTATAAATTGAATTTTGCGCCTTTATTTCAAGCTCTCGTAGTTTTGATAACTCAATATAACTTGGGAATCATCTCAAGGTCATGGGACCTTTTGCTAACCGAGATGAGACCTCCAGGTTGTAGGCTGGTTCCTCTTGGATTATCACCTTAATTTGCTTCTAGATACAAAATTAAATCTTTGAAGGGAAATGGTTAGAAGGAATACATGAAAGGAAATGACTGAAAGCAAATCTACCTACTAGGTGATGCACTGAAATTAGGGTTTGGATCTCAGTATAGAGGAATGAGACCAATGCAGAAATTAGGTCTAATAAGTCACAACTCACTAGATAGGCTTGCATAAGTGTTTCATAGGAGGGTCTGAACAAAAGACACAACTTATGACCTGCAAGCAAACATCATTTTCTGCAACTAGGTGTAGGAATGAGACAAGACTGCTAGGGGTTGTAGTATACCCACAAAAAATCTAAATCAAATCAGACATAGTAACACACAAAATCACAAAAAATGAGAGGGACTAGGAACCCTAATTTCCATTAATAGCATTCATAAACTTCAATCCAATAAGAGATAATCAAGACAGTGAAGACAGGGATAGAACAAATATCACAAGTACCTCAAGAATGCCTTGATCGTCAATGGGAGATTACAAAGAGTAGAAGAACCAGAGGGTAGAACAAATACCACAGATGGATTTCTAAGAAAAGATGACTTCCTTGCAAAAGTGGGCTTCTCTCCTTTACAAAATGAACCTCTTGAGCACTAAGGCTCTCAAAAAACAATATATACAACACTCACTACACCCAAGCAGGAGTCCAAACTAACCTAACTAGGGTTATAGATTTACAATTTTAGCAAACCCTAGGGTACTGAGAATTAATGCTAAGTCCGATCATGAATATATCTCTGCAATATCATGGCTGATCAAACATGCCTGAGTACCCCTCTATGTATTGCAAACAACCTGTAGACAAGAAACCTTGACCTGACAACCCCCTGCAAGCCCACTAAGCCATAAAAGCTCCAAACTAATCTTTGCAAGAGTAAATTTGAAAGTACAGATGGTGCCAACTCTTTAATGCTTCATCAGCGAAGGAACAACACACTGTACCCTACAAAATCCATGGCACCATCAACCAGATCATCCTTCATCATGCTCACAACCAGAAAATGTCCTTAAAAATCAATTCCGAGCTACCCTATCGCTCACAGCATGTTTGAATCAATTGCTGGCAAAAAAACCCTCTGTAGAGATATTCAAATTTGAAATATAATGGCTAACCGATCATTTAAAATGTGTTCATTGATGTCCAATGTTTCTTGGCAGATGAACAGTCCAGATGTGCTGAAAAAATCACTTAAAATCCCTGCCTGACAAATCAAACACCACCTCAGTAGTCAGCAGCCAATAAAAATTGAGTGAATCAACATCTCTAACAAGTCACTGGACCCACGTCCCTGAGAACACCATCCAACGGTTGTTGCTATACCGCTGCAATAATGATCGAGTGCTTTGGATCCTCGGCATAACAATAGTCATGAGATCTAACCACGCTTTACTTAATTTAGAAACCCCTGACCCCACAGGCCCACTGACATCGGCCATGTTGCACATCAAATAACCAATCAAACTGTGCCATTTTAGATACATGTAGCAACCTTCTGACATTGGACCCACTACTTGAGATATCAATCTAACAGTAGGCGTATGATCTCATAACCCTAGAATATTCTTTACACTTTTACGCTAGCCATTAGATCCTTATAGACCAAGACCCCACTGACACACTGAAGCGCCATAGACATGGAAGATCTAACAGTCATCATTACACCACGCGCTTAAACAGGCAACATCTTTCCTTAGCGGTGTAGCGACAACCACAAGATCTTGCTGAGCTTTAACTTTACATATGGAGAATGGGCCCACCGACAGGTGTCATCCTGTCGCATGATCACAAGGGAAAGGAATATTCCTTGTGAACATGCAACAACCACAAGATTTTTGAGGAAAGCTAGCCACCGGGCCCTACCAGGTCGGAGTTGCGCACTTATGAAATGAATGCCTCCAGATGAAGAAGTTTGAAACACAAAAAGGGTCAAAAACACACTGAGCTTTCAGACCAAAAGGTAGAAAACACAAAGGGTTTTCGACACTGAACCTTTTTTGAAACCCTGCAACAGTATTTCCTGCAACCATTCATCCTTGAATATCTCTGAGGGTTTTTTGAATTAGGGTGTGCGATCAGAACTAGGGCTTGACATTACATTATAGAAAATGGGGTTGAGGGCGCAAATCATAGAACTTTGTGGATCAACTTTGCACTTGGAAAAAGGTTGCAGCAAGGACCTATACAGTTGTAGAGGCCAGAATTGAAAGATAGGAAATTTTGGGTAACATTTTGGTGACTTCTGCGGGGTGTCAGCCTGCTAGACATGGATCAGTGGCCTTGACATATCCATTGGGCATGGGATCTTACTAAACACAAAATTTTGACAGAGAGGCAAAACTGGAACCAGACTGTGCTCAAGCACTTCTTGGAAAACAGGGAAAGACTAAACTAGAAAGTTGGAAGAAAGCAGGAAACCTAACCTATCCTAAACTAACTAGTGCAGAGACCTGGTTAAACAAAACCATTCACTAGTGTGTTGAAATAGCTACCCTTCCTTAACAAGACATTTTGCATTGGTCACGTGAGGATAGCTACAAAGATAAGAGGCATACAAAGATTTAGCAAATGAGGATGCACTGCCTTTGCAAAAACAAGATCAAGTTCACTCACCTCAAATGGGTCATATGGAGGTGTCTTAGTGAACTACTTCTGGACCAAGTACCTGATGGGGCAACCTCTTGAAATTCAGAAGGCAGGACTTTCCTTAATGGCCTACTCTTTATCTTCATGGTTGCCTTCCATCCTGGATAGCCAGGCCAACTCGTCATTCACAGTTAGGGAACCGTCATCCTCCATTTTTTAACAAGCCACAAGCTTATTATAAACAGGCTCCATACACAAGCCTCCTATGATGCTTCCCAAATAAACCTCCCCAAGGCTCTGGTCATCTTCTGTACATTGGGAAGCCTCCTCCTCAAAGATGAGATCAAGCTCATGAATCAGCATATCCTCAAGATCAATCTCTTCTAGTTGCTATAGCTTCAAAGAGGTGGCTATGATCATAGCCTTATCACCCTGCTCATCAAAACCAGGTAGCTCATCAAACAAGGACAAGGCATCCTCCTCTATATCAACCTCATGTTGATGGTGGACCTATTGTTTTGATTGACCTTCACCCGTAGGTAATGGCCTAGTCTCTTCTTCATCATCAACAAAGAGGGGGAGCTCATCAAACAAACCAGCCAAGAGCTCAGGCTGAGTGCCAATGTCCACCTCCTCACCTTGCTACTCCATTTCACCATAGTCATCACTCTATGTTGATACCTCAGGTGTCCTCTCCTCCTGATCACATGAAAGTTCTTTTACCATAGGTCCTTGCTCAGACACTAGACTAGTATCCTTGAAAAGGCTTGGCATCTGACAACTAGGGGGCAGAGTCTATTGGGGTATCCAAATCACCTCATCATCCTGAGAGACTAGAGGGGCCTCTTGGGATAAAAAATTTTCTTGAACAGGCTGCCCTTGCAGAGTGGTAGACTAAATCTCGAGTATAGGCTCTTGAAAAGAATTTTTTGCCTTAAAACTTGGGATGTGAAAATGAGGAGGAGAGGGGGGAGACAAAGAAGGCGTAGGTACTTTAAACCTTGGAAAAGGATGCTTAGCAAGATCCTCATGTGTAAGTTCTTGAGACAGATAGGTCCTCTAGCTTGGGATCTTAGGTCTAGGAGCCTCTTGTTGAGAAATCTATGATCTCAACCTTGCTATCTTAATGTCAGCTCGATATCTGATCTCTTCTTGAAACTCTCTTACTTGTTGCTCATCAACAAGAACCTCTATCGCTTAGTAAGAAATGAACCCTTGCTCATAATAACTTTGAGCCTCCTGATCTTGGTAAGAAGTTGACTCTTCATAATAACTTTGAGCCTCTAGCTCTCTCTGCTCCTTGAGCTCAGACACTTGCTTAATCAAATCAAGCAATGCACTCTTTGCCTCTTGCATCTTCTTGAAGTCTAAGCTCAGAGTCTACATCTATTATTGAATAGGCTGAGAAGGGGAGGGTGGGTGGTAAATAGGATGGGGCAACTAGCTTTGCATTTTCTGTTGTGCCTCTTGTGCCCATGATCCATCTTGTCAAAGGGCCCTCTCATAACTTTGCACAAGGGAAAACTCATTTGGGGCATACTGGATATATTGATACCCTTGAGAAGTATAATTGCTTGGGGTAAAAGGAGGCTTTGGGTGGCTTTGATAAGGCTGTTGAATAGCCCATTGAGCATTACTCTCATGATAGGATGGTGAGTAACCTGACTGTCCATAGAAACTTCATGTCTACTCATGTAATCAGCTAGAATTTAAAATGAAATATTTGAAACATACCAGCATCTGATCTTTGAAACTAGTAGATCTTCTAGAGTCACCAGATATGCAGTAGAATGACCTCTTCTAGGTCTGTAGTATGTTATAAGCATATCAGAGATAGCATACCTTGAACATGAATCTAAACTTTGGTCCCACCGGGCGTGCCAGAATTGTTATACACTAAATTTTGCACCTTTGTTTCAAGCTCTCGTAGTCTTGATAACTCAGTATAACTTGGGAATCATCTCAAGGTTGTGGGACCTTTTGCTAACCAAGATGAGACCTCCAAGTTCTATGCTGGTTCCTCTTGGATTATCACCTAAATTTTCTTCTAGATGGGAAATTAAATCTTTGAAGGGAAAGGGTTACAAGGAATGCATGAAAGAAAATGACTGAAAGCAAATCTACCTACTAGGTGATGCACTAAAATTAGGGTTTGGATCTCAGTATAGAGGAATGAGACCAATGGAGAAATTAGGTCTAATAAGTCACAACTCACTAGATAGGCTTGCATAAGTGTTTCATAGGATGTTCTGAACAAAAGACACAACTTATGACCTGCAAGCAAACATCCTTTTCTGCAACTAGGTGTAGGAATGAGACAAGACTGCTAGGGATTGTAGTATACCCACAAAATATCTAAATCAGATCAGACAGAGTAACACACAAAATCATAGAAAATGAGAGGGACTAGGAACCCCAATTTCCATTAACAACATTCATAAACTTCAATCCAATAAGAGATAATCAAGACAGTGAAGATAGAGATAGAGAAAATATCACAAGTACCTTGAGAATGCCTTGATCATCAATGGGAGATTACAAAGAGTAGAAGAACCAGAGGGTAGAACAAATACCACAAATTCCTTTCTCAGAAAAGATGACTTCCTTGCAAAACTGGGCTTCTCTCCTTTACAAAATGAACCTCTTGAGCACTAAGGCTCTCAAAAAACAATATATACAACACTCACTATGCATGGGCAGGAGTCCAAACTAACCTAACTAGTTACAGATTTATAGTTTTAGCAAACCCTAGGGTATTGAGAATTAATGCTAAGTCCAATCATGAATATATCTCTGCAATATCATGGCCAATCAGACATGCCTGAGTACCCCTCTCTGTACTGCAAACAGCCTATAGACAAGCAACCTTGAATTGACAACCCCCTGCAAGCCCACTAAGTCATAAAATCTCCAAACTGATCTTCGCAAGAGTAAATTTGAAAGTACAGATGGCACCAACTCTTTAATGTTTCATCAATGAAGGAACACTACACTGTACCCTACAAAATCCATGGTGCCATCAACCATATCATCCATCATCATGCTCGCAACTAGAAAATGTCCTTAAAAATCAATTCCGAGCTTCCCCGCCGCTCGCAGCATGTTTGAATCAATTGCTGGCAAAAAAACCCCTCTGCAAAGATATTCAAATTTGAAATATAATGGCTAATCGATCATTTAAAACATGTCCATTGATGTCCAATGTTTCCCAGTAGAAGAACGGTCTAGATGTGCTAAAAAAATCACTTAAAATCCCCACCTGACAAATCAAACGCCACCTTGGCAGTTAGCAGCCAATAAAAAATGAGTGAATTAGCTTCTTTGACAAGTCACTGGACCCACATCCCTGAGAACACCATCGGATAGTTGTTGCTATACCGCTATGATAACAATCGAGCACTTTGGATCCCCACTATAACGACAGCCGTGAGATCTAACCACGCTTTACTTACTTTAGAAATCCCTGACCCCATAGACCCACTGACATTGGCCACATTGTACATCAAACAACCAATCAAACTGTGCCATTTTAGATACATGTAGCAACCTTCTGACATCAAACCCATTGCTTGAGATACCGATCTAACGGCAGGCATATGATCTCATAACCCTAGAATATTCTTTACACTTTTACGCTAGCCATTAGATCCTTATAGACCAGGACCCCACTGACACACTGATGTGTCGCAGACATGGAAGATCTAATGGTCGTCGTTACACCACGTGCTTAAATAGGCAACATCTTTCCTTAGCGGTGTAGCGACAACCACAAGATCTTGCTGATCTTTAACTTTGCAGATGGAGAATGGGCCCACCAATAGGTTTCATCCTATCACATGATTGCAAGGGAAAGGAATATTCCTTGCGAACACACGAAAACTGCAAGATTTTTGAGGAAAGCTAGCTACTAGGCCCTACTAGGTTAGAGTTGCGCACTTATGAAATGAATGCCGCTAGAGGAAGAAGTCTGAAACATAGAAAGGGTCGAAAACACAAAGGGTTTTCGAGCGAAGGTCGAAAACACACTGAGCTTTCAAACCAAAAGGTAGAAAACACAAAGGGTTTTCGACACTGAACCTTTTTTGAAACCCTGCAATAGTATTTCCTACAACCATTCATCCTTGAATATCTCTGAGGGTTTTGCAAATTAGGGTGTGCGATCAGAGCTGGGGCTTGACATTAAATTGTAGAAAATGGGGTTGAGGGCGCAAATCATAGAACTTTGTGGATCAACTTCACACTTGAAAAAAGGTTGCAGCAGGAACCTATACAGTTGCAGAGGCTAGAATTGAAAGATAGGAAATTTTGGGTAACACCAACGTGCTCACAAGTTCATCCTAAAATTCTTTCACGAGGTAACCTTGACATTATTCTTAATCTGCAAGAGTTTGATTCTACATGGGAATGGTTAGAAAAGCATACTTTGATGGATATTTTGTGGGTCGTACTCCTCCTAAAAGTAATCTCAAAGATTGGGTAAATAAGAGATGAACCCCTCATGGAGTCCACCTTGATGGTGTGCAAAACCTCACCAAATGTTTTTTCTGGTTCCATTTTGCTAACCCTTCCCAGGTGGAAGCTATTTTTAGTCACGGGCCCTGGATGGTTAGGTCCTCCCTTCTTGTTTTTCAGAGGTGGTCTCGAGACTTCACTGTCTCGGATGACAAGAAACTTAGGGTTCTCATTTGGGTTGAGTTTCCTAGTCTCCCTTTGTCATGCTGGCCTTTTATTGAGTCTATAGCCAAAACCCTTAGCAAGATCATTGTCATGGAGCATGACAAGTTTTTAAATGCCTACCCTTAGAAGCGCATCTGCATTGAGGTCAACCTTTCTAGGGACCTCAAAGACACTATTGAGATCCAGGTTGGTTCCCTCACCATCTCTAAAAAAGTGTTTTATTTGAACTTGCCAAACACCTATTAGAATAACTAAGAGGGGAGGGGAATCAGTTATCCTGTGTCCCAAAACAAAATGTATAAACCAAAACAAATTCTTCAACTTTTGCTACTCAGTAAACATAAAATACTTTCACTGTCTTTTCTTTTACCGATTATCAGTCTAAAACTTATAGTAGTTACCGATCAAATCTAACATGCAATATGTAAAGTATGATAACAAACAAATATCACAATCAACACATAACACAAGAGATTTAATGTGGAAACCCTATGAAGGGAAAAACTACCTAGGACCAGAAACCCAAAATGTTCACTCTTCTGAAGTGAGGTCGGTGAAGACCTAACCCTGTTAAAGGTTGTACAAACACACTATTAGGTGTGACCTTGTTAGAGGATTTTAAACCAACAGTTATCGTCCAACTAGCAATCACTCTGGGATTGACAGGATAACAATGTTCAATCTATGAATGAAACATAAAAAGAATTTCTTAGTCCACTCGGTTAAGAGATTTGACTGTGTACAATGGTTGAATATGTAATAGTAGATGATCTACCTTGATACAACTTCAATTTTAGTTTATAGATCAATATCCAGCTCATACAAATCTTTTTGATCAATATATCACTCCAGATTCAACACTATATCAACTTACTATCCGTTGGTAATTATTCTTTGTAGCTTGGTAATTGTTCTGCAGTTTAGTTCTCACTAACTAGTATGATCAAAATGCATGAAAACTTGTTCATGTGATAATTCTGTAGTATCTTCTTCCTCTGGCATAGTTTCAACAATGAAACCAATGTCTCTTATATAGACGAGTAAATCATTTTCTTTTTGTCCATCAAATTTTGCCTCTTAATCTCATACATTGATTTTGCTGCTTTAACCTTCTTCAGCTGATGTGTTAGTAACATGTTTCAATATGATCCATTAGAGCTTCCTTGAATTATGTTAGCCATCGATCTTCATAACAAACCTTATTTTTTACCTAGATTTTATACACTTTCCAGCTCATCAATTTTTCAGCTAAACTAATCATTTAATTCCTTTCTGTTATGCTCGATTAACAAAGAAATGCATCGGTGAACACAAGCTTGGTTAACAGTACACTTGGTATACACTACACTCTGTCGGTGTATACTGGAATGCTTCACTTACTGACAACACTGCTTTGTGTCTTTCAGCTCTATTCTTCATCATAGATGAATGCAACATAATAAAGTCAGTATCATAAAGTCATAGACTCATCAACAAGTTACTCAGTGTATTCCTTATCCTCATTTGACATGTACATCTTTCTCATGTAGATACTTCTATTCTTCATCTCTTTCACCTTTCTTCAGATGTTTCGGTATAGTAACTTACAAGATAAAAATTATCAAGCTAGTTGACATCAATGACAACATAATACTAATTTAACCATCTTACATATCTAATCAGTAACTTCTCAGTCATCTTTAATCATAGATTCTTCATTCAGGTTCTAAATTAGTTGTATTTTATCAATCTCTCCCTTTGGCATTGATGACAACTCAAGTAATATGAAGTGTACCATACACATACCAAACATGTATTCTACAACTCTGTGAACAAATGTTGTGCAATCTCTCCCTAGCTTAATATGTTTAATCACTATGTTACTAAACAAAATTATAAAATATAGTTTTTTCATTCTGTAGATATGATCTTTTCAGCTCTCAGGTTCTTTCTTCTGGTCTCTGTAACTAATCTTCAATATTTTGTTTCTTTCAGATTATCTCTCCCTTAGGTAGTTCTCATCAGTGCATGTTTAACTTTTCTTTCATATTATTTATCTCTCCCTTTGACAAAATTTCCAAAGAAACAAATAAATAATCATCTCTGTAGTAGCTAAGTAACTCTCTGTTGTCCAATAGACTCTCTGTATCTCTGTATATTGATATCCCAATCTATTTCAGTTCTTCAAACTTAATCACAACCTTGAACATTATTCAAAGTGTGAACTATGTTGCATCAACGTATGTGATCTTCTGATAAGATTAAGTTGATGCAACATCTAGATCACATTAGTGACCAGTAGACAGGGGACAGACCCCAAGTCTAGTCCTCAAGTATTCAAATGTGTCCTTCAGTAGAGGCTTTGACAAGATATCTGCAAGTTGTTCTTTAGATGTAACAAATTCTAACTTCACTTGCTTCTCTTGCACTTGTTGTCTTAAGTAGTGATACTTAATTGATATATGCTTTGTCTTAGAGTGCATCATTGGATTCTTTGAAATATTAATAGCATAGGTGTTGTCATAGTATATAATCACCAGGTCAGTGATTACCTCATTTATTCCTTCCAACACTTTCTTAATATATGAAATGTTTGAGCAATTAGTAGCAGTAGCAACATACTCTACTTTAGCTATAGACTGAAAAATAAAAGCCTACTTTTTACTTGTCCAGGTTACAAGTCTTTCACCAAAAAAGAATGCTCCTCTAGTGGTGCTTTTTCTGTCATCCACATTTCCAGCCCAATCAACATTGGTATAGATCTTCAGTTCAAACTTACCTTCCTTAGGATACCATAATCTATAATCCTCTATCTTTTTTAGGTATCTTAAGATTCTTTTAGTAGAAATCATGTGTGATTCTCTAGGGTTAGCAGAAAATTTAGCAACAATTCCCACAGCATGTGCTATATCTGGTCTATTGTGAACTACATACATTAGCTTACCAATCATGGATCGGTAAAGTGTTTAGTTTACCTTTGTAGTTTCATCTTCCTTTGTCACTTTACATCTAGTAGCCATCAGTGTTCCCATAGGTTTAGCATCTTCCATGCCAAATGTCTTCAAGACTTCCTTTATGTATTTAGATTGTGTGATGAATATCCCATCACTCTGCTAAATCACTTGTAGTTGCAAAAAGAATTTAATCTCTCCAAACATAGACATCTCAAACTCTTTTCTCATCTCATCAGCAAAAGATTTACATACATGATCTTGACCTCCAAAAATAATATCATTAACAAATATCTTAGCAATAATAATAGTGTCATCAGTATCACCTTTCATATACAAATTGTTTTTCTCACTAGTTCTAACAAATCCAATACTTATTATGTAGCCTTTCATACCAGGCTCTTAGTGCTTGCTTCAAACCATATAAAGCTTTATGTAATATACATACCATGTCTATGTTGTCTGGATCAATGAATCCTTCAGGTTGTTCTATGTAGACCTCTTCTTCAAGTAAACCATTCAGAAATGCTGACTTCACATCCATCTGATAAAATTTAAATTTATTTTGTGCAACATATGCAAGTAGCATTCTAACTCCTTCCAATCTAGCAACAGGTGAAAATGTCTCACCATAATCAATTCCTTCTTCCTGTGCATATCCCTTGCATACCAATCTAGCTTTATTTCTTGTCACCTCACCATTTTCATTAAGTTTGTTCCTAAATATCCACTTAGTACCAATAACATTCTTATCTTTAGGTCAGGGTACTAAGGACCAAGTTTTATTCTTCTCTATTTTTTATATTTCCTCTTTCATTGCATTAACCCATTCGTCATTCTCTAATGAATCTTTCACATTTTTGGTTCAAATTCACAAACTAGACATGTACCTTGTCTTGCTTTGCTTCTTGTCTGCATGTCAGCTTGTCTGTCTCCAATAATTTGTGTCTCAGGATGATGTCTCCTGACAAAACTAGCTAGTACTTAGTTTCTTCTTTCTTGTTCATCCTGTTCAAGTTCATGTGCTTGCTCAGTAGCTCCATCTTGTTCATCGGTTTCCCTTTCCCATTCCTTAAGGTTATTTTCCTATTGATTGGTTATCACAAGTTGCAACTTCGGTAGATACTCAAGATTTTCAATGTAATTGAATCTACCATAATCTTCTAGTTTCTTTCTAGTTTCCTCTATGTTCTTGTCATCAAACTCATCAACACAGACATTAGTACTTTCAATTATCTTATTTGTAACCTTATTGAGACATTTATATGCTTTACTCTTAGTAGAATATCCTAAGAATATTCCTTCATCACTTTTATGTTGGAATTAGGAGAGATAGGTACTGAGAGGGGAGGGGTGAAACAGTGCCTTAAAAAATTTAACTTGTAACACCTTTCAAATCTATAACTGAATACTGTAATAACCGATGAAAATAAATTGAACATAATTGCATAAATCAATCATCTAGTTAACTTTAGAAAGTAGATAACATGAAATCAATATGACAATCACATAACACAAGTATTTTCGTAACATAGAAACCCTTGTTAGAAGGTAAAAATTGTGGTGGGGATGACACCCACAAATTCTTCACTACTGTAGATAGAAAAGGTTTGCCTGTTAAGGCTACAAGTTTTGATCACTTCTAGTGATCTTACCCTGTTAGGAGTAACATATTAGATCAGCTAGATCTACCTAGTTATAGGATTTAACAACACTAAATGAAGTGTGCACTCAGTTAAGAGATTTATACAAAGACTGTTAAGTCTACTCGGTTAAGAGATTTATACCAAACTCTATAACAATTGTCAGAAAGTAATAGGTAAATGTCTACTAGTTGACAACTCAATTGTCTGATACAGATCTATAAGTGCTTAGTACAATATCACCTTATCTATGATGATTCTCTACTCTATTCTGCTCAATAGCCTTGACTGATTCTACTTTAACTGATATCCTCTGTGTTCTATTGTGCTTGATAAACTGATTGTCTAGAAGTTAGGCAATGACTTCAAGTGCTCCTCAATTTTTATATATCTTAGTTCAACAACCAACATAAAAATGGTGCGAACAAATACAATATATAGTGTTATATTTTGCCACCTTAGCAAAAATTAGGCTACAAGGAATAATAATAACCCTAAGATCTACGGTGTAAAATAACCTAGATCAGCTATTACAAATAAGATAAACATTACATTTAATGAGTATCATATTATAATAAATGCTCCTCGATCTTGGAAAACCTTTTTATGATCTATTGTAACCGTTTGCATAGATGTATGTGCCATTCCAGATTACTATGCCATTTTATGTGATCATCGGTTAACACTATAAAATCTTCTCGGTGTATACTACGATGCTTGGTGTTTACTGACTATCGGTGTCGGTGATGCTCTATGCTCAGTTAACTCTGTGATGCTTGGTGTAAAGAGATTTACCAACTACTCTATCTTGGTTCTAGTTACCGACTGTCTCAATATAAGTGACCAACTAACCTGTTTAACATCCTTTGATACTAATGACAACCTTGAATTCTCAATAGAGATTAACAATCTCCCCCTTTGGCATTAGTATCAAAACTTCAAAATGTATATAGACAAAAATCTTTCTATATAATCCTTATGTCTTCACCATATACATATCCACCACAAAAATTTCTAAGTACAAAGTACTCCCCCTCGGTGCATTCTCCTGGTAGTATGTCGGTAGTATGTAGTATACTTATTTGGCATATACATGATTTCCCCCTTTTTGATAATAATGCCAAATACAAAAAAAAAAAATTTATACTTACATCTTGTCAAAAATGTGTGGATGGGTTTTCTTCATAGACTCCAAGAGGTTATCCCACTCCTCTTTCAAGTTGGTAAGAGATATATGCTCAAGACCGACTTGTGCATGCATGTCAAAGACATTATCCAACACCGAAATCTTGGGTGTTGCTACAAGTTGTTCAACTTTGACAATGTGTGTTTCAAAAATCTTCAAGTAAGGAATGAGTTCTTTTTGTAACTCTATAACCTAATCAGTGATATGCTCGGCTTGTTTCCTTAAGTCTACTATCAGCCGCCAGAGTTCTTGAACTCAATTAATATGCTTTAAGAAAGTAGTTGGCTCGGCAATAGCTACTTTTGTACTTGACTTTATCTCTTCTTCTAAACTTTTTATCTTTTCACTGACTTCTACAGTGAATTTTTTTGAAGTACAAATCTTGATGAGAAATTGATAGATTATCTAGGTGATAGATTTTACCTCAGTAATGACCTTAGATAATTTAACCTTGTTTAGTGCCACTTCGGTTGTGATCCTTTCTACTAATTTGTTCTGAATCTTTGACTCTGCCCTTTCCTCTATTCTTTTGTTTGCATCTATGTCTGGGGCATTGATCTTGTCGGTGAGTGTGGCTAGTTGATCTAGGATAGGAGTATTCTCATCAATATTTGTTTCTGGTACAATCTATTGCAGAATATCCCTCACATCATTTAACACTTCTTTACGTTTGTGTTCTTGCCTTAGCTTCTCTTGTGTCACTTTCCTTGAACATAATTCCCGATATTTACTTAAGTCCTTGGGGCTTAGGGTCCTCGAGTCACATTTTGGTATAATTATAACTTTGTCAATGGTGACCGGCCCTTTGGCTTTCTTCTTCTTCTTCTAGACAAGAGGTGACTTTTTCTCACTTATTACAATAGCTTTTTCTCCACTCCTTGGAGTATCTTTCCCAGGTGACACTATATCATCCTTCTTCATCTCCTTAGTAGATTGTGTCGGAGTCTCGGTTGTAGTGTCCTATGGGTTCACCTCGGTTGACTTTGTTTCTTCTGGTTCCTTGATTTCTATAGACTATGCCTCTAGTTTGATAGGCTCATTTGTATATGCAGGTTGCTCAGGTGCTTGAGACTGAGTTGAATCTTTCTCTGGTTCAAGATGTGACACATCAGGTTGTACTTGTGAAATAATTTCAACTACTTCAGCAAGTACAAGTAGCTCTCCCGATAGAGATGTGAGCACACTATCAGTGTTTAATGCTTCATCTTTGTATGGTGCAATTATCACATCCTCATCATTAGGATCACCGTTAGTGATGTCCTCAATGAGTGCATCATCATAAGTTTTCTTTTGCAAGTGGATCTTTACTTGATCCAGTGCATCCTGTGAAATTCTTATTTCTTCCTTTTTCTCAGTGATATCAATTACCTCGGTAACTGATATACCAGTCTCCTCTAATTTCTTTCCCTTTCCATCATCAATAAAAATACCTTTATCTTTTGAACTATGTCTCTTCTTAGATAGTTTCAAGAATTCTTCCTATTCAGCTTTCTCTTCTGCTTTCAAAATTGATGTCCATAGTGAATCACATATGACATCCATGTCATGTATATTCTCATCCATGATCTACATAGCTCTATTCTTGACTAAAAATCTAGGCAGATACCTTGTCATGTATTCACTTACCACAACATAGCTAAAGTGTGAGGCTGCACGACTTAGTGATCGTTCTCTTTTCCTTTTCTTTGTTTCTAGTGCAATAGCCCATCTCTCACTTATTTTGTTATCAAGTTCTTTTGGCAATTGATAAGAGAATTCCATTGGTACTCTTTTGAATTTAATCATCATTTGAACAATAGCATGTTCTATCTTTTTCTTGTCCTCAATTGACATTTTGTCAAATTTGCCTATGCTTGGATCATTAAGATTTCCATTCTCAATAATATCTTCAATTATTTCTTCTATGGTATTGTCCCTGTTATGAACTAATTTGAATTGATCAAGATCATTCTTAGTGTTAGTATCATCTTTACTTCTTATGAATTTTCTCTTTTTCTTCAGTGTCTCAGCTACATTCTTGGCCTTTCTCTTTATGTACTTCTTCATCAGTGTAGCTGCCCTTCTTTTTGAAACTTTTATAGCTTCTTCTTGCTCGGTGGATTGTACAGTAGTTGATGAATGGGTCTTCATCCTTTCAGGTTCTTGTGGTTGTATATCTTGTTCATCATTGGTGGGAGGAACCAGTGTGTGATCCTTTTCTTTGTCTGACTCAATTTCCTCGCTATCATATGGCTTGTCAGCCAACTCTAACTGAACTTTGGTTTATTCTTTAATCGGTGACTCCTTAGGTGAGTCAGATGCATTTCCATATTTTCCTGAAAGATCCTTTTTCATTTTCTTTGCTCTTCTTGACATTTTTCCAATATCTATGTCTATTGTGATTCTAGACTTAGCTTCCTCATATACTCCAAACCTACTGGCAGTGATGTCTATCGGTAATGCCAACAATGCATTGATAGATTTCAAAGTGAAATCATGATTCATTTCATATCCCATCAGTGCTAACCATTTTGTTCTTGGTTCTACTACCTTTATCATTGAATGGTTTGTGCTGACCACAAAGCATATATCATTTTCAAATTTACTTACTAATTCCTTCAGAATTCTACTCCTTTGTTGCATCCTTGATTGAAATTCCTTGAAATATGCATTGAATTCCTTAGTCAGATTATCTCCTAGACTTGTCATCATTTCACTGATTTGAGTAGTAATCAGTTTGTCCATTTGCCAGTTCACTTTATTGATACCCGGTACATATTTTTGTAGATAGAGAAATGTACATACAAGTAGTGATCCGTACTTAAATGTATTGGACTTCTTTGACTTTATTGTCTTCATATTATCATGTAGTTGGTGTAGTAGCAGTTTTGCAAGATCAACCTGGTGATCTTTCTTCACAATTTTGTAAGCCATGTCTGCGGCACTACAAGGTACACTATTGGGTCTGCTGGATTGAAATATCTTGTACCCGATGAAATGAGCTACGAATTTTACTTCTGGATCTTTGATAGTTGATATCTTTAGTGCCCTATCATTCCATTGAGCTCCAGTGTTCTTTCCTACGTCGGGATGAGATGAACTTCGAAAGGCTTTGGCTTTGTCGATTGTAGGGTACCCAGTAACCCTACTGATAATCTTCTTCGTGACCTCAACAGGTTTATCCAACCAAAATTTACGATCATGAAATCTGCTCAGCATGATTCTTATCCATTCATTGTGGAATGATTGTAGGAAGTATGTAAAACACCATAACCCTGATTCTTCAATCTTTTTATATTTGGGTTTGATCTTTCCATCCAGTCCACAGACTTGCTGAAAAGCAACAATAGTCTCAAAATCACATACTTCACCGATCTTGTAGTGAATGTAGGATCTAACATCTTCTATCAATAAAACCCTGTCTGAAATACTAGAAAATGCACCCATATCATCTATTTGTGTTGTGACCTTGGGATGAGGTTTGAATTTCTCCTTAGTGAAATGTGCCCTAACAATAAGTTCTACTTCATCCTCAGTGTTCTTTGATTTGCTTGTTGTTGATGTCGATGCCATAAATTGATGCTAGGGTTTCGGCAAATAATAGATAACCAGTGTTTGGTAGGCAAATGAACTTACTCATTATCATCAAAGAAATGTCATCAGTTTGATCTACTGTAGCCTTAAATCTATTCTAAAAATATTTAGCTTGAATTCTTCTCTGTAAAATCTTCTTTCTTCAAAATCGCAATGCAACAATGAACTCTATTTTCGTGTATTTATAGACTTCTCGATGTTCCATAACAAACCTTGATGCATTAAATGCATGACCTAACTTTTGATATGAAGTTGTTAGCTTGATTATGTCTATGATTTCTTTTTCTTGATTAACACAAAATTTCTTCTTCAGTTTGTACTATTGTCAATTAACATTGTGTAGTGATTACTGATGGGTAACCAACACACATTCCTTCTTTTGCCGACCATATGATATTTGAAAACTTATAACACTTGAACCATAGTACATCTTTATTCATGAAGATTTGGTATTTGTACATCATATATAAGGAACTGTCTGTAAAATGTGATCATTTAAGAACGTCAGTTCCATACATACCTTTGTCATCTTAAGTGGAGGTATCGATGTCACCCAATCTAGTGGACGAGGTTTCACCAACCATGTTACTTGACTCAACATTCTCATTAGATGCCTTTTTCCACATTGTGTTCCTTAACTTCATAATTTTTGTAATGTTGTATCCACTTTCAAATATATGGTTTTCATCTAGTGCTTGGTGTCTATAGTTCTTGCTTACATGACCAACCTTGTGACAGTGCAAACATGCCATTCCTGCATTTGTCCAGTTTCTTGATTGTCCAATCCGACTCTTTCTAAAATAGTTTGCTACAATATGTCCATACCAACCACATGCAGTATAGTTAGTCCATTTATTATAATCCCAAACATATGAGTTACCTTGTCTCTTTGGTTGATATGGCTTTCATTGTAGTTTCTCTTTAGGTGTCCAGACTTGTTTCATTTTTGCCTTGCACTCCCTTGCAATATGTCCATGCTTATTACAAGTATAGCATATTTTCTCCTCAGTATTATTATTAGCAATGTCATTCTTCTTAGCATTGCATTCATAAGATGGATGTCCAAACTTGCCACAGTAATAGAAATATCCATTGAATTTAGGAATAACAGGAGGTTTACCTTGTGTTTTTCTTCTGCACACATTAGATGTATGTCCTGGTTTTCCACAGTGATAGCATGTCAACACTTTAGGTTTCTGACTTTGATTGTTGTTGACTTCTTCAGCTTGTTGTGATGATTCTCCTTCACCGGTGTAGCCTATACCAGCTCTGCTTCCAAATCTCCTCTGATTAGTTAGAAAATCATCAATCTTTTTAGAACTGTCCTCAGCTAACTTCATCATTTCATTGTGTTACTTTTGTGTCTTTATTTCATTTCTCAATTTCTCATTATCTTCTCTGAGTATTGCAACATCTTCAAGTCTTATTGATAATTCTCCATTTACTCGGTTCATTTCTTGATTAACTATCATCATCTAATTTGATACTTGGAAGTGACGATCAGTGAGTCTCTATATTTCACTTTCTTTTTCTTGAAGTTGTTCAGTCATCTATCTTCAATCTTCAATAGCCAAATTTTGATCTTGTTCAACTTGTCTACCATTATTCATGATTTCCACCATTCTCACCATTTGAGATTCATGACCGATTTGAAGTGCTTTCACTTGTTTAGATAGATGCTGATTTTTTTCAAATAATTCAAAGATTATGCTTTCAAATCCATCAGAGATGCTTCTAGAGCTTGATCCAATATGATCAAATATGTCATCCATAGTTTCTTCACGATAACCAATTTCATTCAGCTATATTGCTAGATTCTTTCTATCTACCAGTAATTTCTTTAGTTCTTCCTTAGCCTATTTATATTGTTCCACAAACATCTACATTTGTATCTTTTGATTTTCAATAGTCTTGTCAATCTTGTATCTCTCCATGACTAAGATCTTTACCCTTCAATGGTTAGACTGTTCAATAAGAGAACTAAGCTCTGATACCAATTGTTGGAATTAGGAGAGATAGGTACTGAGAGGGGAGGGGTGAATCAGTGCCTTCAAAACTTTAACTTGTAACACCTTTCAAGTCTATAACTGAATATTGTAATAACTGATCAAAATAACTTGAACATAATTGCATAAATCAATCGTCTAGTTAACTTCAAAAAGTAAAAAGCATGAAATCAATATGACAATCACATAACACAAGTATTTTGGTAATGCAGAAACCCTTGTTAGAAGGTAAAAATTGTGGTGGGGATGACACCCACAAATTCTTCACTACTGCAAATAGAAAAGGTTTGCCTGTTAAGGCTACAAGATTTGATCACTTCTAGTGATCTTACCTTGTTAGGAGTAACATATTAGATCAGCTAGATCTACCTAGTTATAGGATTTAACAACACTAAATGAAGTGTGTACTCGGTTAAGATATTTATACAAAGAGTGTTAAGTCTACTCGGTTAAGAGATTTATACCAAACTCTATCACAATTGTTAGAAAGTAATAGGTAAATGTCTACTAGTTGAAAACTCAATTATCTAATATAGATCTATAAGTGTGAAGTACAATATCACCTTATTTGTGATGATTCTTTGCTTTGTTCTGCTCGGTAGCCTTGACTGATTCTACTTTAACTAATATCCTCTATGTTCTGTTCTGCTCAGTAAACTGATTGTCTTGAAGTTAGGCAATGACTTCAAGTGCACCTTGATTTTTATATATCTCAGCTCAACAACCAACATAAAAATGGTGTGAAAAATACAATATATAGTGTTTTGTTTTGTCGCCTTAGCAAAAATTAGGTTACAAGGAATAATCATAACCCTAAGATCTACGGTGCAAAATAACCTAGATCAGCTATTACAAATAAGATAAACATTACATTTAATGAGTATCAGATTATAATAAATGCTCCTTGATCTTGGTAAACCTTTTTATGATTTGTTGTAACCATTTTCATAGAAGTATGTGCCATTCTAGATTACTATGCCATTTTCTATGATCATCAGTAAACACTATAAAATCTTCTTGGTGTATACTGCGATGCTCGGTGTTTACTGACCATCAGTGTCAGTGATGCTCAGTGCTCGGTTAACTCTATGATGCTCGGTGTAAAGAGATTTACTGATAGATCTGTCTTGGTTCTAGTTACCAACTGTCTCAATATAAGTGACCAATGGACCTGTTTAACATCCTTTGATACTAATGACAACCTTGAATGCTCAATAGAGATTAACACTTTAGAATCAAATTTCCCATTTCTCTCATCTTTCAAAATAAAACATTTGCTTCCAAAAATCTTGAAATAACTTACAATAGGTTTGTGTCCAAACCATAGCTCATAGGGTGTCTGGTTGGTGTCCTTCAGTTGTACTTGATTAAGAACATATACATCTGTACTGACAGCTTCCCTCTAGTATGTCTAAGAAATATTATTTTGCAACATTAGTGTTCTTGCAAAGTCAATTATTGACCTATTCCTTCTTTCAACAATCCCATTCTGCTGAGGTGTTCTCAGTGCAGAGACCTGCCTTTTGATACCATGCTCATTACAGAAATTAGTAAATTGATCAGAGATAAATTCACATCCTCTATTAGATCTTAAGCATTTTAATTCTTTTCCAGTCTCTTTTTCTACCTTTTCCTTATACCACTTAAACATCTTAAATGCTTCAGATTTTTCTTTTAAGAACATAATTGTCATCAATCTAGTATAGTCATCAACAAAAAGAATAAAGTATTTATCACCATAATAAGTCTGAGTTCTCATAGGACCACATAGGTTGGTATGAACCAACTCAAGTATCTTCTTTGTTGAGTAGTCTTTGTTTTCAAAACTAGACTTAGTCATCTTACCTTTCTGACATTCATGACACATAGCATGATTAGGTTTTGACAAGTTAGGCAACCCTCTAACTCTTTTCTTCTTACTAATCTTGATCATGTTATCAAAGTTCACATGGCATAACCTTTTATGCCACAACCATGCATCTTCATCCTTCATTAATAAACAAAAAGACTAATCAATATCAAGATAAAATAGATTACCTTTGGATTGTGTACCAGTTTTGACAAGTCTTCCTTCATCATCATAGATTTTTACCTTTTTTTCTCAAAAGCAAGTCGGTGGCTTGAATTATTCAGCTGTGCCACACTTAACAAATTATCATTCAGTCCATCTACCCAGTATGAATTTTCACATTTTATTCTATCATTAATCATCAGTGAACCTTTACCACTTACCATATAGGGCGCATCATTTTCCATCCTAACAGATCTTCCATCATATTCATCAAGTAGATCAAATTTCTCTACATCACTAGTCATATGATGTGTACAGCCATTGTCTATGATCCATGTATCATTTCTGCTTACTTTAGAGATCAATGTTGTTTGTTCATGTTTCTCTTCTTCCTCTGAGTCATCTTTCATAGCAACAAATACTACTTCTACATCATCATCAATATCAGATTCAGATTCAATATCTTCGGCTATGTAACATACCTTTTTCCCTTTTTCATTGCTATGTTGGTTATCTCTGTTGTTGTGTCGGTAGCCTCTGTTGACTCTTCTCCCATAGCTTCCTTCATATCGATCTTTAGATCTATCATCATCTTTCTTATTTGGATATCTAGCAGCAATGTGGCCAACTTCTTTACAATTAAAGCATACCAAAGGTAGATTACCTCTATACCTTCCTTTACCTTTGGGTAAACTTTTGGCCATAAGAGCTTCAAGCTCATCAAGTTCATCATCGTTATTACTATCACTATCATTATTCTTATTATTCCTGCTACTAGACTTACCAATCTTCAAAGAAGATATGAAAGCAGATTCAATAGAAGGTACAACACTATTGTCAAAGTTATTCAATTCAAAGGTTGTAAGCTTACCAACCAGTGTTTCAAGAGTAAGGTTGGATGTAGCTCTTGTTTCATGAATTATAGAGATCCTAATTGCATAAATTGGAAGTAAAGTTCTGAGAATCTTGCTTATCACTATTTCATCATCAATAATTCCATCTGATGCTCTAATAGCACGTACTACCTCTTTTAGTCTATTTGAGTATTGCACATTGTTCTCACCTTCTTTCATCTTCATATCATCAAGTCGACCTCTTAGGCTTTCTGCTCTAGCTCTTTTAACATTCAAATCTCCACTGTATATTAGAGTTAGTTTATCCCACATGGCTTTGGCAGTAGTGCATCCCTTAATGTCTTCAAACTCAAAATCAGTACAGGCAGCAGCAAGTTTCATGATAGTAATATTGTGTTCATGCCTATCTTTCAAATGATCAAGGGTTAAGGGACCAGGTATCGGTTCAATGTAGCCATTCTCCATCAGTTCTAGAGCAGAATTCCTAATTCTAGATATGTGCAACTTCATCCAGCTTTGCCATACTACAAAGTTATCTTTGTTCAATCTTGACACTTCCCTCTTATACATCTTGAGATCTTTGTGTTGGAGTCCTTAAAACTCTGTTCTAAGCAACCATAACTCTGATACCAATTGTTATAATGACTAAGAGGGGGGGAATTAGTTATCCAGTGTCCCAAAAAAAAATGTATAAACACAAACAAATTCTTCAACTTCTGCTACTTGGTAAACATAAAATACTTTCACTATCTATGCTTTTACCGATTATCAGTCTAAAACTTATAGTAGTTACCGATCAAATCTAACATGCAATATGCAAAGTATGATAACAAACAAATATCACAATCAACACATAACATAAGAGATTAACGTGGAAACCCTACGAAGGGAAAAACCACTTGAGACCAGCAACCCAAAATGTTCACTCTTTTGAAGTGAGGTCGGTGAAGACCCAAACTTGTTAAAGGCTACAAACATACTATTAGGTGTGACCTTGTTAGAAGATTTTAAACCAGCAGTTATCGTCCAACCAGCAATCACTCTGGGGTTGACAGGATAACAATGTTCACTCTATGAATGAAACATAAAATGACTTTCTTAGTCCACTCAGTTAAGATATTTGACTATGTACAATGGTTAAATATGTAATAGTAGATGATCTACCTCAATACAACTTCAATTGTAGTTTACAAATCAATATCCAGCTCATACAAATCTTTTTGATCAATATATCACTTTAGATTCAACACTATATCAACTTACTGTCCATCAGTAATTACTCTTTGTAGCTCAGTAATTATTCTGTAGTTTGGTTCTCACTAACCAGTATGATTAGAATGGATGAAAACTTGTTCACGCAATAATTATGTAGTATCTTCTTCCTCTGGCATAGTTTCAACAATGAAACCAATGTCTCTTATATAAACGAGTAAATCATTTTCATTTTGTCCATCAGATTTTGCCGCTTAATCTCATTCATTGATTTTGTCACTTTAACCTTCTTTAGCTAATATGTTAGTTACACATTTCAATCTACTCCATTAGATCTTCCTTGAATTATGTTAGCCATTGATCTTCATAACAAACCTTATCTGTTACCTAGATTTCATACACTTTCCAGCTCATCAATTTTTTGGCTAAACTAATCATTTAATTCCTTTCTATTCTGCTCGGTTAACAAAGAAATACGTCGATGAACACAAGCTTAGTTAACATTGTGCTCAGTATACACTACACTCCGTCAGTGTATACTGGAATGCTTCATTTACCGACAACACTGCTTTGTGTCTTTCAACTCTATTCTTCATCATAGATGAATGCAACATAATAAAGTCAATATCATAAAGTCATAGACTCATCAAAAAGTTACTTAGTGTATTCCTTATCCTCATCTGACATATACATCTTCCTCATGTAGATACTTCTATTCTTCATCTCTTTCACCTTTCTTCAGATGTTTCAGTATAGTAACTTACAAGATAAGTATTGTCAAGCTAGTTGACATCAATGACAACATAATACTGATTTAATCATCTTACATATCTAATTAGAAACTCCTCAGTGATCTTTAATCATAGATTCTTCATTCATGTTCTAAATCAGTCTTAGTTCATCAACACCTATTATAGGTGCCAATCAACCGAACACAAGATTAAGGATTGCCCTCTGGTCACCCCTCAGGTGAAGCCATTGCCAAAGGAAGCACCTGCCAAGAACTCAGAAGCTGGGAAAAAAGAAGAATGGACTACATTCACATGAAAAGGAAAGAATGCCTTAGGCTCTAAGATGGTGCATGCTTCTTTTGCAGTTGTGTCACCTCTGGAGCCTCTGGTTGGAGACTACCCTCTTTCCGTTGAAGAGTTGTTGGTTGCTCCGCCTACTTCACACCTTTTTATTCAAGGGAAAGCTCCAGCTGCGAGGCCTACCACTTAGGAGGTGGTGCTCACACCATGAACTATATCATCTCCTTCTTCTCAGTCTCTGTGTCAGTCTCGTAGCCTTGATGGATGTGCAGATGACCCAAAAAAATGGCGGTTTATCTCTTGTGGAGATTTACTTCCCAACATTGGTTCAGTACCAACTTTCTTGTAGAATAGTTTCTCCTCTCTTGGGGACGAGGAAAACATACAAGAGTTTTTATGAATTTTTTGTCCTGGAATGTGTGAGGTCTAACTAACCTCTCTAGAAAGTATTGGGTGGTCTAACAATAGCGTGTCCCACTTTTCGGCCAACTTTGACATAGAGATCAACATTTTGAGAAAAAACTTCACTTTCGAACACCTATTGTTGTAAAACTATTAGGAATTTGAAGATGATGTAAACTAGAGTCTTTTAGAATTTTATTTCGAGTCTCTAAATATATTTTTAAAAAGAAATTAAAATTTATTTTTCCTTCTCCTTCGAAAAGTGGTTTGTGTAAAAAACTGTGTTTTTAAGGAGTTACTATCACTTGGATCAATATAACTTTTTTTAAAAATATGATAACGATATAATTATTTCGAGATTATATTTGTAACTTCAATATCTAAAGGATGCAATTGGTTTCATTCATTTTGGGTCAAGATTTCATAGTTTATTAAGTTCTAAAGTGACAATAACTATAATTTAGACATAAGGTCACTTGGATCGCTCTAACTTGATCTGTTTATATCAAAATTTATTTTTTATTTTCTCTATAGAAAGGTAACACAAATAATCTTTTCTTACATATTTTTCATTAAAAAAAAAATTGTAATTTACTATTTTCCCCAAAGTCTTGAAGAGACAAGTTGTTGAATGACCAAACAACCTATGTTTAGTTAAAGTAATATTTAAAAGTGATAATGAACTTAATATGTATTAAAATTATATTCATTAGAAAGCTTATTCTGAATAGCATCATACTAAATAGATAGGTTTTTCAAATGGATTCATTTGATCCACCAAAACATAAAGTTGAAGTGATTTTTTGTTAGCATTTTAATAGGTGCGAAGGAGACTCCATTGTAGGTATGAATGAGGAGTATAGATGTTATATCAATGTGTTTTTAATCTAAAAGGCTTTTAGCTAACCATTTGTAATTAATTCCTTCAAATAGAACCTCTCAAGGCTTAAATCATCATATTTTATTAAAAATGTGTTATTTCAGCAAAAATTAGCATGTATAAAAAAGATGGGTATGACCTGCATAAAGTTTACCTCAAGGCCTTCCATAACAAAAGTTTAGATGCTATCATAAATAAAGGGAACATCAAATTCATACCTAAAGCTAGAAATACTAAGGATATCTACAATTGGAGGCCCATCACCTTGTTGAATGTCTCCTACAAGATAATTGCTAAGGCTTTATCTCTCAAAATCAGACATCTCCTTCTCCTTATTGTTCACCCTGAGAAAACTGGCTTTATTAAGTCAAGGTATATTATTGACAACATTATTGATGTCTAGAAAGGGATGGAATGAGCTCGTCAGTCTAAGAAGCCCACTTTATTTCTCAAGATTGATATTTCTAAAGCATATGATCGCATTGAATGGCTATTCATTCTTGCCATGTTGTAAGCTCTTGGCTTTGGTCCTAATTTCTTGCAGTTTGTGGAGATGCTTTTTGGTGATGCCTATGCGTGCATTACTATCAATGGGTCCCAATCTGATACCTTTGGGCTTTTTAGATCCATCTGGAAAGGTTGTCCACTGGCTCCTGTGTTATATGTGCTTGCTGCTAAAGGAATTGATTATTTGCTTTCCAATTCTATTTCCTCTGGTTTGGTTCGGGGCATTTCTCTATTTCATTCTTCTTCTCAACTTGTCAATGGCCACTTTGTTGATGACTCCTTTCTCACTCTTATTAAGGATGAGGAAAATATCTCTAATGCCTTATAGTGCCTTGACACCTTTTGTCAAGCCTCTGCATCTTCTATTTAGTGGCATAAGACCCTTTGCTTTAGACAGTCTTTCCTTCCAACCCCTCCCTGGATTGCTAAGTTTGACTGGAAATGGATCCAACATGGGGAAGTCTTCCACTTCCTGGGAATTCCCTTTTCCTTCCATGGATCTTTTGTGGACTTATGAAATGTTGTGATTACCAAGATTGAGAAAAATTTGCAATATTGGATCTGCAAGCCCCTCTCCCTTGCAGGGAAATTCTAGATTTGCTCCAAAGTTCTAGCTACTACTCATGTTTACTACTCATCTTGTTGGGATCCTTCTAAAGCCTCATATCTCAAGCTGGAACACCTTCTCAGAGAATTTTTCTGGGCCTCTAGAGCCGATATCCATGGGTTCCATAGAGTTTCTTGAGAATATTATTGTCTCCCCAGGGACTCTAGCGGCCTTGGCCTTCTCTCCACTTAGAAGAAAGGTCTTGCTCTATGTCCGAAATGGATTATTCATGCTCTTACTAGTGATGAGGCCTAGAAGATCCTTGTCAGGCACTGCATCTCTTCAGGATTCCCTTTTCATAGGCCAGCTTGGAAGGGAATTGGTCTACAGACCCTTCTCATTATGAAGGAGCCTATTCAGATTCAGGGTACTTTCATCATTAAGAGAATTTGGAATGCCTGGGGAGCTATTAAGCCTTGGCTTCGATGGGATGGTGATGGTTTTCGCAATTGGATTTCTTTCAATCAACAGAACCTCTGGTGGTCCCTATTGTTTTCTATTCAAGGAATCCCTCTGGCTAAGACTCAAGGGGCCAGTGCTCTGCATTTTTTCAAATGAGGCATCCAAAATCCCAAGGTCCTCTTCTCTAGGGCCACTATGAGTCTCCACTCTTGGGAGGATATGCAAGTGCAATTCCGCTTGGCTCACACAGATCTTCAGACTTTTGATATGTTGGTTTCCATACTTCCTGATAATTTGCTTCATAAGTTTGGTATACAATCTATTCGGCCCTGGTGGAAGGATTGGAAATGGTATCCTGCCACTCTTTTCAGCAATTACAAGTCAAGGTTGGGCTACAGATGGTTGTCTCCCCATCTTCCCATGGTGGAAATTATTAACCAAAGAAGGCATCTTCAATCTTTCACTTATCACTGGAGCTCTCACTTTCAGACCATATGGACTGCCATTACGGAGCCCAAGATGGCTCTCTTTGCTTGGTATCTTCTTTTACAAGGGATTCCTATGGGACCTAGGCTCAAACATCTGGGTGTTCATGACCCTCGATGTCCCTTATGTGGTCATCATGAGATTTTCTTGCACATCTTCTGGTTCTGTAGGAGAGCTCAACAATATTGGCAATGGATCCATGATTTTTTCAAACCTTTTAGGCCCATGTCTTTCTCCTGGCATATGATTGTCCTAGAAGATTCTCCTAGACTTCCTTCCAAGTTTATTTAGATTTGGCATACTTTGAGGATGGAGATTTTGTTCACTCTTTGGAAAGATAGGAATGCTGTTATTTTTTCTCACAGCTTTCTTGATATGAATGTTGCTCTGTATAACAAGGCTTGCATATCTAATAATGTTATTGATGTAGGAGCATCTTGGGTGTAAGAGCAATCTTGCATCACCCAAAAATATTTATGTTTTCTTTCTAATAAGAGCTATCTTGTGTAGAGCTGCTATTTATGGAACTTACTATTTTTAGTAAGTTGGTCATATGATCTCAGAATGTTTTGATTTCACAGTTGGAGGTTCATCCTAGTCATTTCAGCCTACCAATTGAGTTTTATTGCCACATCATTAATATTGGTGAAGTTATTGAGGTTTTTGGGTACAAAATCTTTTAGGTCAATTTTTAAGGCCTTAGAGGCTCCGGGTCGTGATTGACCCCCAACTGACTAGCACTTGCGCATGTCAGGCATTGTAGATCTTGTCATGGTGTTTCTGAAAAGTGGTTACAATAGAAAAATAGAGTTACTGTTAAAAAGTTGTGGCCTCCGAAAGTTGGGCTACCAAAAAGCATATTTTGTATTTGTTTTGAGCCGACCCTATTGTAAAAATTGTGAAAATAAAATAATTCTATGTATAGTCCGCCTTAAGGGCTAAATTTCTGGAACCTTCTCGTGTGGTGGAAATTGCCTATATAAAGAAGGCCCGTAGTGTTGTCTAGACAGTTTTGGGTAGTAGATCTAGGTAATAATTCCAGGCTTTATCCTACAAAATATTGTAAGGGAATACCCATGTGGCTTTGCATATTATAATTTTAAAAGTTTGTAATTCCACATTTGTGGAGATAATAAGAAGCCAATTTTCTATCCTTGCATACTGTTGTTGTTTCTCTATTTCTCTTATGTGTTTGTGGTATTAAAGGAGCACCCTTCATCAAGTGGTATCAGAGCAAGAGTTCCTAAGCATGTAAATAGATCATTGACTGTGAGGCAGTTTTCACCAGGATCGTGATTAAGGTTTTAGCACGCATCGTGAAAATGCCTCCATGAAGGGAACCTAGCGGAGGAGCTGGCGTTGTAACACCTAAGGTTAGAGTGCTTCAGAGACAAGTGCGAGCATTGCAAGAAGAGATTCACAAAGGAATGAATCTTAATGTCAGAGACAAAAACAAGGACGAAGCTGAAGAAGAAGATCAAGAAGGAGAAGTCAAAATTGTGAACAAGGAGGAAGAAAGATTTTTTCAGGCCATTTCCAAGATTGGAAAAAGACCTAAGATTGAGGTTCTTGCATTTTTGGGAATCTTAACCCAGAGGAGTTGATTGACTGGATCAATGAATGTGTTCAGAATATTTTGAGTATGAAGATATTGACGATCCTGATAGGGTCAAATTTGTGAAGGTCGGACTGAAAGGTCATGCCAAGATCTGGTGGAAAGAGATTCAATTAGAGAAAAATAGAAGAGGGAAAGATAAAATCACAAGATGGGATCAAATGGTGGATAAATTGAAGTGGCAGTTCATTCCTATTGATTATGAACTTGACCTACTGAAGAAAATGCAAAGTTTGAAGCAAGCAAGAAGATCTGTTCAGGAGTATACAGATGAGTTTTATCGAATCCTCATCAGAATAGGCCATGCGGAAGCTGATAAGGAGAAAGTTGTCCATTACCTTAATGGGTTGAGGTCAAGCATTCAAGAGGAGTTAAATTTGGTTCAAATGAATAGTATTGAAGAGGCATACCAATTTTCCCTAAAAGTAGAGGAAAGTTGAACAAGAAGTTTGAGAGCAGACAAAGCGGAAGAGGTCATGATGGAAGATTTGGTGGATGGTCATATGGAGATCAAAATGAAGATCCGCAAAAGTAGGAGGAGGCCAATAACAATCAGAATTAGAGAGGAGATAATTTCAATCATTTCTAGGATCAGAATAATAGAGATCAGAGAGGAAGAGGAAGAGGACAAGGATCTGGAAGAGGAGGCTTCCATGGAACATGTTTTCACTGTGGAGGAGAAGGTCATAGGGAATTTGAATGTTCTCAACACCAAGGAAGGACAGATAGGAGAAATGAAGGCTAGATGAGAGTTTCACATGTTGATGAAGATGCCATATCATCACATTCTAAAGATGCTGAAAGAAGAGAAACACTGATTAACAGAAGAGTCCTCTTGAGTGGTGAGAATGAACCTGAACAAAGGAGGAGCCTATTTCTCACCAAGTGAAAGTGTGAGGGTAAGTGTTATGATGTGATTATTGATAGTGGTAGTACTAATAATTTGGTGTCAGAAGAGATGGTGATAAATTTGAAGCTCAAGAGGTAGAAACATCCACATCCATATCGGGTTGCCTAGATGCAAGATGATCACAAGGTCATGGTCAATGAACAGTGCCTCGTGAAGTTCAAGATTAGTGGGTACCAAGATGAGGTACTGTGTGATATCATATCTATAGATGCATGTCATATGTTGTTGGGTAGACCATGGTAGTCTAATAGATGTGTTGTACATGATGGTCGTGCGAATACCTATTCCTTGATAAAGGATGGAGTGCGACATAAGCTAAAACCATTGAAAGAAATAGATGAAAAGGTATGTGGTAATGAAAGAATAACTTTTGTTGATGGAGGAAATTTCTTAGATGGTATGCGGAAAGAGCATATGTGTTTTACCTTAATTCCAAAGGCTGGGAAAGAGGAAGTAGAAGATGTACCTATAGAAGTTGCAAAATTATTGAATGAGTTTCAGGATATTGTATCCGATAATGTGCTTGATGGATTACCACCAGTTAGAAAGATCAATCATCAGATGGACTTGATTCTAGGAGCCAATTTGCCAAATAAGGTAGCACAGAGAATGACACTAGCAGAAAGTGAAGAGTTAAAGACAGATTTAAAGTTTAGTTCATCACATCATCCATGGATTGTATATGGAAGTAGTTCTAGAAATGCATTTGAGTTGAGGAAGATAGATAAAGGAGAAATAAGTAGTGCTGAAGCTCAGGATTTTGTAGAATATTTGAAGAACATCCATGAGGAGGTGAAGAAGCACATTGCCAAGAAGAATGAATGGTATAAGGCTAAGGTAGATGAGAAAAGAGGGCATAAGGAATTTCAGGTTGGAGATGAAATCATGGTTCATTTGTGGAAGGAAAGATTTTTAGTTGGTACATATAACAAGTTGAAAATGAAGAAGTTTGGGCCATGTAAGATACTGAAGAAGCATGATTCAGGAAATGCATATGAGGTCGAGTTTCCTACTGAGCTGAATATTTCACCATTATTTAATGTTTCAGATCTGAGAGAGTATCATGAAGGAGGTGTTGAAGATGAGGTTATAGCAGTACAATGGCGTATTCCAACAACTAGTTCAGATATCAAGGAGATTGAAGACATACTAGATAGTCATGTTGGCAGAAGCACAAGGAACAAGACATATGAAGAGTATTTGGTCAAATGGAAAAGATGATCTGTTGAATATTTATCATGGCTAGCAAATGAGGAGGTTAACCATCTTGGTTTTCCTCTGCACACCTGAGTTGTGATAGGCTCACTTCTCAAATTACCCTGGGTGTCTGATGCACGAGCATCCTAGGTGTAAGAGCAATCTTGCATCACCCAAAAATATTTCTATTTGCTTTTCAATAAGGGCTATCTTGTGTAGAGCTGCTATTTATGGAAACTTACTATTTTTAGTAAGTTGGTCATATGATCTCAGAATGTTTTTATTTCATAGTTGGAGGTTCATCCTAGTCATCTCAGCCTACCAGTTGAGTTTCATTGCCACATCATCAATATTGGTGAAGTTATTGAGGTTTTTGGGTACGAAATCTTTCGGATCAATTTTGAAGGCCTTAGAGGCTCTGGATTGCGATCGACCCCCAGCTAACTGGCACTTGCGCATGTCAGGCACTGTAGATCTCATCATGGCATTTCTGAAAATTGGTTACAATAGAAAAATAGAGCTATTGTTAAAAATTTATGGTCTCTGGAAGTTAGGCTACCAAAAAGCATATTTTGTATTTATTTTGAGCCTATCCTATTGTAAAAATTGTGAAAATAAAATAATTCTATGTATAGTCGGTCTTAAGGGCTAAATTTCTGGAACCTTCTTTGGAAATTGCCTATATAAAGAAGGCCCGTAGTGTTGTCTAGACAGTTCTGGGTAGTAGATTTGAGTAATAATTCGAGGCTTTGTCCTAAAAAATATTGTAAGGGAATGCCCATGTGGCTTTGCATATTGTAATTCTGAAAGTTTTTAATTCCACATTTGTGGAGATAATAAGAAGCCATTTTTTTGTTCTTGCATATTGTTGTTGTTTCTCTGTTTCTATTATGTGTTTGTGGTATTAAGGGGAGCACCCTTCATTAGTTATGATGCAGATTCAAGTTCAAGTAAATAAAGTGGCTCTAGAGGTGGCTCATCTTTAGGAGCTTCTCAATCACTGGGGAAACGCTCCCTGTACTATTGCTCAGGTCCCTTCTGATGCCATTTTTGCTAAAGGTACCCCTCCCAGAGGCCACTACCATGGGCGTAGTTCCTCGGCTCGCCACTCCCATACCCCACGATCATAGGCTCCCTACCACCACTCTCCTAGAGGTGGTGATAATGGTTGGGGGTGCTGCTCATCTTCTCCGCCTCACCGTACTTTTGGGTGGTCTCCATCTCAGCTCAGTCTGCCCCTCCTGATGCTCCTGGTACCCATCGTGGCTCTAAATGGCCTCCTGCCACCTCCTCCAAGTTTCCTCGCATGTCTCTGGCCATTTCCCCACCACGGGCGGAAGAGAAAGAGAAAGATGTAGATGATGATGGTTGGTCGATTCCCAACCCTCTTGTCAATCCCACTGATGTTTGGGGTTCTGATGATAAAGGTCATCCTCCTTCTGACACCACTCTTGCAACTTGATGGCTTTGTGCCTTTTTTTTTTTGAATAGTTGTTATTTCTGGCTTTTGTCGTGTGAACTATGCGAGGTGATTTTTATGTCCCCCGACCCCTTTATTGTAAATATGTAACTTTTATATTAAATTAATATAGAAGGCACTATTCATAAATAAAAAAACATTGTAATGTAAAACTTTGTGTAAAATAAAAATAATATAAAACAGTGATTTATTAGAGAAACCTAAAATCCTTCAGCAATGTCATCCTTCAAACATGTGCAAGCAAAAATGATAGCAAATACACATATCTCTCCTCAAACATGTTCAAACAAAAATGAAAATGAATAAACAATTCAATCCTTTTAAAGCTTCGCTCAAAGTATGCACTTACATAGAGAGGAAAAAGTTGTAGCATCAAATATACTAAGATTACATGAATTTTCTGGTCCATAGAAAATTTAGAAAAGTATTTTTCAAATGGGTGAGCTTTCCTTGTATTTTCCATTACGACTCATTTTCATTGCCAGGCGCTTTAAGCATTTTTAAGCAGTTGAATTTATTGACTGAATCTCCCATTATCCAATTGTGCTTCTCCACCAAAAGACTAGAATTTTCAATGACTACAATTTTCAGTTGATTTGATATCAAGAAATAATTTTAATGCTCCGTCAAAAGGTTCAAGTTCATCATAGAACCAAATAATTTCAATTTGACAAATCTACTCGTCTCGAGATGTCTTAGAAATTTAGATGTGATGTTAACAGTCATTGAAGAAATTCAAGTCATGCATGGGCCCACCCTTCAAAGTCATAAGAGGAAAAAGTTTATATCAAATCTTGTATAAGGTTCAATGTATGTACTTGTTTATCGCAAATGTAGAAAAAGATTGTTCAAGTATGGTCAATAGTATGGATGGTCTACGACCAGTGGGCTTGGCCCAGCCATATAGCGTTTGGAGTTTTAAATCTTGATTCCTGCTCAACTCATAGCCATTAAATCGGCAGAGGCTAAATAGCCAAAAATTTGCACTGGTAGAGTGCTATGCCCCATAGTATGCGACGCCCATCTTCTCTATAGTGCGCACGATATACCTGTCATGTCACTATCACCGTTATCAAGGTGACTGCTACAAGACTTACTATGTATTATAAGTAGTTGTAATTTTTTACTCAAGTAGTCAAATTATTATGTTTATACTGCCTCTATAACTTATTATTATAATTTTTATATTATTGTATATTTTAAAATTTTTAATATAATAATAAAATAAATATTGTTTGTTTTAGATAAGTAAAATATTTTTAGATATGTTTTTATTCTCATGTTCATATTGTTGTAAATTTTAAATTTTATTTATATAGTAATAAAAAAAGAAAATTTTAAGATATTATGAAATTAAGTCAATTGATTTCTTACATTTATATTTACACTACTTTAACATATTATAAAATCTAACAAAAAAATTTTCTATAGTATTAAATAAATATTATATTTAAACATATTTAATGATTTCTAATTATGATAAATTAATAATATAACTAGTTATATATTAACATATTTAAGAAATTGCATTGAATAATTCTTTTTTCTAATTGCATAGAGAATGATGAGTGAGTGAGCAGGAGTGGGAGCGGCAGCGGGAGGTATTTTGAATTTGAAGGTGGGCAGGAATCCAAGTTTGTAGGTCGTAGGATCCTCAAGAAATTCCTACTTCGAAGACTCTAGCAGAACAGGACTCTACAGATCAAGAGAAAAAGGTTGGGGTCCCACGTGAAAAGGAGAAAGACCCTGGAAAGGGGGATGGGGTGGGGGATGAGAATATGGGCATCCCTCCGAGACCATCTACAACCATGAAGACCCAGGCATGTGACTAGGATGGAAAATCCATCAACCGTCAGTGGTCAACCCTCTTCAGGATCAAACCTAGAGGCAAGTCCTCTTTTCCTTCTATTAAGGACCTTTTAGACAAGGAAAAAGGCAAATATGCTATAGAGATACTTGACAACTAGTAGATCACAATATAGCTACCATGGATCATACTCTTGTTGGCAATTTTTTTGGGTCAAGACCTAAAATAGACATCATTAGGATCTTTGCAAAAAAGAAATGGGACTTAAAGGGTCAAGTCCAGGTTACAGCCATGGCGAAGGGCTTTCTATATTTTGAGTTCTCCTGCAAAGAAGATCTAGACAAAATGCTCTATGCTGGAACTTGGGCCATAGGAAAGGACACTCTGTTGCTATAAAAATGGACCCCTAAGCTTGATCTCAATGATTTCTTCTTTGTCCGGGCCCCGATGTGGCTAAGACTGCCTGAACTCCCCCTAGAATTCTAGTATGAAGATGTTTTTGATGGGATAGCCAAATCCTTTGACACCCTACTTTCCATTGACCTAGTGACTATGGCAAGGTGACACCTCACCTGCGCCAAGATCTGCATAGGAGTGGAAGAAGGCCAGGACATGCTGGAAATCATTGAGCTCTGATCCAAACTAGGTAAGCGAGTGCAAAAACTTGACTACGAAAGTGTTCCCTTCGCCTATTTCCACTATAAGAAAGTGGGACATAGAGCTAAATCATGTCTTGTATTCCAGAGCCAGGAGAAAGAAAGGAAAGCTAGACTAGCACAAAGAAAGAATATCAATGGAAGAAATAACAACCTTGAATAGGGAGAGGCAACAAGAGAGATAACAATCCCTTAGGAGGGTACTGAGACCAAAACACAAAGAGTTTGGAAGAAAAAAGAACAAGCTGAGACTGCTCTAGTAGTCCACAAAATTAGGGCTAAAAAGGAAACAACTGTAGAGGAGCTACCAAATCAATAGCTTGAAACCAAAGAAACTAGTGGAGAGTCCCCCCTTCTGGAGGGAATAGATTTGGAAATCACTATCCAACAAGAAATATCAGAAGAAAACAAGAATGTAGTTTAGACTGAAGGAGGTGACTCATGTCCTGGCACTATTTCTATTTCCTTTGTTCCAGACTCCCTAGCTTCCCCCCCAGAAGAAGGATTTTCCATCCTGAAACAGAGCATGGAGAGAGGAAACTCCTTTCAAGACTCCCAACCTTTTCCTGAGAAGGACTCAAGGAAGTTTCAACAGATGGAAGATCTGATGGTAACAGCCTCCCCTAAACAATTCACCAAAATGGAAGAGCTCTTCGCCAAATATAAAGAAGAAAAGGAGGGTTGGACCACTTTCAACAATAAGAAGAAATCCAATAGGAGAGACCCATTTCCTATTTCCCCTGTAGCTACAAGAAGCAGAAACAAAGCAAATGTAGGGGTCAAACCAAAAAATCCAGGCAAGAAGAGGGCTAGCCAAATTAGGCAAGAAGAAGCCAGCAAGAACATAGCGGATGGGACCAGAGAAGACCATCCACGCAGTCTACACTTCCCATAAGAAATCAAAGTCATCTCCTGGAACATTTGTGGGCTAAATAGCTTACACAAGCAGGATGTTATTAGAAACATGATTAGGGATCATAGACCTAATATTTTCTTAATGCAGGAAACTAAGATGCAGAAGGACAAGCTAGAGTGTATCAGTTTTAGTAAAGTAATGGAAAACAAAGCTACCAGTTTAGATGGCACCTCTGGAGGTCTCGTGACTATGTGGAATTCTTATCATCTCAAAGTCAAAGTCATCTACGAAGGAGGTAACCTTCTTCTTATGAAATTTCCTAAAATAAAGGATAATGAAAGTTGGTTCATATTTAATATGTATGCTCCTAATTCCAAAAAAGATAGGAAGGTCTACTGGAACAAGATTAAAACCACCTTAGCCTCCTTAAATCTGTCTAAGGGCATTATAATGGGGGACTTCAATACTCCCCTAAAAGAAGGGGAAAAAAAGGGAGGGATCGCCCCAGACATGGAAAGTAGGAAAGACTTAATGGATTTCATCAATGAATAGGGTCTTCTCGATATGGACCTCTAAGGAGTTGATTTCACTTGGTCCAATAGGCATGTTAGAAAGGATTGCATCCAAGTCTAGTTGGACTATGCCTTGATCATGTTGGATTGGTTGAATCACTACTCTCTCAACCTCTCTTCTTTGGTTCGAGCTGGCTTTGATCATTCTCCTATCTCTCTCGCCCTAGACCAGATAACCAAGAAAAGGAACTTCCCATTCAAATTTGAAAAAATGTGGACTTCCCACCCAAATTTGCTAAATAAAATAAAAGAATGGTGGAACATTGATGTAGAGGGCACTATTATGTTTAGAGTGATGAAAAAGATAAGGAATATCGAATTCAATGTTAAAAATTGGAAAAAACATGAATTTGGTCGTATCTTTACTTCCAAAGACAAGACTCTTAATGATCTTAACCTAATTCAAGCCGAAATCCAATAATAGGGATATGATGAAGAAAGATTGAATAAGGAGAAATCTATCCTATCTGAATACCACAATATCATTGGATAGGAGGACACTTTTTGGAAGCAGAGATCGAGGTCCATTTGGCTTAGGGAAGGAGACCAAAACACTTGCTTCTTTCACCTTTCCACAATGAGACATAAAGCCACTAATAGGATAAGCAGTATCAAGAAAGGAGATCAAGCCCTAAAGGAGGATAAGGACATTGTGGAGGAAGCTATTGCTTACTTTTCCTCTCTCATTTCTAAAGACCAGGAGCTATCAAAGCAAGATCAAGTTAAACTCCTCAAAAACATTTTCAAAATTATTACAGAAAGCCAAAATAAATCCTTATGTTCAATTCTGGACATGATTGAAGTCAAGAGAGCCCTAGAATCTCTTCCTCGAGAAAAATCCCCTAGTCCTAATGGCTTCCCTATGTTCTTTTTTGATCTATTATGGAATCTAGTGAAAGAAGATGTGGTTAAAGCAGTGTAGGAATTCTTTGGTTCTAAAAATCTCCTCAAAGAGCTCAATGCTACTTTTATGGTGCTGATTCCTGAGTCTTCAGGAGCGGATTCTTTCGAGCAATTTAGACCCATCAGTCTCTGCAACTCTTTCTTAAAGATCATTTCAAAGGTCATAACTTCTAGGATTCTCTAAGTCCTCCCCTCCCTGATCTCGCAGCAAAAATTGGGTTTCATGCCAGGATGATAGATTTTGGACTCCATTATGATGGTGCATGAAGTTATTCACTCCTTAGAAGCTAGAAAAATGGAAGGATTTATTCTCAAGATTGATCTCTCCAAGGCTTACGATCGGGTAGACTGGCAATTTCTTCTTAGTGTTCTTGAAGCTTTTGGATTCAACTCCCATACTTGCAAGATTCTCCAACAAATTATCTCTACCCCTTCCCTGGCAATAATGATTAACGGTTCCCCATCCTCCTTTTTCAAGCCATCCAAGGGCTTAAGGAAAGGGGACCCCCTTTCCCCAATTCTTTTCATTATCCTCGTTGAGTTCTTGGGAAGACTCATCTCTGCTTCAAAAAAGGAGGGGAACCTAAAAGGCATCAACCCCTCCTCAGGTAATAATGTTTTCTCACACCAGCAATTCATGGATGACACCATCCGTGGTGCAAAGGCTTCGGTGGGAGAAGCTAAAGTGGTGAAGGATCTTCTAAATGAATACATCAGATCTACTGGTCAATCCATTAATTGGAATAAAAGCTCCATCTTCTTCATCAACACCCTAGAGGGAAGACAGAGGAAAGTAGCCAACATTTTGGGATGCCGTATTAATGCTTTTTTTCCTCTTATTTGGGTCTTCCCTTAGGCATCAAACCTCCATAAGCCTTTTGGAATAAATTAATTAATAGATTCAATAGGAAGCTTGTTGGTTGGAAAGGGGTCTCCCTCAGTCAGGCAAGAAAGATTCAGCTAGTCAAATCTACTTAACAAAATCTCCCAACCTATGCTCTTAGCCTCTTCTCTATTTCTGCTAAAGTTGTGGAGGTTATGGAAAGAATACATAGAAGATTCCTTTAGTCTGGCATAGAGGAATAGAAGCATCTCCCTCTTTGCCTGGGAGAAAGTTTGTCACCCTAAAAAAGCTGGTGGCCTTGGAATAAGGAATTTAAGACTGTTCAACAAAGCTCTTCAAGCCAAACAGATATGGAGAATCATCAACAAAAAAGGTGAGTGGTGGGACACCATTGAAGAGAAATGCCTAATGCACAACTCAATAAATTGTGTTTTTGAGAAGACGGAGTCCCTGAAAGGATTCGTTATATGGAATGGTCTCCTCAGTGCTAAGGAGTTGGCTAAATCCAAAGCTAAATGGAAGATCGGTAATGGACAATCTGTCAACTTTTGGAATGACAAATGGCTCCAGATGGGATGTTTGAGATATTTTGAGACCTTCTATGCCTGGAGACACGTATGCACCCAAATTTACGTGCCCCAAGTTAGCAACTACAAAAGGGATGGCACTTGGGTGGATCTCTTCCAAATCTCTCGGGATCTGATTCCTTTGATGAAATCCCTCAATTCAATCTCTCTCTCTTCTGCTCAGAATGAGATCATTTGGGAAGACTCTCTAGATGGTATCTACACTATGGCCTTTGCCTATTCCTTGCAGATACCTCAAATCCAAGAAGCTAATCCGCTATGGGCTAAAGCTTGGATTCCATGCCTTATGCCCAAAATCAATGTTTTCTTTTGGTTCCTACTCCAGAACTGTATCCTCACAATCAAAAATCTCATCAAGCGTGGATTCCAAATCCCCAATAGGTGTGTTCTCTGTAGATGTCAAGAAGAAATGGTGGATCACTTATTTATTCACTTCTCTTATGTAAGTACCATATGGAAATTTCTTTTCTTGGCCTTGAACTTATCCTAGTGCTTTCCCCTATCTTTCCATGATCTCTTTTCTCAATGGGCTTTCAAAATGTTTAACCTGGACTTCTAGTTATTTTGCACCTGGGCCCTTCCTCACCTCTACTGGGGAGTCTGGAAAGAGAGCAACAATCACATTTTTCATGATTGCTCCTCTCCCCCTAAAATATTTTTTGAAAAAATCCAACATGTTGTTAAGGAAAACTATTTCTATTGTGAAAGAACTAACCATCTTGCAGGAAAGGCTAAGGAAGCAACCCTGGAGAAAAGACAGAACTACATTTGGTGCTGGCCCCCAATTGGCTTGGTGAAAGCCAACTTCGACAGAGTGGTCAAAGGGAACTCTGGCCAATCTGGTAGTGGAGGGATAATAAAAAATAGCTTTGGTTTGGGCATTGTGACTATTATTTTACCTATGGGATCTCAATCCAACCACTTTTCTAAAGCTTGTGTGGCTCTCCAAGTCACTAAACTTGCCCAAGAAATTGGGTTCAAGAAACTCTGGCTCAAAGGAGACTCGATGAACATCATCAACTTCTTAAACCTCATTCACTCTCCATCTTGGATGATATCCAATGTGATTGAAGAAACCCATGCTATTCTTAATTCTTTTGATAAGGTGTACATATCTCATGTGTACAAGGAAGGCAACAGTGTTGCTAATTGGTTTGCCAACCTAGCTGTCATGAAGGATGCTAAGATGATATGGCAACAAGGCGAAGATAGCCCAAGTGAAGTGAAGGATCTCCTTGACAAGGAAAGACTCCAAAGTACTGAGGGAATCATCAAAATTTGATCAGTTGAGTTTTGTTGTGGTTTCATTGTCTTTGTCTGTTTCATGGATGTCTTGCTTAAACTGCTTTATATACTTTTGATTGCCTCTCTTTTATGGTTGTGGGTTTCAGGAACCCTGTAAAACTTGTTTTACTTAATCAAAAACATATTTAAGATTTATAATTATTATTACAAAATATTTTAAAGAAAAAAATTAATTTTAAAAATCAAAATCAAATAATTTAAAATTAATAATTATAAATAAATAAATATAATTTAACAATATTTTATTTCTTTTATAAATATAATATAATTGAAGAAGCTTTATTTTATCATCTAAATTTTACTTCCTTGATTTTGGATTTTATCTCATGATGATAGCATTATAATGTTTTGAATTTTATTTTTGTCTCCAAGTTCTCATGTGTTTGATCCACTATGTGGATCCATAGATCATAATTTTATTTATCAAACTTATATGAAGTAAAACTTGTTCACCTACATTTTGGTATCTAAATTTACATATAGACAAGTGGTGTTTACAAACATCTTTACCAAGTAACCTTAAGGATCAATTCATAAATCAACAATGTTGAATTGAGTTTTCTTAGATCCTTAAACTTAGTTGATCTTTTCATGTTCTATATTATAGATTTTTTAGTCAATTATGACTAGCTTCCAAAGATATCTCATAATATTCAAAAATTTGGGTTTTAATTAGTTTGTAATGATCATGTGAAAAAGAACTAAAATGAATGTAACTTTATAAAATTTGTTTTTTTCCTAATTTTTTTGTATTAACTATAAGGAGATCAAAGCATCAAAATATACAACACAACAAAGGGAGGCACATCCTCACAATGCAAGTATCAAAGTATCAAAGAGTCAAAACATTACAGAGGTATGGTCTAGCAAAATACAAAAGAGCCAAGAAAATATGTTGAATCTCATCATAAGATTTAGCCCAGGTAGTCCAGCCTTGAGGGCCTTCCATCCAAACGATGTTTCTTTTTTCTTGGATCTGTGCCAACATGAGAATCTTCTCATCAGTGGAAGGCTTTTTGTTCTTTTTAATCTCCTTATTGACTTCCTTCACCATCTTGTCAAAGGCATCAAGATTGTCCATGTTGTTCCTCCAAGAAAAATTGTCCTTCATCTCGAAGATGAACATAATAGAGTGGCCCATGCACAGAAATCTTTCCAGCTTTTCCCGATCAACCATCATGTGAACAAGCACCTAAGAGGAAATTTTAAAATATATGAGTTTATGAAAAGACTCAATAAGGAACCAGTCTGATACTTGTCTTCATTTCTGATTTTCCAAATCTGCCATAAAATGTTAGAGGAGAGAATATTCTAGAATAAATTAGAATCCTTTTTCAAACCAATGATAAAGCCAGTGATAATCTCAAATATATTAACATGTTTAGGATATGATATACCAAACATAATCTAAATTTCCTTAGCAAGAGCATAATCCAATAATATATGTCTGCAAGAATCAAGAATCTTACAAGTATTACAAAATTCAATAAAGATTTTATCTTTCCTCAAAGGAAGTCTATCAAGAAGCATAAGCCATTTGAAACACTTGATCTTGGGATCAATGGGACTTTTCCAAACGATATCAAAGTACTTTTTCCAAGAACCAGAATCAAGATCAGAGTACTTTTTAAAAAAAAAGAAGTAAAATGATCATTATAATAGATTTTTGAATTATATTTATTTATTCTCTTAAATTATTTTATTTTAATTTTTTAAATTTATTTTTAAATAAAAGTGACTATTTATAAAATTTTCTTAAAATATATATCTAAAATTTTAAATAATATTTATTATATATAACTATTATAAAATTTCAAATTTACAACAATATAAACATATAAAAAAAAATACGTAATTTTTTAAGATATCATAATAAAAATTTAAAAATTATCATAATATAAACATATTAATAAAAATATATCTAATTTTTTAAGATATCATAACAAAAATTTAAAAACTATCATAATATAAACATAATAATAAAAAGTTATAAGAGATAGTGGACATATAAACATAATAATAATCTTAAAAAACCTTACAACTATTTGTAAAACAGAGCAAATCTTGCGCAGTAAAAGTCACCTTGATAACTATGATAGTGAACTGGGCATGGCATACTATGGGGCATGACACTCAATGGGTGCAAATAAGTTGCACCGTAGCCGGTGCCGAAAATTTGCACCTAATATTGTGCCTCATGTCCCATTTCCCTCCCATACATGCTAGCGAGATGGCAGTAGTGTCAGACATAACATTAATATGATAAACTGTTAAAATTATAAATATAAAAAGAAAATTTAATTTTATAATATGTTATATATTTTTTTTATAATATATATATAATATATATATATATATTTTAATATATTATATAATTTTTTTTAATATATTTTTTCATTTTTCATATCTTATTTTTTTATTTTATTTTACAAAAATTCAATCATTTTTCAATTTAAAAATCAATTATTTGCATTTATTTTTTATATTCATTTTCAAACTATCATTCTATTTTAAAAATTTATTATATTATAAAATTGATCAAGATTATTTTTTAATTTTAATTTTATTATATATTGACATTAAATTTCACATTTCAAACAAAAATCACAATAGATTTATTTATTCTATTCTACTTAACTTCTTATGATATTGAAATTGTTTTTTAAGATAATATAATAAAACTTTAGATTCTTAAAAAATTTATACATTTTTCTAAATACATATAATTAAAAAATTAATAAATATTTTTAATATTTTTAAAAAATTTGTTTTTCAATTATATAAGAATTTTTTTTTTATATTATTATTCTAATGATTTGTTACATAAAGATATATTTTATTGCATCTTATATTATTTAACATTTTCATAATATATTTTTTAGTTTTTATATGTACCTTTTTATTTAAAATATTTAAAATTTACAACAATATAAACATAAGAATAAAAACATATCTAAAAATATTTTACTTTTTAAAATAAATAATATATATTTTATTATTATATTAAAAAATTTAAAATGTACAATAATATAGATATTATAATAATAAGTTATAGAGGCAGTATAAACATAATATAAACATAATAATCTGAAGTACTTGACTAAAAAATTACAATTACTTATTATACACAGTAAGTCTTGTAACAGTCACCTTGATAACTGTGATAGTGACATGACAAGTATATCGTGCACACTGTAGAGAAGATGGGCATCGCATATTATGGGGCATGGGGCATGGCACTCTACCGATGCAAATTTTCGGCTATTTAGCCGCTGCCCATTAAATCTATTAGTGATCTTCCTTGAAAAAAGACTAATATATAATAGTGTCAGAAGAAATCGTCAAGGTTCAGTGCATTCACTTGCCTATAGCAAGGGTGGAAAAAGATTTTTCAAATAGATAAAATTTCCATTTATTTACTAATATGATGCATTTTTCATGGTTGCCATAGGATTTCAACATTTTATCGTACGAGGAATTGAGTTGAATACAAGATTCAAAGCTAATTAATGCTGTGAAGGTCCTCTTTCTCGATCTCTTATTACTTTTCCACATTGTCTTGACAATAACAATTACTTAAAGATTAAAGAAAGTTGTTGATTTGACAGAAGTGTATCAGTCACGAGTCACAAATTGATGATCATTAAAAATTTGCAAGCATGGGCAATAATATAAGGTTTTTTTTATAGTCTACAACATCAGTCATATGTTTTTGCAAGAGGCACACAACCCTAACTCCTTGTGGGATTTGAACTTGTGACCACTAGGCCAACTAGGCCAGCTTTGATATTACTATTATTGATTCCCTCATGTTACCCGTGATTGACTTTTAATAGTGTATGTAGCTTCTTGATGTTTTTACAATAATAAGTAAATGAATATTTTCTATTATTTCATGTTTTATTTTTATATTAATGTTTTAAAAATATAAGATTTTTAGTAAAATACTAATGTATTCTTTTAACTGTTCACTGGTCATTAATATTTATAAATTTGATTTCTATCAATTGTAAGATTGATTTTATTTAACTTTTAAAAAATAATAAAATTTTATAAGTTAATATGTGAAATATTTAATTTTATATTTTATTAAAAATATATTTTCTTTAATGTAATTGGTAAAATTAGTTAAACATTTGAGGAGTAAATTTTTAAGAATGATAGATTTTTTAAATATTTTTTTAAAATCTTTATATTTGAAAAAGTAAATATCTATTTTAATATTTTAATCTTGATTCATGTTCAACTCCCAACCATTAAATCTATTAGTGATCTTTAACAAGTTCCATCTACATTTATTTCTATCCTTTTTTTGGTATAGACACGGCTATTAGGCATATGCACGGTGGCTTATACCACCATGCATCATATTCATAAGAACCGAGTAAAACGAAGTGAAATGGAGTTTGATACGAGGACAAAAAGATTTGATTTTTAAAGAAAAATTGGCCACTCATGCTCATGGCAACTTAGTGCTCATGATTTTGTAATTTTTCAATGTCATTTTTTAATTTATTTTTTTAATATTCATGATTTATTTATTTTATTTTAGTTCTTATTTTTATTTTATTTTAAAAATTTTATGATATTTTATCTTAATTTTACTAAACTTTTTGTTCTTTTATTTTATTTTTAAGTTTTTATAGTATTTTTAATATTAAAATTCTTTTTTTTTAACTTTTAGTATATAATAAACAATTCAACTTTAAAACTAACTCAATCTTAACCCCAACTCAAATATATTTATTCATTCAACCATAATCTACTCATCCTAATTCTTATCTAATACAATTCAAACTTTAATCATTATTTAATCCCAATCCTAGCCTTAAAAAATATTTTTAATAGCTTTTTAGTAATATAAATACAATATGAATTAATAGGTTATAAGAATAAATGCAATGAACTATTACTAATTAATAGTTTAAAATTTTATATTTTGACATGAAGATAAATGATATATTTTTTGCTACATGACATTTTAAAATTGAACAAAAGTTAATATTTAAATTAAAATTAAATATATTAATTATTAATATTTAATTTTATATACAACATAAGAAAATAAAATTTTATTACTATTAAAAGTTTAAAATAGTTTAAAACTCAAAAAATTTAAAGCTTTAAATGTAGCTATGTTTTATATGGAGTATAAATTTAATCTGTTAAATCTTGAATTAAAATCCTTGCCAAACAATTCAATCATACTTGCACATGAAGATAAATCCTCATAATATTCTTGACATTTTCTCATACAGATAATTGATCAAATCTTTCACCAAAACTATATATATATATATATATATATATATATATATATATATGTGTGTGTGTGTGTGTGTGTGTGTGTGTGTGTGTATATATATACATACATATGTATGTATATATATATACACACACACATGT